>ML681982.1:49046570-49177110 GCA_007922195.1 Podocnemis expansa | reverse complement strand
GCGACAATGGGCCACAGTTTTCAAGTGCAGAATTCAGGCAGTTTGCCTTAGATTGGGATTTTCATCATGAAACCTCCAGTCCCAATTATCCCCAATCAAACGGACTGGTGGAAAGGTCTATACAGACAGTAAAGAACCTGATGAAAAAGACTTTTGAAAGTGGAGGTGATCTGTATACAGCATTGCTGGTCTACCGAAGTACCCCCCTGGAGAACGGCTTTTCTCCGGCTCAGCTGTTAATGGGAAGAAGGATCAGATCTAACTTACTGATTACTGATAAATTGCTGCAGTCTAAGAACAATGCTAACGTTCGGAAGATGAAAGAAAACCAGAAGTGGAAGCAGAAATATTATTTTGATAGCAGGGCTCATTATCTTCCATCCCTTAACCCAGGTAATAGAGTGTGCCTGAGGAATCACTCTTCTAATACCTGGGGACAGAGAGGTACTATTAAAAAACAGCTGCATCCACGGTCTTACATGGTCCACATAGATCAAGGGGGCACATTTTGACGTAATCGACGGGATCTACGACTTATTCCAGAAAGTTCCAACACCGTGGAAGTTGAGGTAGATTCTGGCATGCCTCCCCTGACTGATCCAATATCTTCAACACATGGTAATGAAATCATCAGGGAACAAGAGAATTCAGACCTGAATGAAGGATCAGTACTGAGAAGACCTAATCGAGTCATCAAATGTCCAGAAAGACTCAGAGACTTCCTAGGATATGTAAGGGAAGTGGGTGGTAAAGACTCACTTGAGAGTGATGTGCTAGTAACCTCTCCTCTCTAGCTAGTTCAGATTCTGGGTTTACGGACTGTCCTTCTGCATGTTTTTTTTTAGATAGCTGTTATGTGTTGTTAGATGTTAGTGCATGTATTATTAGCTAGCTTTTATATGTATCTAACTGTTTACTTCTTTTCCTTAGGGGGGGAAGATGTAGTGATATGCTTGTAGAAGGTTGTGAATTTAGAGACTCCCTAGCATGGGCCATTGTTGTGTAAATTGGGAGACGTGCCCCAGAGAAGATTTAACATGGCTGCTCCCAGGTACACACCTGGATACCTGTCTGTATGATTAAAGTTCTATTCCTTACTCATAATGTAGTACCATCTTTAATGAACCCTCAAGATCATTACAAGTCCAACCGCTGAAAAAGGTTGTAACTGTGGCTGTGGAGGAACACAGCACTGTCCACACTGGCACTTTTGTTTAGTGTCATTTATATCACATAGAAGGATGGCTTTTTCACAACCTTGAGCAACCCAAGTTTACTGACATAAATGGCAGTGTAGACGTAGCCTTAGAATGACAATCTCTAGATGTCAAAGAGCAGTTCAGTCTCTATGCACATTAAGTTGTTGGGTGCAGTGCTAAGAACATCAAGAAGGGTATCTTTTGTAACCATGTATTTTTATGTGATGTGAAGACTTGGTTGTTTGGAAATGGAATGAAACAGTGAGACTGTGTCGGGTAAGTCACTTAATAGCCATCTGCTGGTCATGATTTGTGTTTACCACAGAATTGGGCTGGATTTGACCTTTGAACCATCCAGACTGTGCATCTACTTTCACAACTCATCTCCCTTCTGTTGTGTTGGACATGGTATTAGTCAAGGGTGTGAAGGGAGTGGAATTAGTGCTCTGACAAAATCAGGCCAGACAGCTCTCAGAAAGTTGTGGAAGGCAGATACATTAGCTCAAGATTGCTAAAGGCTCCTTTCCTTATAAACTGAAAAGGGGCTACCTCAAGTCAGTTAGGGACATCTGAGTCCAATTAAGGGCTGCCTGAGACCTTTAAAAACCCTTTCTTTGGTGAGAAAGGAGGAAGAGAGAAGCTGCTGTAGGGGCAAGTGGTAGGAGAGAGAAATGCTTCTCTAGGGTGTAAGGCTGCTCTACTGCCTACAGGGGAAGCTACCCGGCTAATAGCTGCCTCATAGAGGAAGGACTGGCAGTTTGGGGCCAATAATATATCTCCCTTCTGCTCTCCCTTGAGAGGAGATAAGATATTCCCCTTTGTTTTGTGTTGTGCATTCCTTTTTCTTTTTCATTTGGCAGAGAAGTATTTTTTGGATCTGCCCCATGTCCAAGCTGGAAAATATTGACAAATAAATCCCAAGTTGGATAATAAACTCTGTCCAAAGTGGGGAAGCCTTCCTCTCTCCTGTCCTGGCTGAAGAGGGAAGCACAGAGCCTGGCAAGCTGGATGAGGTTCCACATACACCATTACTTCAGTAGCACTTATATATCTAGGTTCAAAGTTGATCTCCAGGGGTATGTCTACACTGGAGGCTTTGTTAAGTTGACTTTAAGTCAACTTAAAGTCAACCTTATTAAGTTGACTTAGAGCATCCACACTGAAAACTCCTGTAGACTGCACACGTCCACACTGGCAGGTGCTGGGTCGACCCTTCCTGGTGGCCACAAATTCTGAGAGGGGGGCCTGGAAGCCAGTTAAGTCAATTTAAGGGCTACTCCCTGTCTACACTGACTTAAGTCAACTTAATAAAGTTGAATTAAGTGTTAAGTCAACTTTAAAAGGTGGTGTTATTAAGTTGACTTAAAGAATTGCCTAAGTTGACTTAATAAAAGCCTGGTGTGGAGGCAGTGTTCTGTAAGTCAACTTAACCTTCCTTAAGTAGACCTAAGGCTCCAGTGTAGACATACCCCAGGTGCCTATTTGCTTGGGCACTCTGCAAGCACTTAGAAAGACCTGAGTAAAATTTTCATAAGTGCCTAAATTCTATTTTCAAAAGTTGTTTGTAATCTAACATGAGACAAAACATCACAAAGGGATGTGAAAAATAATAGGAGAGCAGCAGAAGAAAAGATGAAGATAATACCATCGTAATTCATTTCCATAGTTAAGTAGGTTAGGTATGTAATTAGGTTGGTGGACCTGAACCTTCCAAAAGTATTGCTTTGTCTTGGGTGAGTGTATATACGTGCACACACTGACCTCAACAACATCAGTCGATATAAGGGTTTTTGCATTAATATTCTCTGTGCTTTTGTTTCATCTTCTTAAAAGACGTTAGAAGCAATAGAAAAATAACAAATAAGACAAAAATAAATGCTTATGCTATTTGAGAAAAATGATCCTGTTTGTGCATATGACACAAGAGGAAATAGATCTGCCATTCAAAAGATCATTAATTGCTCCAGCATTTGTAGAAAGTTACTATTCATAAATGTGTGTTCAACAGATAATCTAATTGCCTCATTCATAGTTGCAGGGGAGGGAATGTATTCTCTCCTCTGGAGACAGCAAACTTAACATTGTCCATTCACTGTATTTCTTGGCTGAGATCAGGGCTGCATATCAATAACAGACGCCTCTGTTTGCATTAAACATTTCTTGTTCTTCCTTCTGTGACAGGTGATTTATAGTCATGTTTGACAGCACTTGTGCTTCTGTCATGTCAACTGTGGTCTAGAGTCCTTTTCCTAATTTCAGTAAAATCCAAACACTCATCATTTTAACACACAGTTTAACAATGCTGGCATCTTCCTGCTGCCAGCCAAACACATTCCCAGGAGGATCTGAAACCTCAAAAGCCTTAATTAAACACATTGTTGGGTCATCTGTGCATCTGGTTATTACTTGTAGCATCCAATAAATTTCTGTCTACCAGGAAATGGATATTCCTGCTGCATAGAAATAAATAAAAGATAAAATAAATGTTTGCACTGCAGAAAAATCTGCACAGATAGAAGTAGAAGGGTCAGTTCTCATGGTTAGTGTATCTCATATAATTCCACTGAAAGCATGCTGCCCAGGACTTTTCAATTCCCCATACGTTAAAACAATGGTCCTCAACCTATTTACCACTGTAAGCAAAATATACAGCTATCTATGTGTTATGTGGGCTGGCTCCACATAATATAAATGGAATCTCTTTCGCTCCAAGGGTATCACATGGGCCTTAGCTGTGTTCTGAATGGATCACAGCTTGAGAACAACTGCTTTAAAGAATGTTTCTCTCACCCATTTCCCCATTTCCATTGTTTGCTTGCCTTTTAAATCCAGTTCCTATCAACCTCTGTGTTTCCCCCTACGGATCTAATTAGTTTTTTTGTTGTTTTTCTGTGGAAATTTCAAAAGGGATAGCCGTGTTAGTCTAGTCCAGTAACAAAAACAACAAGGAGTTGTGTGGCACTTTAAGACTAACAGATTTATTTTGAATTAATATGCAAGCTAAATTCTGTGAAAGCAGGACTTAATCGAGACTATGGGTTCTTTTCCCATTACAATAGGTAATTTGACTTCAGGCTTCCCAGGGTTTAAACCTAACAACTGCTCTGATTTGCTGTTACTGTATGACCTGATCCTATGTTTTACACCCCCTTGCATTTAGTTTCATTCCTTTTTGTAAGTTCACCCATCTTTGAAGCATCTGAGGAAGTGCGATCTTCTCCCACGAAAGCTCAAAATAAATCTGTTAGTCTTAAAGTGCCACACAACTCCTTGTTGTTTTTTTCTGTGGAAAGCCATGTTTCACATATTACATGCATCATATGGTGGCATCACAGAATCAGGCAGCAGTTGTCCACAGAGATAAAGCTAGAACATTTTGCCACTAAAAGCACAGACCTTTGCCATTTGAACTAATGAAAACATTTATTTTTACTGTAATAATTTAGCCTCAAAATTCCCTTAGAAGTAGCAGTGTTTTACTTGTCTCCCTTTCTTTTTCTTGTTTTCATTCCCTTTTATCTTTTTTTCCCCTTTCTTCACCCAAGTCCCTTTTCCTCCATCCTTTCATTGTTTCCTCACAGGCTAAAGTTTACTTTCCTCTTCTTTTTTCTTTTTCATACCATGTTTCTCTGGTTTTTTTTTTTCCATTCTCTATACATCTCTCCTTCTTTCTCTTGTTGTCCCCCTCCTTAGCATACCCTGATCATTCTTTCATGCCTTAATCACACTCTTTCTTACCCAACCCAACAGGTTTCTCTTTTTCCACACACACTCAGGAAACAGCAGAAACACCATCTCCTGTCTATAGTCTTTTATTCCTCTCTCCAAAAGTCAAAGCCGTAGATGGGAAGAGAAGTCCAACTGTGGTGTTTTTTCCTTTTGGTGCTTTCATACCCTTTCTGGTCAAGGACAGTTTCTTCCTCCTATTCCCACTTCTCTTGTCAGGAGAAGGGGTACTTAGGGTTCATCTGAGCATCTCAGGTCACTGGGCAGTAGGCTATTTGCCCTCTTCCTATCAGTCTACTGTCTACAGACCCAGGAGCCACCTTTTATTCATGCTGAATCTGGAGCTTGGCAAAAGGGCACAATCACAGGGATGGGCTGAAGCCTTCTGTGCCTTCTAGCAAGCACTTGTGACTGCCTCATGCATTTTTGTCTCTCTCTCGATGTAGAAAATGAAATCCCAAATCTCTTAGAAATGACATAGTGTGTGTCTCATCCTTCCAGGCTTCTTGGAGGCTCCATGGCAAGGTCAGTTGTAAAGCAAGGGATATGATATCACAATGTGACAATGCAGTGCAACATATATGATCTTCCCCTATGGACTCTGTAAGTGTTGCTCTCTATCTACCCTGGAGGAATGCTTGAATAATACTTCTACACATTCAGCCAGGCCTCCTATCCTCCCAGTTTACTGATACATAGGTGTAAATCTCCTGATATTCTCTCTGAAGTGTGTGTTTGCCTAGGCAGCCAGTGCCAGGAGGCTGTAATAGAATGCTAAACTGCGTTCAGCCACTAGGTGGTACAATGCGTAATATACAATACTTAGGCTCACAACTGCCATTCCTGGCACTGCCTTAAAGTGAACTCATCTGTGGTATATTTCTTTGGGAAAAGTACTTCTGTAGCCAGTCTATATCTGGTATAGGAGCCTGATGCCTAAGAGCAGCTCTGCCACCTACTATGTACAAGGTGTACATGAAAGCAACTGTTTTTTGAAAAAGCTCATGTAGCATGCACAGCTGCTCGAGGTGGAATTCGTATTACTGCTTGCTGAAAAGCTTAGTGTTGACACAGAAAGAACAGAAAGATGACACTGATATTTCTTGGTTTAGTTAGATTATTCTTAGGCTGCTATGCACAGACATAGTATCATAGAATCATAGAAACATAGGGTTGGAAGGGACCTCATAGGTCATCTAGTCCAACCCCCTGCCAGAGGCAGGACCACTCCCACTAAACCATCCCAGTCATGGTTTTGTCCAGCCGGGCCTTAAACACCTCCAAAGATGGAGACTCCACCACCTCCCTTGGCAGCTCATTCCAATGCTTCACCACTCACCTAGTAAAAAAGCTTTTTCTAATATCCAGCCTTGACCTCCCTAACCGCAACTTGAGACCATTGCTCCTCGTTCTGTCCTCTGTTATTACCGAGAACAGTCAAGCTCCCTCTTCCTTGGAGCATCCCTTCAAGTAGTTGAAGGTTACTATCAAATCCCCCCTCAATCTTCTCTTCTGCAGACTAAATAAGCCTAATGCTTTCAGTCTTTCCTCATAGGGCTTGTGCTCCAGCCCTTTTATCATTTTGGTTGCCCTCCGCTGGACTCTCTCTAGCATGTCCCTGTCCTTTTTGTAGTGGGGAGCCCAAAACTGAACACAGTATTCTAGATGTGGCCTCACCAGTGCAGAATAGAGGGGAATGATCACATCCCTCGATCTGCTGGTAATACTTCTTTTGATGCAGCCCAGGATGCCATTGTCCTTTTTGGCAGCAAGAGCACACTGCTGACTCATATCCAGCTTCCCATCCACCATGACCCCCAGGTCCTTTTCTACACTGCTGCTCCTTAACTGAATGTTCCCCAGCCTGTAGCAGTGCATGAGGTTTTTCCGTCCCACGTGCAGGATTTTACGATTGTCCTTATTGAACCTCATAAGATTTTTGTATTGGCCCACTGTTCCAATTTATCTAGGTCTCCCTGAATCCTGTCCTTGCCCTCCAGTGTTGCTGGTTGATGGGTGGATAAATGGGCAGGAAATGCAACTCACAGAAACAGAGCTGTATTTTAGGTCCAGTCATTCTACCTCAGCATCAGCCCTGGAAAATATATCTCTTACTGTAAGATGTAGGTTGTCTGAAATGACAGGCTCACTGTTGCTTTTATCCTCAGCATCATAAGTAGGAGGTAGGGAGTCCATTTAAGAATCTTGGTGACACTGTTGACCATGCTCTTCAAGTAAAAGTGTGTCTGATATGTCTTTTTTTTTCCACTTATGCATTGTGCACAAGTTATCTCCTTACTGATCCCACAAAAACCTTGCAAAGCAAGACCTGATCTCTTGACAGTGAGGTTTGCTGCTGCTGTTTTTTTTTCTTTTAATTCTGTTTTAGAAGAGTTCTAAGCATGGTGTCTACATCACTTACAGCTTGTTCACAATAGTCTCATATGTTTGCCTCCTGGCTTGAACAATTGTGAGATATTATGCATGCCTTGCTTTACTCTTACTGCTTTTATAGTGACAGATTGACTTTAAACTGGCACTGTGGGTTTTAAAAGCTTTTGATGGAGTAGGCTGTATCTGTATTTGAGGCCCCCTCCTTGATTTCTGATGGTGGCAATCTATACTCTCTCACAACATTCCTTTCTAAGGACCTACTTTTGTGCCATCAGATAATTGAGCCTTTGCTGCCTGGGTCCTAAGATGAAGAGCTCATTCTCTTCTGAAATCTATAGTCCATTTTACTCTAAAAAGCAGCTAAAAGTCTGTGTGTCTGTGTGCGCGCGCCCACGCTAGAATAACTATGGTATTCACATTTCCTTTCTATTTTTTTCTCTCACCCATTCCTTTTCCTTCATTTTAATTATAATGATTTTACATATATTAATATATTCTTTAAAATGTTTTTATTCTGTTGAACTGTGCAGGGTTTTCTACAGAAACAAAAGTAGTAGTACTGTATTCCATATCTGATAAGCAGAGCAAAGGTTATCCCCAATAGTACATTTTATTTTTAATATGTTTTGTCTGGATAATATTGGCCTGTTGGTTATGGACACACATTCTCCTTCTTTCTGTTTCTTTTTTACACCTGTTTTTGGTGATTTTGGAGATGTGAATCTTTGGTTCCCGGTGATGCTTCATTTCAGAGGTGCTAGGGTTCCTGTCCATGAGAACTGGGAGGCTGAACACCTCTGAAAATCTTCCATTTATGATTCTAAGGTAAAGGAGGAGTGAGAGCAGCAGAATAGGGACAATAGACTTAAAAATCCAAGCTTTAACAAACTCAGAATACTGGTAGATGAAGTTCCATGGGAAGAAAATATATTGTGAAAAAGGAGTTCAGGATTGCTGACAATTTCTCAAGAAGACAATATTTAAGGCATAACAATGGATTATTCAATTGTAGAGAAAAGATAGGATGAATAGCACAAGGGTAGTATGACTGCACCAGGAGCTCTGAAAATCAAAAAGGAATCCTACAAGAAGTGGCAACAGTGGCAAATTGCTAAGAATGAATACCAAAGAAAGCACAAACTTCTAAGGCATATATTGAGAAATGCTAAGGCATAAAATGAGTTACACCTACTAAAGGTGTAATAATTAAAATGTGGAAATAAGAATGTGAGAGAGAAAAAACAAAAGAAAGGAAATACAATGGAGAACTACCCTAGTTGTTTTGAAACAAAAGGAATAAGATCTATGAATATATTAGCAGCAAAGAAAGATGAAGGAAAGTATAAGTCCACTACTTACCAGGGAAAGAGAAATAAAGCTGGATGACATGAAGATCAAAGTGTTTAATGCCTATTTTGCTTCAGTCTTCAATTAAAAAAAAATAAAGTTAACCGTGACAGATGCTAAACAACATTAGTATTAGCAAAAAGGAGGAATGAATGCAAGACAAAATAGAGAAAGAACAGGTTAAAGAATGTTTAGACATATTCAAGTCAGCAGGCACTGATGAAATTTACCTTAAAGTACTTAAAAAGCTATCTGAAGCAATCTTGGAACAGTTAGCAATGATCTTTGAGAACTCACAGAGGAAAGGTGAGTTTCCAGAGAACTGGAGAAGGCCAAACATAGTACCTATGTTTAAAAAGGGGAACAAAGAAGATCCATACAATTATAGACCAGTCAGCTTCACTTCAATATCTATAAAGATATTGGAACAAATAACTAAACAATTCATTTGTAAGCATCTAGAGGAGAAAAGAGTTATAAGGAACAGCCAGTATGGATTTGTCAACAACAAATTATGCCAAACCAAACTAATTTTCTTCTTTTGCAGAGTTACTATCCTGGAATATAGTTGGGAAGCAGTAGAATTGTGTGTCCTGATTTTAGAAAAGTATTTTTATACAGATCCAGATAACATTCTCATAAGCAAATTAGGAAAATATGTTCTCGATCAAATTATTATAAACTGAGTGCAAAGTAGTTGAAAAACTACTCAAGGGAGTTATGGTTCATGATCAAAATGGGAGAACTTACTTAGTGAGACAGGAAGGTATCAGTCTGGGGCTTATACTATTAAATATTTTCATGATTAACTTGGATAGTGGAGTGGAGAAATTTGTGGATCACACTGAACTGAGAAGTGTTTGCAAGCACTTTGGAGGACAAGATTTGAATTCAAAACAATCCTGACAAATTGAAAAACTGGCCTGAATTTGGTAGGATGAAATTCAGTACAGACAAGTTCAAAGTATTCACACAGGGAGGAAAAAATGAAAGGTACATCTACAAAATGAGGAATAACTGGTCAGGTGGTAGTACTGCTGCAAAGGATCTGGGGGCTTTCATGGATCACAAATTGAAATATGAGTCAACAATGGGATGCAACTAAAAAAAGGCTAATATTCTGGAGCATATTAACAGGAAAATGTTATATGTAAGACACAGGCAGTTACTGTTGTAAGGGAGGTTTAAAGATGGAGTAAGTTTGGTCAGGAAGTTCTGTGCCAGAGACTGTTGTGTTTGCTTAGACAAGTTTAGTTAGTCAGGGGAGCTAGGGGGTTTAGATTGATAGGGGGTTAGACTGCTTCTATAGATACATGAGGTAATCCACAAAGGTTGATAATAAGACAATCCCTCCTGTCTGGACCCTGCTGGGAAGCTATCACCCTAGTCTGGTAAACAGGTTGGCAGGGGCTAGGTAGCTGAGGGGTCACAGGAGTCTGGCCACTCTCATTGGTCAAGGACAGTAACTGTTACCCAAATAAGCTGTAAACAACAACAGAGGCGGGCTAACTATATGCTGCCTATTAAGTATAATCTAATTATGTAACCTGCATATTAAAAGTAGTAATCCCATGTATGGATTTTAGGCATGATGTAACTTGTTGTATTATGCATGAGCTTGTTGTATTATGTATATCGTAATTTGCATATTAGAAAGTATGTAGGACCTGTAACCCCTATACTGGGGGTTCTTGCTCAGAGAAGCTAGCTTCTCTTTGCTTCCCTCTGCTGCAGTTCCTTTTATTATTCAGCTAAATAATAAACTTTGAACCACACCTCGTTCTCTGCCTATTGGAGTCTCGGCTGGGAACGGGTCTGCTTCATTGGGAAGGCTCTGGTGTGCCTCTTTCTGAAGTTGAGGGCCAGAGTTAGATTTTCCCCTACACTGTCCCATTCTGCTTGACAGGGGTGAGGCCTCAGCTGCAATAGTATGTCCAGTTCTGGGCCACACTTTAAGAAAGAGGTGGGTAAACTGGAGAGAATCCAGAGTTCAGCAACATAAATAATGTATAATTTAGAAAACCTGGCTGTGGTGAGACATCTGCCCCCGCTGGCTTAGAAGCGGGTAAGGTGGCCTGGCAGGCCAATTAACTCCCTTGGGTTCACCTAGAATCATAGAATCATAGAATCCTAGGGTTGGAAGGGACCTCATAGGTCATCTAGTCCAACCCCCTGCCAGAGGCAGGACCACTCCCACTAAACCATCCCAGTCATGGTTTTATCCAGCTGGGCCTTAAACACCTCCAAAGATGGAGACTCCACCACCTCCCTTGGCAGCTCATTCCAATGTTTCACCACTCGCCTAGTAAAAAAGTTTTTTCTAATATCCAGCCTTGACCTCCCTAACCGCAACTTGAGACCATTGCTCCTCGTCCTGTCCTCCTTTACTACCGAGAATAGTCGAGCTCCATCTTCCTTGGAGCACCCCTTCAAGTAGTTGAAGGTTGCTATCAAATCCCCCCTCAATCTTCTCTTCTGCAGACTAAATAAGCCTAATGCTTTCAGTCTATCCTCATAGGGCTTGTGCTCCAGCCCTTTTATCATTTTGGTTGCCCTCCTCTGAACTCTCTCCAGTAGGTCCCTGTCATTTTTGTAGTGGGGAGCCCAAAACTGAACACAGTATTCCAGATGTGGCCTCACCAATGCAGAATAGAGGGGAATGATCACATCCCTTGATCTGCTGGTAATACTTCTTTTGATGCAGCCCAGTATGCCATTGGCTTTTTTGGCAGTAAGAGCACACTGCTGACTCATATCTAGCTTCCCATCCACCATGACCCCCAGGTCCTTTTCTACACTGCTGCTACTTAGCTGAATGTTTCCCAGCCTGTAGCAGTGCATGGGGTTTTTCCATCCCACATGCAGGACTTTACACTTGTCCTTATTGAACTTCATAAGATTTCTATTGGCCCACTGTTCCAATTTATCTAGGTCTCCCTGAATCCTGTCCTTGCCCTCCAACGTGTCTACTGTTCCCCCTAGCTTGGTGTCATCCGCAAACTTACTGAGAGTACAGTCTATTCCATCATCAAGATCATTGATGAAAATGTTGAACAGAACCGGCACCAGGACCAACCCCTGGGGCACACCACTCGTGACTGGTTGCCAGCTAGACATGGAACCACTGATTCCTACACGCTGAAACCATTGATCTAGCCAGTTTTCTATCCACCTTACAGTCCACCTATCCAACCCATACTTCCTTAATTTGCCAATGAGAATGCTGTGGGAAACCGTATCAAAAGCCTTGCTAAAATCAAGGTATATCACATCAATGGTTCTTCCTGCATCCACAAAACCGGTCATGTGCTCATAGAAGGAAATTAGATTGGTCAGACATGATTTACCCTTGGTAAATCCATGCTGACTGTTCCTGATCACTTTATTTCCTTCTAAGTGTTTGAGGATGGATTCTTTGAGAACCTGCTCCATAATTTTGCCAGGGATTGAGGTGAGGCTGACTGGTCTGTAGTTCCCTGGATCCTCCTTTTTCCCTTTCTTGAAAATAGGCACTACATTTGCTTTTTGCAATCCTCTGGCACCTCCCCCGTTCTCCATGAGTTTTGAAAGATAACAGCCAGAGGTGCTGCTATCTCATCGGCCAATTCCCTCAGCACCCTTGGATGCAGTTCATCCGGCCCCATGGACTTGTGCACATCCAGCTTCTTTAAGCAGTCCCTAACCTGACCTTCTGTCACCAAGGGCCTCTCTTCTTCTCTCCAATCTGTCATACCCATGGTAGTGGGGTGGGAGCTGACCCTACCTGTGAAAACTGAAGCAAAAAAAGCATTGAGCACTTCAGCTTTTTCTTCATCCTCTGTCACGAGGATGCCTGCCCCATTCAGCAAGGGAGCTACACCATCCCTGATCCTCTTCTTGTTATTAACATACTTGTAGAATCCCTTCTTGTTATCCCTTACATCCCTCGCTAGCCGCAACTCCATTTGTCCTTTGGCCTTTCTGATTTTATCCCTGCAGTCCCTAGAAGAAGAGCCAGGGAGCAGTCCAGAAGTAGACTCAACTCTGCAGGAACAGGTGGGGCCAACTATTGGAAAAGAAATGTAGGAAGGCAGGTTGCAGTCACTCCATGAGTGGAGGGAGTTAAGGAGGTGGCAAGCCCAGAGAGGGGAGAAGGCAGTAAAATAGGAAGAAGCCAGGGAAGCAGCAGGGAGAACTAAGGAGATACAGGCTTTGGCTGCATGTTATCATACACCTGGGCTAGAACTCAGCATAGGAGTTGGGCCCAGGCAGACTGAGGGAGACCCACCCCAGAACTGTCAATGAGCCCCAACGGTTATGGTACTCCCCTAGTGTGTGGAGACATACCCAGACCTTCACTCTCTGAGCTCTTGCTTACTATGTGAATAAAGCACAGTGAATAAAACAAAATTGTTTTGTTTGCAGACTTCCTCGGCCTATGTTCCTACTCAGCGTTCCATTGAGATCTTTTGTTAATACCCACTTCCTTAGTCCTTGTTATTGTCATCTTTTCATAATGCTAGGAATCTTTCAGTAGCATGTGTGCTTCAGTGCAATTTGACCTTAGGCCTTTGATTGACCCTTTGGTAGGTTTGTTCCTGATTAACATAGGGACAATGTCTTCTCACATGCATAAATGCAATATACTATACTCCATGGCACTTGGGTCTGAAGAACAGACTGAACCAAATTCCCCCACACTTTGGGACACTTTGGAGGTAAATGTTATAGATGGTTCATGTTTTTATAATCATCTGAACATACTGAGGCAGTAAGAGCGCTTAGATTTGGATCCACTTACTCCTTTAACAAAAATAATAAATATCTTACGTTCACATTGGTATTAAATAGTTAATGGACATGTGCTGTAAGAGTGTGTACTCTTAAGTGGCAGCACATTGTAAACCAGTGTGCAAGACTGAAATTTAGGAATAAAATGAAGGCTGTTTTCAGTTTCCCATTGTATGCAGCTGGAGCATTTTTTTTTGTTTTGTCTCCACTGTATTGCAATACTTTTATCTTTCTTTTTGATTGTTCCTTCTCTCTTATCATGATGGAGTACAAATGCCTATTTGTCTCTTTCAGCTTGCAACTCAGCATAGAGATAATTCAGCATTACTCCCTATTTTGAAAGATTTTGAAAGAAACATATGAGAAACTATTTTATAAAGTATTAACCTTTGTGTCGAATGTGAATCCTGCTTTTTAAAATGTCAGTGTTTGTTGGTGGGGCTAATTAGCTAACCTAGTGAGAGCAGGTTGATGCTTCATTTATATTTGACCTTGCTAAAAGGAAGAAAGGAGTTTTCACATCTATTCTATTCTATACAGCAGTGTTTCCCAACCAGTGTGCTATGGCATACAGATGTGCCATCGGGCCTGAGCAGGTGTGCATGGAATTTTTGGAAAAAATTCTGAGTTCTGGATTGGTTCATGAATATTCATGAGTTCATTTGGAGACTGTATGGTGGTGTGCCTCAAAATAATTAAAGGCTTCAGGGTGTGCCATGGCAGAGTAAAGGTTGGGAACCACTGCCATATAGGTTCTTGTGCAATGCTGTCACTGTACTAGCTGAACATCTTTCCTATTTTGAGAAAGATAACATTTTCTGGACAAAGGGAATGCAGTAGAGTTAATTTACTTAGATTTCATTAAGACATTTGATAAAGTTGCACATAGGCAATTATTAGATAAATTAGAAAAGACGGAGATTAATGTGAAAATTGAAAAGTGGATAAGGAACTGATAAAAAGGAGACTACAACAGATCATACTGAAAGGTGAACTGTCATGCTGGAGGGTGCTGACTACTGGAGTTCATCAAGGATCAGTCTTAAACCAGTCTCATTTAACCTTTTTATTAATGACCTTGGCATAAGAAGTGCTAAAAAAGTCTGCAGATGACACCAAGTTGGCGGGTGTTGCCAATATAGAGAAGGATCAGGATATCATGTAAGAAGAGCTGGATGACCTTTTAAGCTGGAATAATAGGAATAGGATGAAATTTAATAGTGGCAAGTGCAAGGTCATACATTTAGGGACCAATAACAAGAATATTTGCTATAAACGGGGGACGCATCAGTTGGGCGTGATGGAGAAGAAATACCTAAGTATACTAGTTGATCACTGAATGATTATGAGCCACCAATGATATGGCTGTGAAAAAAGCTAATGCAGTCCTAGGATGCATTGAGGTGAGGTATTTCCAGTAGAGATTGGGGGGTGTTAGTATTGTTATACAAGGACCTTTTGAGATCTCATCTGGCATACTGTGTGAAGTTCTGGTCCCCCATGTTTAGAAAAGCTTAATTCAGACTAAAACAGATGCAGAAAAGAGCTACTAGGATGATTCATGGAATGGAAAACCTGTGTTATGAGAAGTGATGCAAAGAGCTGGGCTTGTTTAGCCTAACCAAAAGAAGGCTGGGGGCACGTGATTGCTCTCTACAAATACATCAGAGGGATAAATACCAGGGAGGGAGAGGAATTATTTAAGTGCAGTGCCAGTATGGATAAAAGAACAAATGGATATAAACAGGCCATTCAGAAGTTTAGACTTGAAATTAGATGCAGGTTTCTGTTCATCAAAGACCGGAGTTTCTGGAACAGCCTTCCAAGGGGAATTATGGGAGTGAAAAACCTAGTTGGCTTCAAAACTGAGCTTGATAAATTTATGGAGGGAATCAGGGCTGGATTAACAAGACCTGGGGCCCTGTGCTGCCCATCATTGTGGGCCCCCCTGGCCTGGGGACCCAGGCCACCACCACCATGGCCGCTGCCTACAGCCCTGGCCCCCAACAATAGTGGCTTGTGATTAGGCTGGCCATGTGGGGTCCTGGGGCCAGAGGCTATTCTGCATAGCCCTCCCACCCTGGGCCCAGTCCAGCTGGTCTGCCCCCAGTTGGGGGCAGGGCCTGCTGCCACACCATACAGTCTTTGGTGCAACTCTCAAGGGCCAGGAGCTTGGAAGGCTGTTCCAGAGAGAGGCCACATTGTGTGCCAGCTGGCCCTACCCCTGCAGTGGAGTGAACACACGCCGGCCCACCTGGCCCCAAGAGCAGGCCAGCTGGCTCAGGAGTGGAGTGGGAATGTAAAGTCTGGCCTCTGGCCCCAGGGTGCCACCCCACCCCTTAGCACCATTGCCTCCCCAAGTCTTGCTGGCACTGAGCGGGACAACAGGGAGGGTGGTATGGATTGCACACAGGCCTTAGGGGCTGAAACTGGGGGCTCCCCTTTAGACCAGGACCTTGGGGCTTCAGTCCCTACACACCTTGCAGTGATCTGGCCCTGGAGGTAATAGTATGCTGGGACGACCTAGTTTAGAAGTTAACTGATCTTTGACTATGGGTGGTAGATGTGCCAATGGCCTGAGATGCAACCTTTGATGGGTTGAGTTCTGAGTTATTAAAGGGAATTCTTAGTTGAGTATCTGGCTAGTCAGTCAGTCTTACCCACATGTTTAGGGTTTAACTGATTGCCATGCATGCGATTGGGAAGGAATTTTCCCCCAGGACAGATTGGCAAAGGCTTTGGGTTTTTTTCACCTTCCTCTTTAGCATGGGGGTAAGGCTCATTTGCTAGTGGAGTCTCTGCACCTTGAAGTCTTTAAACCATGATTTGAGGACATTAACTTAGTCATAAGTTAGAGGTTTATTACAGGAGTGGGTGGGTGAGGTTCTGTGGCCTGCATTGTGCGGGCGATCAGGCTAGATGATGGTCCCATCTAACCTTAGAATTTGAGGCTGTGAGTTTGTAACTGGCCTTTTTTAGCCTTTTCATGAATCATAGGGTTGGAAGGGACTTCATAGGTCATCTCGTCCAACCCCCTGCCAGAGGCAGGACCACTCCCACTAAACCATCCCAGTCATGGTTTTGTCCAGCCGGGCCTTAAACACCTCCAAAGATGGAGATTTCACCACCTCCCTAGGTAGCTCATTCCAATGCTTCACTACTCGCCTAGTAAAAAAGTTTTTTCTAATGTCCAGCCTCGACCTCCCTAACCACAACTTGAGACCATTGCTCCTCATTCTGTCCTCTGTTATTACCGAGAACAGTCGAGCTCTATCTTCTTTAGAGCATCCCTTCAAGTAGTTGAAGGTTGCTATCAAATCCCCCCTCAATCTTCTCTTCTGCAGACTAAATAAGCCTAATGCTTTCAGTCTTTCCTCATAGGGCTTGTGCTCCAGCCCTTTAATCATTTTGGTTGCCCTCCTCTGAACTCTCTCCAGTAGGTCCCTGTCTTTTTTGTAGTGGGGAGCCCACAACTGAACACAGTATTCTAGATGTGGCCTTACCAGTGCAGAATAGAGGGGAATGATCACATCCCTTGATCTGCTGGTAATACTTCTTTTGATGCAGCCCAGTATGCCATTGGCCTTTTTGGCTGCAAGAGCACACTGCTGACTCATATCTAGCTTCCCATCCACCATGACCCCCAGGTCCTTTTCTACACTGCTGCTACTTAGCTGAATGTTTCCCAGCCTGTAGCGGTTCATGGGTTTTTTTTTCGTCCCATGTGCAGGATTTTACACTTGTCCTTATTGAACCTCATAAGATTTCTATTGGCCCACTGTTCCAATTTATCTAGGTCTCCCTGAATCCTGTCCTTGCCCTCCAACATGTCTACTGGTCCCCCCAACTTGGTGTCATCGGCAAACTTACTGAGAATGCAGTCTATTCCATCATCGAGATCATTGATGAAAATGTTGAACAGAACCAGCCCCAGTACCAACCCGTTGGGCACACCACTCGTGACTGGTTGCCAGCTAGACATGGAACCATTGATTCCTACATGCTGAAACCATTGATCTAGCCAGTTTTCTATCCACCTTATAGTCCACCTATCCAACCCATACTTCCTTAATTTGCCAATGAGAATGCTGTGGGAAACCGTATCAAAAGCCTTGCTAAAATCAAGGTATATCACATCAACGGTTCTTCCTGCATCCAGAAAACCAGTCATCTGATCATAGAAGGAGATGAGATTGGTCAGGCCTGATTTACCCTTGGTGAATCCATGTTGACTGTTCCTGATCACTTTATTTTCTTCTAAGTGTTTGAGGATGGATTCTTTGAGAATCTGCTCCATAATTTTGCCAGGGATTGAGGTGAGGCTGACTGGTCTGTTATTCCCCGGATCCTCCTTTTTCCCTTTCTTGAAAATAGGCACTATATTTGCTTTTTTCCAGTCCTCTGGCACCTCTCCCGTTCTCCATGAGTTTTGAAAGATAACGCCCAGCGGTGCTGCTATCTCATCGGCCAATTCCCTTAGCACCCTTGGATGCAGTTCATCCGGCCCCATGGACTTGTGCACATCCAGCTTCTTTAAGCAGTCCCTAACCTGACCTTCCATCACCAAAGGCTTCTCTTCTTCTCTCCCATCTGCCACATCCATGGTAGTGGGCTGGGAGCTGACCCTGCCTGTGAAAACTGAAGCAAAAAATGCATTGAGCACTTCAGCTTTTTCCTCATCCTCTATCACAAGGATGCCTGCCCTATTCAGCAAGGGGCCTACACCATCCCTGATCCTCTGCTTGTTATTAACATACTTGTAGAACCCCTTCTTGTTATCCTTTACATCCCTCGCTAGCCTCAACTCCATTTGTCCTTTGGCCTTTCTGATTTTATCCCTGCAGTCCCTAGCAATATCTTTATATGCCTCCTTGGTCATCTGACCAAGCTTCCACTTCCTGTAAGCTTCCTTTTTAGGTTTAAGCTCAGAGCAGAGTTCTCTGCTAAGCCATTCTGGCTGCCTCACATGTTTGTTGTTCCTCCTAACTGAAATGGCAACTTCCTGTGCCCTTAGCAGGGTTTCTTTAAAATATAACAAACTCTCATGAACTCCTTTCCCCTTCAGATTAGCTTCCCAAGGGATCCTGCCCATCAGTTCCCTGAGGGAGCCAAAATCTGCTTTTTTGAAGTCCAGGGTTTTTGTTTTGCTTCTTTCCTTCCTTCCTTTAATCAGGATCCTGAACTCAACCATGTCATGGTCACTACTGCCTAGCTTGCCATTTACCTCTACGTCCCTGATCAATTCTTCCCTGTTTGTGAGCAGCAGGTCGAGCAGTGCAAGGTCCCTAGTTGGTTCCTCCTAGCATTTGTACTAGAAAGTTGTCCCCAACACTCTCTAAAAATTTCCTGGATTGCCCATGCACTGCTGTATTGGCCTCCCAGCAGATGTCAGGGTAATTGAAGTCCCCCATCAGCACCAGGGCCTGTGATCTAGAAGCTTCCACTAGTTGTCCATAGAACACCTCATCCACCTCCTGCTTCTGGTCTGGTGGTCTATAGCAGACCCCCACCACAACATCCCCCTTGTTGCTTTCCCCCTCAGTGTAACCCACAGACTTTCTATTGGCACGCTTCCACTTCCATAATGGAGCTCTGAGCAGTCATAGAGCTCTTTTACATATAGTGCTACTCCTCCCCCTCTTCTTCCCTGCCTGTCTTTCCTGAACAGTTTATACCCATCCATGGCAGAGCTCCAGTCATGCAGACTATCCCACCATGTCTCCGTTATTCCTATAATATCATAGTTCCTTGTCTGCACTAGTTTTACCAATTCTTCTTGCTTATTTCCCAGACTCCTCGCATTAGTGTATAGGCACCTAAGATACCCGGCCGATTGCCCTACTTTGTCATGTTGATTTCCAGTTCTATTACATAAACCTCCTTGCATTTTTTCTTGGAGTTCTCCTCCCCCACTCTCCTTGCATATTGGTGCTTCAGTAGAGCACTGAAGACATTTATTTGATTTCCCCTGGCCCCCCCCATGGTCCAACTACCTTCTCTTTTATTGCTGGTGCTACAGTCCCAGCCCCCTCCCCCCCCCCCCCAAGTTCCATCCCTTCCCCCAGATCACCCACATTCTTACTTACCTGTGGGCTTTGGTCTCCTTCCCCCGTTGAACCTAGTTTAAAGCTCTCCTTTTTGCTGAAGTATAGAAAGTTTGACACTGCACAGTTGTTGGTATGTCCAAGGTGGTTTTCTTTATTTGTGGTCACATTATTCTGTGTTTGCAAGATGGAAGGGAAGGTTCCATTAGATATATAATACAGTCTCAGTATAAACTTGGAGGATTTTGTTTGGTGTGTTTTCTTCCTCAGTGCTTGAGTTTTCAATTCTTGTCTTTATTTGGCTCACATTTATTGGAAAAATAGACAATGGGAGATGAAGGGTTTTTTGGCACCACTGTATCAGTGGTTGAGGTTATTGTATCACGATAATAATTCAGTAGGTCCTCAATTGCTTGTCTTGTAGGTGGAATGCTTCTGGTCTTTAACATGAGAGAATTTGGTGAGCTTTCTAGTTAAATCAGGAACATGGGCAGTCTTACTGCTTGAGAGCTGGAAGAGGTCTGACCAGTGCTTTTATGAGGTTATGATCTGTCCAAATCACTGTTGTGAAGTCTGTGATCTTGACATCTAGGCCAAAGATCAGGTAGGTCTAGGGCAGGTGTGGGCAACCTTTGGGCATGGCATGAACTCCTCATGCCTTAGCTGCCCCTGAAAGAAGTTGCCCAGAGTTACTTTTGGTGGCAGGGGCAGCAATTTCTGTGGCACTGCAGAGGGTGCTGTGTGCTGCCCCGAATGGGCTCGTGTGCCACTGTCAGCACATGAGCTGGGGGTTGCCTACCCCTGGTCTAGAGTATGATCCGCTGTGTGGATTTGACCAGAGATTACCAGTGTGAACCCTGGGTTTGCAAGTGAGGAGATAAGGTTTGAGACATTAGTATCTTCAGTGAATTCAACATGCATGATGAATTGTCCCTGGATGACAAGTCAGGGATATTTCACTCCCAGCACTAACAAGGTTTCAGTGAGCTGCCATCTTTGTCTTTAGTTTCTTTGAATGAAATTGAATTTGTCTTATCTAAAGCATCTCTTATGGATGTATGTTTTCAGAGAAAATGAATGCAATATGAGGTCCCTTCCAACCCTATTATTCTATGAGTCTGCCTGGTTCTATGATAGGCCAAGAATCTTTTGGGGATAGGGACTGGAGAAAACTAGGAGGGTAGCCCGGGCTCATTGTATTATCCAGCCAGGTCTCTGAAATGCAGGTATCAGATATCAGTTGTTTCATCACTGAAGAGGTCATGATTAATTAGTATTAATTTTAGCTGGTCCTGGGAATGGTCTTGTGCATTGAATTTCAAATACAGAATCCATAAAACAATTCCATAATTACATGAGTCTGATTCAACAGCATGTGTAGTGTTGATATATAGTTATAGATATAGATGTGTTAAATAAGCAATCATTACTCTTCTCCTTGCTTAGAGAGCTGATTGTGAGGAATCTGTCAATAGCATATTTCAACAAATGAGATGATAAAAAGGTCAACAGTCTAAACTCTAGAAGAACATCTCTTTATAAATCAAATAAATAAATTTTCTTCAATCTGATCTGATATGAATGATAAAAGTGAAAATTAACTTGTTTTCTAAGAGCAAATTGATTTGATTTTTGTCAACATTTCATCTGGTTTTGATCTGCTTGGAGGAGAGTGCAAGAGGGGAGGGGATGCCTCTGCAGTCCTTTATTAGAACTTTCCTGACGCTCTGAGGAGACAAGAGCCTTTGGCTAAAACAATTTGTATACAGGAACTAAAGTCAAGAGAAACTCTGGAAGATGTGATATTTGGTTATTGGCAAGACAGCACACATCTTGGAAGGAGAACCAGCACTATTACCTCTAATAAATGAAGCAAAGAAGTATTTGGATTGGAAGAGAGGTGGCCAAATTGTGGCTTGTGAGCCACATGCAATGCTTTTACAGTTAGAGTGACTTGCAGAACCTTCTATGCCTGCCCCATTCTCCACCTACCAAACTGGGGTGGGGGACTCAGAGTTTCTGCCCTGTGCAGAGTGTTAGGACTAGAGGATTCTGCTCAGTGGGGACAGGGAGGTCTTAGGGAGCAAGGATGTGTGGCCACCCCTGGGTTATAACATCAAGCAGGACTCCAAATCTTTATATTGAAGGCATCTTTCTTTTATGTTACTTGTAATCACTAGCTGATATGATGTGAATCTTCTCACCAAAGAAAGAGTTTGCAACTGAAAATCTTTGACCAGTCATTTGACCCAGGGAACCTCTTACTCAACAAAAGACCAAATAATTAGAAAACATTTCCCTGGACTATTCTTTGAAATATGACCACAACAAAAATTCTTCAGAATTTTCAGCAAATCAAAAAAAATCATAAACTTTTCATTTCAGATTGAAGAAATGTTTTGATTTTGAGTATTTTTTTAAACCTTTTTAAAAAGGAAAAGCAAACAAACAAAGGAGGAGAAGATGGAAGTAGAGTTTCAACCAAAACAATTTTCTGAAATCAACATGAATTCACAAAATGTTTTGGTCAACCTGTATCTGCATTTTTCAATTAAAAAAAAATAAAAAGTTTGCTCAGCACATTCTCTAGTACTGAACTGCAAGCACTTTCTCACCTCTTGTTCTGGATTGCATAGCAGTACAGTGGTTACTTGTATTTGCTTAAGTAAAGTTCGTAGCTGAAGCTTATCAGAATGTTATGGGCCATGACTAATACTGTACAACATTTTAGATAATTTTTGCAGTATTTTTTTTTTTATTATTGTGGTGCTTTTTAAAAAAAAAAAAAAAAAGGAAAGAAAGAAAGCCTTGAAACTCTTTAGTGCAGTGTGAAGCATAGAACTTAATAGAGCTATTCTAGCTGCCTGGTTCTCTCAGGTGTGGATTTCTAAAATATTTTGCTCAGAAGTAGCACCAAATAACTGTCTTGAGAATGAGCAGCAAACTGAATTCTACTTTGGAGCTATCCTTTTGCTAACTGAGCTTTTATTATAAAAAGATATTTGGTGCTTTATAAATATTAAGTAAACCATTGTAATAAATATGATTGTTATTTATAGCATGTCTTTATTTTTATCATGCATAATTTAGTATCATTTAACATGAATACTAGCCTTTTGCAAATATAATTTATATTGAGCTTTAGGGATAGCAGAAGCAGCTGTGTTCTAGCCCCTGAGTTTCTATGATAACTCTGCTAATGAGCTGCTCTTATTTAATAAAAAGCACAAATACAGGCTAACCGCAGAAGATGCTTTAATCCACTTTGAGTATTCTTCCTGAAGACAGATGAGCACTTTCATTACATAAAGCTCTTCTTATGCTCTTCTAGTTCAGGTGCTACCAAAGTACCAACTTCACAGCAGAGAGAAAAATGAGTATATGGAAATAATAATATTATACCCCAATCACATGAAGGCCCAGGCACCAAAGAGAAGCAAACCCCTTTATTCCTTAGTTTAGATAAGTAGTTACCCTCACCCCCTGATGTGATCTGACCTAGAAATAGTTCTGCCCCCTTCAGACACTCCTACCATTGCCTGCATCACCCAAATTGCGGCAAGATGTGACAAGAATCTATTTTGATCTGTCTGGATATTCTCTTTAGATGTTACATATTTGAAAAATTCTTGTGAACATGCAAAATTTAAAGACAGTAACGAGTGGTGTGCCCCAGGGGTCAGTCCTGGGGCCGGTTCTGTTCAACATTTTCATCAATGATCTGGATGATGGAATAGACTGCACTCTCAGTAAGTTTGCAGATGACACCAAGCTGGGGGGAACAGTAGACACGTTGGAGGGCAAGGACAGGATTCAGGGAGACCTAGATAAATTGGAACAGTGGGCCAATACAAATTTTATGAGGTTCAATAAGGACAAGTGTAAAATCCTGCATGTGGGACGAAAAAACCCCATGCACCGCTACAGGCTGGGAAACATTCAGCTAAGTAGCAGCAGTGTAGAAAAGGACCTGGGGGTCATGGTGGATGGGAAGCTCGATGTGAGTCAGCAGTGTGCTCTTGCTGCCAAAAAGGCCAAAGGCATACTGGGCTGCATCAAAAGAAGTGTTACCAGCAGATCAAGGGATGTGATCATTCCCCTCTATTCTGCACTGGTAAGGCCACATCTGGAATACTGTGTTCAGTTTTGGGCTCCCCACTACAAAAAGGACAGGGACATGCTAGAGAGAGTTCCGAGGAGGGCAACCAAAATGATTAAAGGGCTGGAGCACAAGCCCTATGAGGAAAGCCTGAAAGCATTAGGTTTATTTAGTCTGCAGAAGAGAAGACTGAGGGGGGATTTGATAGCAACCTTCAACTACTTGAAGGGATGCTCCAAGGAGGATGGAGCTCGACTGTTCTCGGTAGTAATGGAGGACAGAACGAGGAGCAATGGTCTTAAGTTACAGTTAGGGAGGTCGAGGCTGGATATTAGGAAAAACTTTTTTACTAGGCGAGTAGTGAAGCATTGGAATGAGCTACCTAGGGAGGTGGTGGAATCTCCGTCTTTGGAGGTGTTTGAGGCCCGGCTGGACAAAACCATGACTGGGATGGTTTAGTGGGAATGGTCCTGCCTCTGGCAGGGGGTTGGACTAGATGATCTCATGAGGTCCCTTCCAATGCTATGATTCTATGATTGTATGACAGCAGCCAACCTTTGCCAAGTAGAGACCAATAAGCCAGCACACACTTCATTGTGAACCCCATCTTTTCTAGCAGCATGCCTTAGCTGTGACTTTAGTTTCACTAAAACAAACCTGGAGTCCTGTGGTACTAAAAGACTAACAAATATTTGTTGGTCTGTAAGTGCTGCAGCACTCCTTGTTTGTTTTGCTGAACTAGATTAACAGCTGCTCCTTTGGAGCTTTTCAATTTCATTGTAAACTACTGAAAATGGCAGCCATTTTGAAAAGGGAAAATTGTGAATATAATGAAAACACTTAGATAAAATAATTGTACATTAGCCTAATTACAGACTAATTTTCTTCAATAGTACATTTGGCTCATGGTTTTCAGTGAGTTTTAATAATATGAAATTGTGACTGCTAACAGAACAGCCAGTTGTTAGCCAGAAGGATCTGAAAAAACTCAGAAAAATCTATCTTAAACAACCTATTTTCAATTTATTTTATCTCTAATTAACAGAAATACTTGAAAATCATTAGGAAATACAGTTTTTGACCTATATATTATATGCTGTAAATTTGGGAAAGATTAACTATTCACACAGCAAAGAGATTAAATCCCTGTTTTGAGTGAAAACTTGAGTCTAAACTTGTCTACTGAGGCTTTATTACACTGCTAATACATTACCTCATTTTGAGGTCCATATTCAGACAAAATGCCCAGTGACTTCATTGAGAGTTTTGCTGAAAAAGAGCTACAGAACCAACAACTGATTACTTTGACTCAAAACTTTCCAGTTAACCAAAGTGAAAGTAGAATTAAAATTATCTCTTGGTAAATCTTCCTCAACATAAAATACACACAGTGATGATGCACTACAAGTTCATTTCTGGTGCAATCAGTGCGATTTTGGGAAGCTTAAAATGGTAATGGTAAAGTCATCTATAAGTGGTGATGATAAACAATGGTCACCAAAGCACTCCTGCATACTTTAAAATGGACATTAGAATTTAAATAAGGATCAAATCCTTTTCTCTTCTTCACATCCACCAAGTTTAGGTGGTTTAACACAACCTTGCCTTTAATTTGCTTAACACTCCTTAACTCTTAGTTTTCTTTTTTTGTGAATATGACTACAGTACCAATATATTAATGAGTTAAATTATCTGTGATTAAACACTTAATCAATTCTATTTCACTTACATTATCTTGTTCAGCAATCATTACTTGTAATGCTGTATGACAAATAACAATTACTGAGCTAATGAGAATGAGGAATTGGAACGTAAGGAATAAAACAGCATTTGATCAACAAATAAACAAATTCTCTTGATTCATCATCAAGCCTGGAACATGCTTCCTTTTTTTGAAAAATAACCAAACAGCCTTCAAACTTGTTCTCCCCCATTTACTCTCTAACCCACTACCTCCACACCCAAATGGCTTTTGAACAGCAAAGAGTCATGTACAATATTAATGCATTTAACTGCCAGGCTCTGATCTCTGATTATAATGACAGTGGTAGACTTGATCTCAGCACAGTATTCTGGAAAAAGGAACCTGTTGAACTGTGTTGGATCTGCTAATGCCATTCTGAACTAAAACCTTTGATATTTTAGAATAAAATCTTTGTACACATCACTCACATAACATATTAGTTTGTGTTATTCTCTGTGTGAGTGCCTAATGTCTGTGATCCCAGATTACCCTTGGATCTCATTCACAAACTGCACATCTGTGATGGTTAAGTACCTCAAACCAAAGCTGACTGCTTCATAGCAGTAATATTCCACTGGAGATTCTGTAGCTGGAGAGCACTTAAATAATCTTATTAAATTCTTCACCTGCTCTGTTCATAAGTGGAGAGAGGCCTTCATAGGAAAGGTTGTTACAACCCACAGCTAAGTGATAAAAATAACATATCTATAAATGAAGATCAAGTTGCAAGAAGCTTCTACCTGCAGCTCATTGTGCACCCTAGAATGGCTTTTCCCTTCTTTTGCAGTGGCCTATCCTATCTAAACTCCTCAAGCAGGGAGTTTTTGTTTTATTTTTATCCATAATGTGTCCACACTCTGTTGAACCCCGGGTTCGCGATGTGACTGGGATGGACCAGCGACACCCACCAATGAGACAGACACCAGTTCAATTAAACAAAAAAACTACTTTTATAGTGACACCTTAAACACCTTCAACCCCTTAACAGTGTAAAACAAGGAGATCTATGCAAAACCACTTGTAATCAACTAACAATATGAAGCAAAAATCTATATAGGACACTTATAACCAACTAATAGCATAAAGCAAAATCTAAATGAACACTTATAACTAAATGACAATATAAAGCTAAAAACCTATGCAAAGCACTTATAACCAAGTAACAGTGTGGAGCAAGAGTCTATATAAAGCACCTGTAAAACACCTCCAGCCAAACAACAGGATAAAGTATGAGAGTCTATGCAAAACACTTACAACCTACAAAAGTAAGTACTTATAGTTAAATAACAGTATGGATTAATGACCTACAAGAGGGTGGCCATAATAAATCAAGGACTTTTCTGGCCTTTTACTGCCTCAACATCGGTATAGGCACTGACCAGCCCACCCGACACGTATTTACCAATGGCTGGAAGCCATTCCTCCTTGCTAACCAAGAAGGGTGGGCGGCAGAATAAAAAAAAAAAAAAGTCAGATGAGAGAAAAATAAACCCCCACACTCCCCCCGTGTACACTGGGGAAGTTTGGGGCCAGCAGTTTAGAGCAGAAGCAGAGTAATGAACAATTATACAGTAAGAAGGATGCAAAATACAAATGACTAACAAAACACCTGGCAAATTAACAACACAAAACTATGCTAGACCTTAAACAGCTATACCATAAAAAGATTATGCAGGATACAGAGAAAATAATAACAACTACACAAACTATACAAAACTCAGGTGAAGAAGCTACAATCACAGACTATATATAAATGGTACCAAGTAGAATGATTAAGAGAAGGTAGGAGGCCTATATCGATTTATAATACCTGTCCTAGGACCGCAGTAGAACCCAAAGCGAGGAGGCAGACCAGCTGCAGCATCTCAGAACTTAATCGTTCGGCCGGCAATCCGTGTACACCCCAAAAAAAAAAATAAAAGAGGGTCTCGGGGGTGGGTACTCCCTGTCTCAGTCGGGGGATCAGTCTGACCGGGTCGCGACGTGCCCTTTAGCATCCGAGGGTGGGAGAACAACAAGCTAGCTGAGACAGGGGGTTTTAATAGAATTTTGCCCAGCCAGAGTAAAAATAGCCAATTAGGAGAGGGATCCTGGTCAGGACCAATGATAAAACTGGGACCCCAGACAATGACCCCTCCTTCGTGGTGACGGGGGTGCTGAGAAACTGTTCAGGGGGGATAGGAACTCACCCCCCTCCTTGTTGACACAAAGCTAGGGAGGAAGAAACTCACACAGGAGACTGAGAGCCATCAGGGGAGATTGATACTTAACACTCTTTCCCCTTGTGCTGGATGGCCCGGAGATGGAGGCCCATCAGGGAGCATAATCCAGGGGGCTACGTGTGGGGCGGGGTGGCCATCATGGCTGCCACCTCTGCTGACACACTCTACTAGCTCTCTATATAGGCTTTCATCCTGAAAAAGTCAAAGTATTTTACAAACAATATATGCAACATCAAGAATCACTTATCCAGCACTACAGGGTAGCCATCTCTGGGGTGGCATGTAGCAGATATTTAACAGTGCACAGCTGGGCTATACAGCAGTTTAGGGCAACAAGTGAAGAACACTTTTTCAATTGAAATTGCATAGTGAATTTAGATGGGCAGAAAATAATTTTCTTAAGACTTTTAAAGGCATAGATTTTCAGTCTCTTGCTTTTTGCTGCAGTCCCGGCCCCCCCGCCCCCGTGTTCTCTGCATGTCACATGTTATCTGTATCACTCTTAATTGTTATGAACCACGTCTATAGCCTCAAGTATGTTAGGGCTTTCTATATGGGGACTTATTCCTGATTAATTTCACGTGTAGATGTTGGGCTTCCCTCTGAGACCTTTTCCACTTGGTTTATCTAGAGTATTTTTATCCAGTTCCAGGAGAACACTTTAATCTTTTTTCTTTTTGCATACAAGAAATCATTTCAACTCCAGTCTTGTCACTGAGGTTTCTTCATTGGCATGCAATCAACCTATACTTGAATTGATCAGGCTCGGATGTCGGGGTGGGTACAGGATATATAACAAACATTCTAAAATACACAGAAACCCTCTTCCTTTATGTACATTTCTATGTCACAGTGCATTTACAATGCATTGCATCACATGTTTTGTGATTGGCTTATTTGCTTTTTGGAAACTGATTCCTGTCCAACATGCTCTGTCAAGTCACTGACCATGTATCACTTATTCTTTACCTCATCTTTGTATTCCCAATTTGTTCTAATCTCAACTTTCATCCAGTAAATTAATCTGGAATAAGTCACTCTTATTCAAGAATTAAAGTGGCCATCCATATTGTTAATCAAGAATAATTAATCAACTTTAAATTACTGTCCTATCTTATTCTGGATTAATTTTCATGTATAAACAAAACCTCAGTGTTGGTGAATAACAGTGGGTCTATTGATTTACCATGAAAGATGCTGTCATAGATTATCCCATTTGAAACCCCCTGCCCTGAGATTTAGGATAGTCTTGAAGAATATAGTGATGTAAAATAGTGTTTCCTAAAAATGCATACATATCCCTCCTGTAGAACTGCGGTACTGAACTAGTAGCCCTTGTATTTTTCCACACACAAAGAAGATGCACTTTGCATCCATAATAATCAACTGAGATTATGGGAAACAATAAAAGAGCAAAAAACAAAAATATTTTCTATGCAGATACAATTTACAATCTCCAGTGCAAACTGGTCTATCAAATTTGCCTCCTATAATGGCACCCACTAGCACTGACCACTCCATGACTCCTGTGACAGATTACCCACATGTTCACTAATTTTACAAAACTATGATAAATCTTGTACTAAAGGATGCTTTGTGAGATATCATTTGAAAACTCATAAATCACTGATCATTATTGTCTTTGTAGAATGTATGTGGCATCATTATATATAAGATTATAAGATGCTACTTATGATATTAGTTGAGACAGGCTCAAGGTTTAAAAAAGCAGACACAGATCAATTCCTCAAAGATGAAAGGCAAGGTGATGTCTCAACCAGGGATCAGCATAATCAAATGAACTATCACATGGTTAAGAGACCATTCTTTAGTAGGAAGAAAAGTGGAGCAATAAATTTACATTGTGACAGAAAGACTTGCTGTTCCCTGAACCCAGGCTGAAAATGATTCTCAAATAGGAGAAAAATATACAAAAAGAAGGAACAGAGGATACAAATCAGTTTTTCGCCCCTCACCTCTACTCACCAGCATTGACAACATTTGAAAGTCAAAACAAACAACACTGGACTGGGGAGTGGTTCTGGCTCAGAAATCCAGCTAGACTGCTGTAAGCAGATAGTGAAAGGACCCCCCTCCCCTTTTTTAACTCTCTTAGCTTGTTAAGTTATGTATTAGTTTGTGTTTTATCTTTTATTTCTTTATAACTGTAGTGGGGTGCCTGCCCTGCTCTGGATAGGAGGGGTTAAGGGAGCTCTGGGAGTGGCAGCCATAGACAGGAGTGGTAAAGCAGCCAATCATGCCCTGGAAGCTCAGTATAAAAGGGAGCAGTAAGCAGAGTCAGTACCAACCAGGAATTCGAAGGGGTCAGAGTGTCTGGCTGCTGGGAGTGAGCAAAGCCAAGGCCCTGAAACAAGAATGGCAGAGATACTGGGACTGCAGGGGAATGGCCCAGGGAAAGTTGCTGAGGACCTCAGGAAGAGATAGTGAAAGGAGGTCGTACAGAGGATCCCTGTGACAGGACCTAGCATGGTGGTTGGGCATGGGTCCTACCCCACCTTCCTCAGATCACTGCTGGACTGGTAGTAGACTGCCGTCACCTGGAAGATAAGTGGTGGAGCCAGAACTGCAGAGTCTCCTGAAAGGGTGGAGGATATCGAGTATGACTTGGCTGGAGGACAGGGTCATGAAGATGACACAACAGCAGTGAGGAGGACTCTGGGCAGCAGCAAGAAGGACTTCCAGTAGACCCCAGAGAGTGATAGGGTATGGGGTGCAGTCAGTGTGTCAATACAAACTAATTTCCCAGAACACCAGCATGAGGCTCCAGCAGTGAAAGGAGGCAAGTTCATTGGAGTAACCAATTCTGATTTTTATGCCTCATTTCTAATTAAGTAAAATGTATCTTTCAATACTTAATAAACTTATTTTATTGTTTTATCTAAAACAGTGTGTGTTTGGATTGAAATGTTTGGAAAACTCCATTTGAGATAATAGGTTCATGTGTATCTGTCAGTGTATGCGTAATGAGCCTAGCCATTTGATAGCATTGTCATCATCCAAGTAAAGAGCCAGTAGCCCACTACTGAAGTAAGTCAGCAAGTACTTTTACAGGCTATGCATGTAATTTTCTATTAAGGACATGATGGGGGCTGAGCGTTTACCGGTGTCATTCTGCAGTATAATTCAGGAGAGATTGACTAAAGCACTCATACCATTCAAATGGGAGTGATTTTGCATCTTTGGGGCTGTGAATGAACAGGCCAGGTGTGGCTGCTCTCTTGGCTGACTAGTGTAAAAGGCACCCCAGGGTAGAGAACTGAGGGGACACAGCTATTCAACGGTCCAGAGTGTCCTAAGTGGAATGTAACAACTCCTTAATAACTTGCCAATGTAGTACCGAGAAAGTAAGTTGTAAGCTACATAGATCACGTTACCAACCTTGAACTACAAGATGAGAGGCTTTTTGTATACATATATTTGTGTGTTTGTTTACCTTCCTATTCAACCATTATATTCGAAGGAAAAAGAGTGCAACAAGTGAATCACTTCACATACATTAGCAGTAACATGCAAGCCAATGCAGCTCTCCAGAGGCAAAGAAGGTTTAAATGTCTCAGGAATGACTAGGATGTAAATTAAATGAATTTATAATGAATGGCAAAATTCAAGAGAGTTCTACAATGCCTCACCACCAGTTATCCACAGGGATTAAAGTAAGCAGGAACAGCCCAGAATGCCATTCCAGGACCCACTATTTTTAGGGGCTCAGTGTTCTGGGCCCCCTAAAAATAGAAATTAGTGCCGGAATGCTGCATTTTGGGGCCCACCACTGAAAAATAGCAGGCGTCAGAATGCAGCATTTTGGTTCCATTTTCTATTTTTAGGAGCCTGAACGCTGGGTCCCTAAAAATAGCAGGCCCTGGAACAGCATTCTGCCATGTGATCTGGCAGGCAGGAGAGGAGGGCAGGCTCCCCTCCTCATGCACAGGGTGCTGAGTTGCACAGCCTAGCGTGCTGCCCGTGAGTATGCTGGCTCCTGCTGGTGGGGGGACTATTTGGGGCGCCTGAGCTGGGGGCAGGTATTGGGGGTAGGGGAGTGGATTTTTGGGGCTGGGTAGTGGGGGAAAGGGGTGGATTTGGGGAGGGGTATTGAGGGCTGGGGTGAATTTTGGGAACGGCAATGGATATTGGGGCCAGTAGCTGGGTGGGTTCCAGAGCCCACCAAATTATGCTTTAACCCTGCTTAGCCAGAAAAGAAGATGGAAGTTTCTGAGATGTATGTTAAGAATGAAGTCAGAATGTCTGCCAGTGTGGCATTGGATTACTGGAGAAACACATGGAAGGAGCGAACAGAAAGAATCCCTTCATATAGAGGCATAACTTACCAGATTTAACAACACAGAGGATATGAGTTGAGTAATAGCTCAGGGTAGTAAAGCCTTTTTTGTGCCTGAAATGTCATTTGACAGCAATTTACTATATTTAACGGGAGTAGTTCAACACATCTGTAATAGAGATATAAGCAGGATCTGAATTAACTTTCGCCTGCTGGGTTAGTTGGGGGATGTGTGGAGGAGGGGAGGGGAAGGCTTCAGAACCAAAGTGTATTTGCATGAGCACTTCCATGCTGCCTAGGAACTCAGCATGATGTGACTGGTTTGCCCAAATGATCGCTTAGTCTAGTTTTGGGTTACAAATCACTTCAGTGTTAATGGCAAGAGTAATGAAGTCAGGGCCGGCGCAACATGGTAAGCGAAATAAGCATTGCAGGGGGTGCTGACGTTTGAGGGGCACCAAAATGGGGACTGCGCTGCTAGGCTGTTGCGCTACACTTCTAATGCCACTTGTTTGCCTGGGCTTAATTGATCTGTCGTCTACTGCACTGTAGTGGGGGCACCAGAAACTCTAGTGCTGGAGCTGATTGAAATGTTGTTCCCTTTATTGTACGAGTAAAGGTTAGCAGGACTGTGCTTAGCCTGTCCCAATTCGGTTATTATGCTCCTTTGTACTGAACTTTGTAAGCATGTGATAGACAGGGGTGAAGTGCAGACGGGTGTCCCTGCTGGGAGGTGTAGCTCTTCTTAATAGCACAAGGCACAATCTAATCACCTCTCTTCCTACTGTTCAAAGATGGAGCTAATTAAGACTCCATTAGGAGTCTTTTGTTTTGGAAAGTGATCCCTAGAGCTGAAATCATTTTCTGCCCAGTCTCAGCAATGAAGTTTCTACTAAGAGCTGAAAATCACTGAAAGCTGACAATCCCAAAGAGCTGGTTGGAACCCGCAGGGACTGACCAGCAGCATTCTCAGCAGAGAAGCAGGTGGCAGCAGAAGGTGATGGTGTGCATCAGCGATGGCTGGCAGAGTGGCTGGGCTGCAAAGTGAGGGGGCAAGATGTTCAACAGTCCCCTCATTTCCCCCTGACCAGGGTTGGAGGTGAACTCTGCAGCCACACCTCTGAACAGTGGGTCTGTGTGGAAGAAAAGACAACAACTGTGACAGTAGTGCTGTGAGGGGAGATGCACATTAAAGGAACATATGGTTGCTGGACTTAAGAAACTGCATCAAATAGAACCTACCCAATATATGCTGGGGTGAATGGCTTTGCTCATGGTTTTATGTTTGTGAACTCTCTTGCAGCATTTTCCTATGTTAATGCTGAGTTACTTTCACCTTTTGTTAAAAGTGTCTTTTCTATGCTCAGTCTTTGTGCTTGAGAGAAGGGAAATATCGCCTCTAGTGGTGCTCTGAGGGCAGGGGAGTGATGTGTAGTTATCCCAGGTTACTGGGAGGGTTCTTGAGCCAGTTTTGTCTTGTACTGTGCAAAAGAAACACCTAGACAGTAAATCTAGCCCTTGTTGCTGCTGATTCCAACTGATAGAAGAGCTGCAGAGACCGTAACTTAATCTCACATGTTCTTTGCACATACTTTCTGTGGGGTATGAGGTTTTTGAGAACCTTCTATCAGATCCAAATTCTTTGAAGCCCATTATAAGTCTGAGCTCTGCATTCACTGCCACTGAGGAAAATGGGTAGGTTGTGTTCCTACTCAGAAACATGCCTGTTTAGTGATATTTCCACACCAGAAAAGTAGGGCTCTTTGTCTTTTTGTGTATGAGAATGGGAGACTTACATTTTAATTAGCTTGTTGCTGCAGATATTATAGCCATAATTACATTGTTTGATGCCCTGTTTGAAGAAAAAAATTCCACATCTTGCAATTAGGGTGGTTGTTATTGTGTTGGGCAACATGACACTATATCAAGACCAGTGTCAACATAAAACAGAAATGATGGCATAATGAAAATGAGTCACTAGAGATCACTTGTTGGAATACTTTTCCTTCTTCCCCTTTCTGAGAGTGCTTTAGGGATATATTAACCGTTCCTCCTGTTTATTCTCTAGCCTTTTTTTCCTGCTGAAAAATTGCTGTAAGTCCTGAAATTTCATTGCATTGATCTAAAGCTCTGGCCTACTTTCTTGAATAGTCTGGGGATAGCTTTTGTTTTTTCACTAAAAGTCAAATCATACGTCTGCTGCTTTCTCAGTCTTAACACATGAAAGGGGTTCAAAGGGCCAGAACAAACTGAGGCACACGTCCAACTTGGAAGGCGTTTTTGGCAATGATTTTGTGATGACCCAATGCGGCAAAGAGAGAGACATTTTTATAGTGTTAATTAAAAATAAAAAAGACTTGTCAAAATGTTAAAAAAATCTGCTTTTGTAATACTATCAGAATAAAATGAGACTATATTTTGTCAGTTTTATCAATTTTCCATTTGTCTAACATTGCTATGCTAATGTGACCCCTCCTCTTCCAATCTCATAGCACACTGCATCCTCCTGTTTCTAGTGGAGCTTTAAAATAAAATGATTGTTTTTCTTTACTTATTAGTACCAAAGTAGCACCAATGATATTAATTCAAGTGCAGCAATAGAGTTCAAGCCCACTCTGCTACTAGTGCAAAGCCAGTCAGTCAGCTAAAGGAATATACAGAGTTGTGTGTTTGTGTAGAGCTACTGTTGTGTGTTTTGCTCTCTAGACAACAAAAATAATATAAAGAAACCACCCTGGCACAGCTGAGTCCCAGATAACTGTGTTTACTAAATATACACAGAACCAAAAAAACCTAGCTACAGTCATATTGTTCATGTACTAGTTTTTGGCAGCTTCCAAAACATAGAATACAATGACTGCCACTAGAAGGCTCATAATCATGTAAAGGGATACAACCGTATTCTTATAATTACCCTAAACATCTGCATTATTTTTATTTTTATTTGATGAGTGGTGCACTTCCTCTAATTAAAAAAATTAAATTAGACACTATTCCATATGAGAAAACAATTTTAAAGTCAGTAAAGCAGAGTACATAGATTACTTTAAAATACCTTTTAAGGTATAGTTCTTAAAATTTGTCGGATGTAAAGCAGATGAAGGGGAGTACTTCCTATCTAGAGCAATGCTTCTCAGCCTTTTGTGGGTTGTAATACATTTGGCAGCATGCATGACCCCTTCAGGACACTCAAGCCCACTCTTGAAGGCAAGGGTTAAAGTATAATTGGGGGGGCCATGGAACTCTCCTAATCAGGGGGGGACCCCCTCGCATACCCAAGCTCCTGCCCTCCAAATGCCAGGCCCCTACCCCAGCTCCTGCCCTCATCCCAGCTACTTCCCCAATATCCATTCCCTGTCCCCAAAATCCACCCCAGCCCCAATACTCACCCACAATACTTACTCCTCTGTCCCCGGAACACAGGGGAATGAGCTTCTGGGGCCTGCTATTTTTAGGGACCCAGCATTTGGGCCCCTAAAACTAGAAAATGGTGCCAGAACACCACATTCCGGGTCCCACTATTTTTCAATGTTGGAACCTGGAATGCAGCATTCCAGCATCATTTTTTATTTTTAGGGGGCCCAGAATGCTCACCCCCTAAAAATTGTGGGCCCTGGAACAGCATTCCACTGCGTTCCAGCCCACTTTAACCCCTGCTCCAAGGTAGAATCCAGCCCCTCACCTGGGTCCTTGTGACACACTTATTGCTGTGTGGTGACACAGTGGGGAGAATCACTAATCTAGGGGTTCTATGCTGCTGACATTTTCATTTCCGACTGTTAGCCGGTAGCCTATTAGTCAGCCTCTTGAGACCTGAGAAACTGAATTGTGTTCTAAGATACTTTTCATCTGCAAGCAGCCACGTAATGGCAAAACAAAAGGACCCTTCTCTGTGCTAACATTCCAAACAAAAATACGTAGATTTTCAATTAAATGCATCAGAGAAGCCTAGGAGACAACAATCTCTTTGTGATGGTACAGCACAAGGAAATTATTACAGTTTTAGGACTGTAATAACTCCTATATATTGCTCTCTCTTCTTGGAGGAGGAAAGGACTAGACCCAAGATATGGCTCGGGAGTGCACAGAAAGTAGTATCTCACTACAGGTATGTCTTCATTTCTATTAAAAACCCATGGCTGGCCTATTTCAGCTGATTTGGGCTTAGGGTGGGGAGGCTGTTTAATTATGGTATAGATTTTCAGGCTCGGGTCGATTATGGTATAGCTTTTCAGGCTATGAGGTCGCATGGTCTCAGAGCTTGGCCTGCAGCCCGAACCACTCTAGCATGAAGCACTTGGCACAGGTCAACCATAATTGTCTAATCGCAGTGTAAATGTACTCTATGTTGCTTGTCCATTTCTTCCAAGCAGTAACCCAGCTCCCACATGAGGGTTTTCCCACCTCCCCCCAGCCCTGTTTGCCCTTGAGTAGTCTGTTGATTGCATGTCCAGAGGAGTCAATCTATTGTCTAGGTAGGACACATGACTTTCCAGAGCTTTCTCTGGTGCAGAGGTGTGCGTGAATGCTTGCAGTACTATTAGCACTCACTGTTGTTAAGGATGAGTTTCAGTTGCCAGTTAATCATAATCTCCCCTCAGGAATATTCATTCTTATGAAGTTTTTTTAGCTTTCTTTAGCAAATTCCTTCTCAGCTGTGGCTTTCCATGCTCAGGCCCAGGCTAAAGATGAAATTTCTGGAGGTAAAAGCAATTGTCACTTTTGATCTCAAAGCATTTAAAGAATAAAAACAAGAGACCTGTGGCACCTTAAAGACTAACAAATTTCTTCAGGAATAAGCTTTCATGAATTGACTTTGCTAACGCTTTCCCTCCTCCATCCTAGCATGTGTATATATTCCTCTCAACTGTAGTTTCCATTTCATACATCTGACGAAGTGGTGTGGACCCCACGAAAGCTTATGCCTGAAGTAATTTTAGTCTCTAACGTGCCTCAGGATGTTGCTTTTGTTGTATACCGACTAACAGCACTACCCCTCCGGGCATTTAAAGAATACTTTACTTCATATGTTCTTGCCAAAAGTTTGCATACACACAATATGATAACAGCTGCAGGTAGAAATATGAGCTGTAACTTTTTCAGATCTCAAGAACTTTTATAATTAGAATAACTTGAAATGTGGCATTTTGAACATGTACATTTTTAATCAATCTAAAAGACTTGAGCAGTTCAGAACATTGTCCCCTAAACTGCAAATCTGGGTTAAAATATTGGCATCCACACACCTTTAATTTAGGATGCTAATGTAATCCTCACCAAAATTCCAGTCTTCCCCCACATTATCTTATTCATGTCTTGATTGAACCTAAAGCAGCTAACCCTTTTCCACACCACTTTGTCATTCAGACATGGAGTTGTCTGTTCCTCTGCATTAGTGAGACAGCGCAAGTGGAAATGTATAGATCAGGGGTGGCCAAACTTACAAAACTCAAGAGCCGCACAAGTCGATTATTAAACCTTTGAGAGCTGCACTGAGACATATAACCACATATTTTTACCTACTCCAAAATTACTAAGCTTAAAATTCATTGCACACTTTAATTTTATCATAAAAATAGGGAAAATATTGATCCACTAATGTCAGATTCTAATAATTATTTAAGATTACCATGAAACTAGGCCTATACAGTAAAAATTTAGCTGTTGATAGCTGTAGAACGCTACAGGCTTGTGGCAAGTTTTTTTTAAAAATCTGGACAGTAACTTGTCAATGCAGCAGGTAAAAGCTCTGAGATGCTGATCTCTAAGTATTGCACAATGTTTTGAATTTCATTGTGGAATATGATGCTTCACAGCAGTGAGTTGTGCCAAAAATTGCAAGTAATCTATCTTCAGTTTTCAACTTTTCTTCTTTGTATTTTCATTTCTTAGTGTTCCACATCATGTTTAGGCCTTGTAAAACATGATTTTATTTTAACAATGAGTAAGCTGCATTAGGGCCTTTGAGAAAATCTAAACATGCTGTGACTTCTCTGACCATGTCACGCTTCTCTCCCCCAGCCCCCGTTGCCACTTCCCTGCCATCTCTTACCACGCTGCTGCTTCTCTGCTTTCCCCAACCATGCTGCACTTCTGCCTCCCACCCCATCCCAGCACCTACCATGCCCCCGCTTCCCTGCCAATATTTCTGCCAGTAAACTTGTTCATTAAAATACTCATGGACAGTGAAGACAAAAGGTCTGAGGACTCAGACACAATTAGTTTTAAAATGAGAGTAATAGTGAGGGAAAATACTGCTCTCATCTTAATCCTGTGAAGAGATGCACACAGGGACACCTTTTCAACTGTTCAGAATCACAACAGATCAATGAGAATTTAGGGGGAAGGAAAGTGCAAGATCAGAGCCTGTTTCAGTAAGTGCTTTGGAGTACACGCACAGAAGATACTAGGGAAAAAATCTCACTGAGTTTATTCAGTTTGGGGTCAGGCCCTGTATAAATTCTAAATATCAATATCTGGTTTTTATAATACAAAGTAAAATCATTATTGGTGAGAGATTTTTTTTCAGAAAGTTTACAACACAATTTTCTGCCCTCAGCCCTTCACAACAATTACTCTTGTCTAAGGGGCTCAGATACCCATAGAATCATTCATTAAGACTGCACTGAAATATAAATAGATTTTGACTAAACAACAGAAAAAGAATTAATACATATTGAATGCTATTTAATCAGTAGAAGTATAGTGCTGCTATTGAACTTTGCAGTGAATATAAATTATCTTGGTAATTGACTCAGTTATATTAATTAAAATTTTCTTATAAAATAAATGTGCTAGCAGTTCCTTCTGCAAACGGATGACATACTGATGTCTCAGGCACACTTGTTCAATGGAGTTAAGGAATTTTTTTTTCCTAAAGCCAGTTTTCAGTAGTGGTGGTCTACCTTAAGTCTAAATCATTTTGCATGCTGAAAATGAACCATGATCCATAATATGCACTTGTAACATTCTTTAAATAGAGGGTTTTCTTTAATAACCTTTTGAGAGTAGTCAGTGGTTTTGGATGCAACACTTGTGTCAATTTTCAGTCATTTCTGATTATTCTTATTTAATTCTCAAAATAGAAACACAGGAGAAATAATTTTGCATTATATTACAATATCTGGAAATGCCAGGTGATTTTAAAAAAGAAAATTAATTTGCAATTGCTTTTCAGGTTTCAATTGCTAATTATCATCACTTATCTGTAGTTGATTGTAGTCTTGTTCCTGATCAATTTATGTTACCAGTTTTAAAAATATTTGCCCAGAAAACGATATCAAAAAAGAAAAGTATTTAAAAAATCACGCACTGATGTAATTAAAGACTGTATCCTAATGCATACAGAGAAGGAGAGTAGAATTAATGTGTGGGTAAACTGTAGAATCTGGCAGTTACTTGCTCTGAGTGCTTGCCTTTCCGTGCTGGCTCTGACAATGCTGCCCCTCCGCTCCTGGCTCTTACCACCCTGCTTTTTTCTGCCAGTGAGGCTTCCACAATGCTGCCCCTCCCCTGCGGGCCCTCTCAGTGCAGTGCCTCCCCACCCCTCCCTTTCCAGCTCTGACCAGGCTGCTTTTTCCCTGCGGGCTCTCCCAAGGCTGCCCCTCCCGCGGCTCTGACCAGGCTGCTTTTTCCTGCAGCTCTCACAAGGCTGCTCCTCCGCTGCCAGCTTTCACCCCGCCGCGGCTTCTCTGCTGTCCCCGATGATTGCAAATTTCTTGCCCCTGGCTCCTGCCATGCTGCCCTTCCCTCCTGCGCTCTCCCGCGAGCCGCAATTTTTCTTTAAAGAGCCACATGTGGCTCGTGAGCCGCAGTTTGGCCACGTCTGGTATAGATATATACTATCAGTATACTGAGACAATACAGCTTGTGTTTCTTTATTAATGGCTTCACATACATGATGAATTGGAGCAGAGGCAAAATGAAACTCCTTATTACCCTGCAGAAAAGGGCCAGTTGGTCATGTGAGCAAATTGCCCCAAACTACCCCCAATACTCCCAATGAAGAGAGGAAACAGAGTCACTCCAGCGGGGACTATATTAACCTCTGCTAAGCTCTGCACTTCTGATTATGGATATATAATTTAATTATAGCAGACTGAACTGTTAAGCTTAACATGTGCAATCCACATTTTTCTTTCTCTGAACAACTTCCAAAGATCCAGGGATATATTTTTCTATAGTTTCTATAGAAAAGCTGATTGTCCAGTCAAGCTGATGACTATTTTCATGAACAGGAGCCATTTCCTCTACATCTTATCTTTTCAGATGATATAATAGCAGAATTCATTATTTTAGAAACAGCAAATATTGTTTACAGTTACAGCGATGCTTGCAGACCAGGCCATATCAGAGTGTCTTCAGGTCAATTCTCTTGCGTATTGGTATAGATCAAAGTGATTAGTGTTTTGGGTGCTTAAACTTCATTAAATTAATTGGATGTTACATGCATTGTTTTCACCTATCTGTCCCGGTATAATGCAATAGCTAACATTTACATTGTAATTACCCCTGTACCTAAATAATTTGTGAGACATCAGAGATGTCTTGGGGAATGCTAATGAGTGACTTTGTCAGACAAGGTGCTAATTCCAAAGCAAATGGACGTGGTGTGTATTGACCTGAGGTCAGAAACTCAAAGTGCATTCGTCACCCATCATCATCAAAGGAACAACCCCCTGGGTCAAGACACTGTCAGCTTGCTTTCTTTGTAAAAATACTATACATACAGATTCAAAGAAAGATCCATTGTCTCTGAACAGGTGGGACACTTATAGGGAAGGGTATCAGGTGGGAAGCAGAGATCCCCACAGAAAATCTGGCTATCCTGAAGGACTTTTGGAAAACTGGCACTTTATTACGTCACTGCCACCATTCGGAATTACAAACTGTGACTCATCTTTCATTATTTTCTACTTCCTTTAACTTCTCTATAGCTCTCATTGTCTTTACTTAGCTAATAAGTAGAGCCCCGAGCAGATACAACTATGTGGATCTACTTCTGATCTGCATCCATTAGAAATGGTCAGTGGATATGCACATCACATCCACGAATGCAAATATAATGCATATATTTGCAGGACTCTACTAATAAGCCCTATGGTCAGTTTATTATTGAATGACTTCCAGTGTTGTCTTTGATGTAAGATCCAGAGTACCAAGTGAGCTAAGGTATATTAATGATCTCTCAGGACTGGGAGAAACCTGAGAAACCTATAGTTTTAGGTTTAAGTGATCTTTTATGATTAAATTCAGTTTGTCTTGGTGTCAAGATAATCTAAGGCAATGGTTTTCAAACTAAGGGTCAGGACTCAGTACTGGGTTGTGGGACCCCCTGCTGCCCCCACCAAAAGACTGGAATGTATGACTCAAAGATGTAATTATTGGGTCACCAGCATAAATTATTTTTTTTCAACTGGGTCCTGGGGAAAAAAATATTTGAAAGCCACTGATCTAAGGGGAGATTCTAAGGGGGCTGTCTGTGACTCCGTAGTAAGACTGGTATAATGATCTAAGAGTTCACATTTGTTACTGGCTTGGTGAAATCTAGTTATAGAACATAACACCAGTTTGGGGTGTTTGCTCCTGTTTACTGACAGTCTGCTCTCGGGTAGGCACTCACAATTGTGAGGTACTCAGACAAGTGTTACAGTTAGATTCTGCTTTGCCCCATTTATCTAAGTCTGCAATGTCAGTATTTGTATCACAGCACTTGCAGCCATGGCTTTGACATTGCATTTTTTTTCTTTGTGGTGGCTCTCTGCTTTAGTAATAGCTCAGGATTTGCATTTTCAGATATTGGTGTTTTGTTTTGTTTTGTTTTTTAAGAACTTCCATTGAACTGCCTGCTGCCCAGTGCATGTCTTTACTATTCTGGGGTTATGTGTGCAGTGTAACATGACAAAGACTCAAGAGTAACGCCTGATATATGTGAAGGTACTGCATTAAGACTTGTGCTCTAGAGAGGTAGGGCTCAAGCCAAGTCCATTTACAACCTGTCACTGGTTTTGACACATAGAGATATCCGTGCACACTGAGGTCTCAGAAACATGGATTTTTCAGTGATTACTCAGTGCTGTTAGTTCTGTAGCTATCTAAGATAATTTTCCAGCTGCCTCTTCAAAGGCAGGTCTTTCTTCCATTTCTGAACAAAAGCAAACAAATTAACCCTCTGGGGCCTGTGAACGAGGTAAGCCAGATGTTATTTCTTATAATAAGATTATGGTTTTAATTCTCACACAAGTTTTTTATCACAACAGGCTATAATAACCTGAGAAGCAAGAAGAGCCACTAGAGCTTCATTATTTCCCCATGTTTTTGTGTTGCTGTTATTTATAATAAATAAGCCCACTGTGCCTGTACTAGGATGCTGCCTAATGTGGTTAAGTCTCACTAGAGCCTTTCATAAAGGACTTACTTATTCCTCTCAGATTTCACTTTTAGCTGTTGAATTGAATCCACCATGAAAATGAAAATTATGATTGTCAGGAAAGTGTGGGCATTTATTATTGGATCTTTCATTTTGTTTCCTATATCTCCCTCTGCAGCATGATGTCATTTTTTAGAGTGGTAAGGAAGAAAAGTGATTGTGAAGGGACGTTCTAAGTTATTTTAAGCTAAAAATACAGAAAAAAGAAAAGGAGAAACATTACAGTATCCAAAAAAAAAATAAAAAAAAAAATCTTTGATAGGCCTGGACAGTGGAAGATATGTAAAAGGAGCATGTTTGCTGTTGCTAGGGAAAATGGTCATGTGTTAGTCTCTTACATAAAGTCTTTAATATTTGATTTGGAAACTTTGCATTCCTGTCAGCTTGCAGTTTACACCTGTAAAAACCGATAAAGCACAAGACACCTGATGTGAGGAAAAAAGTAAAGGAAGGATCTGGAAGGAAGGAATAATGACAAAAGCAACAGCAGAAGAGTGCAGGCTGCAATTTGATTGGGATCAGCTGGTGGTATTGCCTTAGTTTGTTGTACTTTAACAGAGACTAAAGGAGTGCAAGTCACTGATTATGGGCTGTTTTGATTGATAAGACAGAATATGCATTGCTTTAACATAAGAGAAGTGGGAGGAGGAAAGTAGGAAAGTTTCTGGGGTACCCAGATGGTTGGTGAATCTGATTTTCTTTTGCACTTTTCAAATACATCATTGTCTAGATGTTGTTTTTATGTCTTCAAAACTGGGCACTGTAGAAATGTGTAGCCAGGCACATGCACATCATCTTTGCAAGATTTTGTTTTCCTGGGGATTGAAGGGGTGGGGGAAGATTCTTCTTCAGAATTCTTAAATAGCCTCTCCACAGACATTACGTTTTCTGCGGTGCTTGGAAAGAATCCTGGGGTTTGCATTATTAACATGCACACATAATTACCCACATGACAAATGAGGTTAAAATACTTTTATAGATTAGATGTAAATCAATAAAGGAAGGAAACACTGAGTGAACTCATCTCTGCAGTGCACAGATGGCCTCCTTTTAGAGAATACCACACTGTGGGAAGAGGTTAGAGATGCTATAGTGCTGTTTACAAAAAGGTTCTGAAACTATACGTATTGACAATCATACCAATTTCACATGAACTTTGCAAGTGAAAGTGCTATGAAGATAGGGCAGCTGAGCCATGAAAAGCTGTGATACCAGTAGAAGCCAGGTGCTATAGAAAAGGTCAGTACCAGTGAAATTAAATAGTCCAAAATTGCACCTGATTGTGCAGTCCGTGAAGTGGGGAGGGGAGGGAGCATGAGCCTATGTGAAGAGGAACTTGAAACAAGGAGAATCAAATTCTCTGCATTGTTTCCCTGTCCAGGCCCACCTGGAAGTTTTGCTGGTGCAGCACCTGGAGCTGTGGGCAGCACAAGTCGGTAGAAGATGGAGTAGTTTTGGAGATCTGGCCCAAGGCAAAATATTACATGGTCTGATAGGCTTTTTCAACAAAAGAAGTTGCTGAAATATAATCATGGAACATATTGGAATGAAAAATTGTTTACTGTGTCTACAAATCCATCATTTAATAATCCAGCTTCCAGACACAGTGGTGATAATTAAATCCTAGATGAAGAGAAGAGGGAAAGCCATGCTAAAAGACTTTGAAATAAATTTCTGAAAACATTGGATACAGGCGTTAGACATTTTTATTCAGATTCAACAATCAAGGGTTCCACCTTCTTGCACATTTTAAACACCACATTGAATGAATTTTTTAACAACTTGAGATTTATGTGAGAGCTGAGAAAAATCAGTTAACTTAAAATGTGCATATAGGCTAGAATACATACACACTATATGAAAATAAAGCTCTCTTGGATGTATGATTTCTTAACTAGTGAAGTTCACCCTAGGTCTATAAGTATGGAGTTAAATCTTCCAGTCAATTAGTAAAAGAATTGTTTTGGTTTGAGATGTCAAATTTGAAATGCTGTGGGCTTGATTTTTTTTTTTTTTTTTTGAAGAGTACTTAGCACTATTCTATGCTTTAAGCACAGTTCCTACATACTTAGCTGCAGCTCAAAGTGCTCAGCACTTTTGCCCCACAGTTCCCTGGATCTTAAGAGGAACACCCAGGAAAAGAACAACAAACAAAATAGTTGTCACCTGTCAAAGGTTTGATTAAAGTGACTTGTCAGGTATCACACAGGAACTCTGTAGCAGATGGAGAGACTGCTGTTCTCCAGGGTAGCCCAACAGACTTGGCACTGACACATTTTTAAGGCCAGAATGGACCATTAACTCAGCTAGTCTGACCTTGTGTATTGCAGTCTATTGCTGTTTACCGAGTTACTTCTGTACTAAGGCCAATCCTTTGTATTTAACGAAACCCTATCTTGCAGAAAGGCTTGATCTGAGAACCTCAAAAAATGGACAGTCCATTTCCCCTGATAATTTGCTTCAATGATTAGTCACCCTCACTTAAAATTTTGTTCCTTATATCTAATTCAAATTTGTCTAACTTCAACTTCCATATACTGGTCCTTGTCACAACTTTCTCCACTAAATTTGTCCTTTAGGACCCAGTATTTTCTCTCCAGGAAGGCACTTATATACTGTGGGCTAGTCTACACTGAAAATCCAGCAGTATAAATTGAGTGGCCAATGGAGACCCACTCAATCAACCCTGGAAGTGCTCTCCTGTCAGCTTTAATGCTCCATCAACGTGAGAGACCTTCAAATCAATGCAGCCAAGTAAAGACATGGAAGTGAGTTAAGTTTCTTTGGAAGCATTTAAGGCCCAGTTAGACAAAACCTTGGCTTGGATGATTTAGTGGGAGTGGTCCTGCTTTTAGCAGGGAGTTGCACTAGCTGATCTCATGAGGTCCCTTCCAACCCTATAATTCTATGAGAGTAGCTAAGTCGACTGGAGATACACATTTTGTGGCAGTCGATTGCATATCTCACATCAACTTAGCCCCGCAGCGTAGAGTAGGCCTATGATCAAGCCACCTCTCAGTCTTCTTTTGATAAACTAAACAGACTGAATTCCAGCCTTTGAATGATTTTTCTGGCTGCTTTCTTCACCCTCTCCCCTTTTTCAATACTTTTTTTAAAAGGAACTGTACATAGTATACGGAACTGTGAACACTGTCCTGGCATTGGTCTCCGCAACATCACATGCAAATCACCACCCTACTCCTACTCATTTCTCATCTCTTTATAAATTCAAAGATTGCCTTAACCTTTTGTTCCACAGCATCACACTGGAACCTCAGGATGGATTGTTCCTCCATTATGATGCCAAATCCTTTTCAGAGTTGCTGCTTCCCAGAACAATATCCCCATTCAGTAGGCAAGAGATGCATTCTTTGTTTACAGATGTGTATGACTCCTCAGTGGGCTGTACTAAAATATAGTTGGTTTGAATGGGTCCATTTCGCTGAAATGATGCTGATTGCTCTGTTCCCCTTCATTATTTACTACCTTCCCCTTCCCAATCCCCTTCATCATTTACTACTACACTAATCTTTTTGTCAGCTGCTAATTTCATCAGCAATTATTTTAGGTCTAGTTTCAGCTCATTGATAAAACTCTTGAACAATAATGGACCTAGTACCAGTCCCTAAAAAACATCACAAGAATCACACCCATCTGATGCTGATTCTCCATTGACAACTGTTTTTTTGAGATGTCAGTAAGCTTTTAATCCATTTATCAAATGCTTTATTGATGCAAAATAGTGCTCATTTTTAATGAGATTGTCATATGGTACTGACTCAACACCTTACTGAAATCTTACTATATTGTAGCTATACAGTTGCCTTATCTATCAAACATGTAATCTGACCAAAACATGAAATCAGATTTGTTTGAACAGATCTAATTTTCATAAACCGAGGTTGACTGACACTATTTATGTTCCTGTTCTTTAATTCTTTATTAATTGAATCCCATATCAGCTTTTCCATTAGTCTGCCTAGGATTGATATGAGACTAACTGGTTTGTGATTATGCAGATCATCACACTTGTTCTTTTTGAATGCTGGCATAGCACTAGCACTCTTCCAATCTTCTGGAATTTCCAGATTTATTAAAAATTTCCATTGGAGAGCCACTTGAGTGCAAGTTGTCTGAGCATGCTGATTTAATCAACATCCTCTATAGTTACTAATGAACTGAAAAGTACCACATCATCCTCATATAATACACATACATAATCCTGTTTCTTTCCAAATACAGAACAGAAGCATTTGTTGAATACATCTGCCTTTTATACTTAAAAACTCCTATTATCCTTACCCCAATGGATTTTTTCCCGTATCTTTAGCTTTCTTTATTGATTTTTCTACACTTCATCATTTCTAATGTATACTACTTGTATCTATATCTCCTTTTTTCCGTTGTCACTTTTTTATTTCTAATTGCTGCCTTCATGGCATGTCATTCACTACCCACCTTCTAACTTCTGCTAACAAGGAATTACAGTGCCTTGGAAAACAGATTCCTTCACTATGCAACCCAAATTTGTCCCTGGAGTAGATCTCCTGTTCATTCAGTGAGGCAGGTGTCATAATAGTACCATATGTGATCAAGTAATCGACAATATCATAATATGTACACACAAAGGGACTGAAGTTTGCACAGACCATCTTACTTTTGGCATTTTCTCACTTTGAGTCTTTCTTTTAGCAACCTTACCATAATTTGAACACAGTTTTTAAGATTTTCTATGTTTTTAAGATTGTAAATGAGAAAAAACCCAGAAGTCCAGCCTGTGCAAACATACTGATATCCATGTGGATCATTGGCAAGGGAAGATCCTTTAAATCCACCACAGAGACCTCTGTCACTTGAGGTAAGGGACTAGTTGGTGGCATCCTCTTTAAGAGGCAGTCACTAGAGTGGGAATGGGACTTTTTTCCCCCCATTGATTTTCACAGCTATTTCCAATAGCAAAGAAGTGGTGTCTTTTAGGAATCTTGGATATCAGTCTGGTCCTTCTGGCCCTATTTTCCTCAAAGTTGAATCCTTTTTCCTTCCCCCCTCTAGCCTGTCTCTGATCCAGTCCAATCCTCTCAATTCCAGGTTTCTCATCAGTGTCTCTTTCTCCATTCAGCTCCAGTCTTCCCCTCCAGGTCGAGGCCCAATCTTTGCTCACCCTGGCTCCTATCTAGGTAAGGAGACTGGAACTGAGACTTGGGTTGAGAATAGAAAGGAGGAGGAGCGTAAGAGCTGCTGATGATGGGGAGGAATCTGAGATTGGAGAGGGAACATGGAGGGTGGGGTGCCTTCTTCAGTCTTACCTGTCCCAGTTCAGTCTCTCTATCCCCAGTTCCTTACTCCTGTGTGATGAGTGTTCTGAGCCTAATGAGTCATTTGAGATAATTATGTGTGAATCCCAAGTTCCCACCCAAGCAGCAAGCCAGAGTCAAACCTGGTGACCCAAAGGTAGGAATATAGGTAGAGCCCTTCAAATCCGCGGCCATCAGCTGCAGATCCGCGGGTGCAGATAACCGCAGACCCATTGCTGTGGATCGACTCATGGATGCAGCTTCTATTGTTACCTTATCACACTGCGATCCATTGCTGAGGCTGCTGCACTGGTTTGTGTTGGCAGCATGCAGGGGAACTAGGCAGCGCTCTGGCCAGTCCTAGATTGTGATCTGCCGGCCAATCAGAGTCTCAAGGTAGGACTTGGAGACTCACTGCTGGCCTTTGATTGGCTCATTCCCCTGCCCACTTCTTCCTTTTCTTGCTTCCAGTTGGCAAGCCATTGCTGTCAATCAGAGATTTCATAGGGGGACAAAGAAATCTGATTGATAGCACAGCATGTGAACCACAAACAAGAAAGGAAAAAGTGGGTGGGACCCATGTGGGGAATGAACCAATCAAAGGCTGAATAGTTGTATGTGAGCACAAGCTCAGTTGCAGTTGTGGTTACAGATGCAGCTAAACCCTGGCATGTGGATTTTGGATCAGATTAATGTTATCACTGAGCGGATGCAGATCGGATGCGGTTCCACATTTTTGTATCCACGCAGGACTCTAAATATAGGCTGCTTATTAAAGCAGCCACTCCAGTCTGCTCAGTGTCACTATTTTGTTGGAGATGCTCATTGCTACTTGTTACTCCTGACAAGTGACTTTTGTGTTTCCAACCTACTTCATCCTGTGCCTGCTTTTGCTTAGTTTGCAAATGGTCACCTGACTGTCCTGACACCTTGTCTTATCTGCAGCCCAGTATCAGTTTTCACCTCTAGGCTTGAAGTCAGAGTCCCAGTCTTCTACCCAAATTCCTCATCCAAGACCCCCCTACCTCCTCCAGGATGTATGTCTAAAGGTTCCTTGCATAATCCCATCCCAGGCTCTTCCTCTGGGGTCCCATATCTGATTTCAGTCTTTCCCTTCCCAGCTCTTTGCTCTATTTTCCTTGTCCAGCTACTCCCAGTCTCCCCACTCCTTTTTCCCACCCACTGCTCAGTCTTAGCCTTCCCCAAATGACCACCACTGCCTTTCTTACCTAATTCCAAATCCTATGGGGTGCCAGTTCCAGTCTTCTTGCCTCCTACAGTTCTTACTCTATGCCTCATAGCCCACAATCCCTCCCACAAATTTTTGGTTCAAAATTACTCCCAATGGCACAGGGGTGTTGCTGTCGCTGGGCCAGTGGGGCATGAGCCAGCCCTCTGCCTAGTTGGCAGGGCTAGCCAGCAGCGGCTGGGGCTGGGTCAGGCCCAAGCCAGCAAGGGGGGGGGGAGGATTGGGTTTGGTGCAGCAGGGAAGGTGGGACAATGGGGGGTGGGGCTCGGCCCGGGGCTGACCCCACATATTATTCTGGAGCAGCAATGTGCCTGCTCTGGACCCAGGCCCAACTGTTATTCTCTTTGCGTTTGAATTAGTTTGCTTCCTTTTCTTTTGTACTGGCTGGCATTGAAAGCACAGGGGAGATTGAGTCCCTGCTCTCGGTTCTAGTGCGTGGCACCATTGCAGCCTCTGGCAGGCAAGGATAGAAATGGCCACTGCAAGCCTCAGCTGGAGCATACCCAATACAGAAAGTGTCTCCAGAGAATTTAGTTGTTAAGCTCTAGCAAGTCTCTGTTGATCATGTGCCAGCTGAGATCCTTCAAAGAATTGCAGCTTGGTTAAATGTAGATGTTTTTCACAGGAACGGCAAAAGGCACATCCCTAACATGAAAAACACCTCCTTGCCGAATTTCAAATCCCTGCTCCTAAGCTTTCTGATTAAATACTTGTAGGCATCATTTTAACAAGGACAAAACAATATATTTTTTAATAATCACATTCTTAGAGATGACTGATCTGTTGCAGATGAATTTTTTTTTCAAAATTTCAGCTTAAGACAGACACTTGGCATTTGAAAATTTCAAACCATATGGCTTAGATTTGGCAACAGGAAACAGAGTCTTAAAATGGAAAATGTTCATACCTTTAATTACTGGTAGTACTATCTGATTTATCCTTAATATATAGTCTTTAATGCTGACAGATTAAACATTAAAATATTCAATATTTCAATATTAAATATTTTTATTATTAAGATTAGACACTGACTTGTATAAGGTTATTACATGTCATAAACAGTCCTTTTTAGCAAGATGTATATTTTTATTAGTGTTTAAAAAGCCAACAGTTTTCCCTGATATACCTGAAATTTTCAAATATATTTCACACTAAAGTGCTTCTAACATAGCTTGAACCTCATGAATACTGAAGAGAATAAAAATGGGGAGCACACTTACTTTGAGCAACATGTTCTACTTTTTTAGATTTCCAAGTACAGAGTCAGCCATTATTCAGAATAACTGAATACTAATTGACCTGTTGAGCACAGATGCCTATTAACTTGTTTACATCAGTGCTCTGCTGGTAGCTTGTAAATCAATTACTCCGCAACAGTCTGACATTGTATTGAAGTGTGTTTTAGTGATACAGAAAGTCATATAAACCTGCAGCAATGGTAAACATTAGAGAAATTAGAAGGGGGGAGAAAGTATTTTGGACCAAAAATGATCTTCACAACAGGCATGAGTTATGTATCCATTATTTCTCTTCAGGTAGACTGCATTCTGATTCTAATCAAAAGTGCTTGATTTCTACTTTTCTGTGCCAAGGAACAATGCTACTAAACCTGCCATTTTTCCTCACAGAAGTAGTACTTGATCTTTCACAGTGTCCCTTTGACTTCAATAAGATTACTTCTGAAAAAAAGGACTTTTAGTGTAAGTGCAATGCGTAAGAGTTGCAGGTTTGACCCCTTAACTTATAAAAAGTCATTGCCAGGCTAGAGAGTTAGGACTAGATAGGCAAAGGTATATAGGTGCTTGGGAGGCAGACAGACATCTAATAGGATTTTCAGAAGTGCCTAAGCTGGTTAGGTTAGGTCCCTAATTCCCATTTACTCAAGTGCCTAAAATGCATAGCCACGTTCGAAAATTCCAGAAATACTTAAATGCCTTTGAATGTCAGGTCCTTAGTTAGTTACAGGCTAGGGCCCAGCCAGAATTTTCCTCAGGTAAGAGCCAAGAAAAATAACCTTTCCCTAACAGGAAAGCAGTGTGGAAGCAGTGAAGACTTGGGGAAGGCTTGGGAAAGTGCCAGGACCTCCAGGGCCCTCCCATCTTGCAGCACCAAAACTCCAATAGCAGCTCCCCGATTAGATGGGGATGCAGGTGCCCCAACCTGTTACTTCCTTTGAGGGCAGCAGTACCCAGCTGTAGGGCTGCCCATGCTACTGTCTTGAACATGAACAAGAAAGGAGGAAGCAGCAGCTGAGACTGTTCAGAGCTGGATGGATAGGGTGTGGGCTGCCTGCCCCCATGTCATTGTGCCACTGCCTACAGGCAACATAGGTGATACAGCAGGTGCTCTTTATTTCAGGACACTCTCCTTTGCACATAACAGTTTAGATTCTAAGTTTTAAAATTCATGTCACAAAAATATGTGGAATTAACAAGGAAACACGTTACGTATGATCCATTATAGCCTGTCATAAAGAAAAATTACATAGCATGTATTTCTATACTAAAGAAAGGAGCATTCAAACCCATTTTCTTTTAGAATTGTTTTAGTGAATGTTGTCTTGGGCTGAGACTTTGGAAACCAATTTTTTTTTCCAAAATAAGATTTGTGATGGTAAATTATAAGCTCGCTGTAGGTTTGTAAAAGAAATTGGTATTGAAGTCTATGATGAGTATAGGAGAAGAAGTCATCAGGCGTAGGTGGGGTCTGTCAAGTAGCAGCACAACTCATTGAGTGTACGATGTCTGAGGCCATGGAAAGCCATATATTGAGAGAGGTGGTGTAGAGACGATCAGATTAATTAGGACTAGAATTAACTGGGGGAGATTTCAGGACAGACTTTATTCTGGTGAGGAAGAATGAAGGAGAGGGAGTGAGAAGATTTGAAGTGGGGAATAACGAGAAAAAAAATCTTTGTTTCTCTCTCTCCCTCCTCAGTCTGTCTCACTTAAAATCCTCTTGCTCTTTTACTCTTTATTCTCCCTATCCCTATTTTAGTTCCTCTGCCACTTTTCCTTCTGTTCTTCCACCATTTTATATTATGAAGGTTAGCATGTCTGAAAGAGGCAAAGATGAGGGGAATGACCCCCACCTCCACAACCTTCCCCTAAGGAAAGAGAGGTCAAGACCTATAGCAATGCTCTCTCCATTTACATAATCAGAACAGAAAAAGTTGTCAGTTTTACAGGAGCTTCTAGCTCCTCTGTCCTGGAGCAGGCTCCAGTAGTCTGGGAGTCTTACTGCACTGAGGATGCTTGCATGTTCAGCTACCACTCTCATTAAATGTGTACTCATTTTGTTTGGTTTTGTTCATTCGTTCCTCTCCCACCCTGCCCCACACCACCAAGGTTCTCATTCTTTAATTATCTTAAACACTGTTGAAACTCTCGTGAAGTTTCATAAACCTGGTGTTCTCTGCTAGGTGGACAGCTGACTTCTCACCTTGCAGTGTTTTGAAGTTTTTATGGGAGCCGAGATGCCCCAGGATTCACTGAGTACAGGGAATCACGTGAGCGCAGTAAAATTGAACTTAGCTTGTACATTAATCACCATGCTGCCAGATTAGGTAGAAACATCATGAATTTTTGTATATATGAGAAAATTTAAGGGGTGGCCCAATGAGGTAGAACATACTTTGTATATTGAATGAAGGGCAAGGGGATTTAGCCAAATTTTCAAAAAGGCAGAGAGGTTCTTTGTTTGGGCTTTTGTGTCACAACAACTCTAATTTTTGTGCTGTGGTTTGCCCACCACTCCAGTTTTTGTTTCGTTTTTTTCTACTGGAATTTCTTGTCCTTTATTGAGCTTAACAAAATGGGGCCAAGGAAAGAGAAATGCACTGAAACAAAAAACTACAGGTTAAAAATCTAAATAAGAGCCTCATAAGTTTTCTCCCAGACTGAAAAGTGAAAAGAATCCTACTTAGTCTCTTCTGAATATCAATCTATGTTTGGGAAACATTTCTTGTAAACCTTTCTTTATCTACAGCTTTAGTAATGGACTTATGCACCCCCAGAAATGCTTTTCATAATGCTATTCCTTTATTTCAGTAGAAATGAATTGCAACTGCTTCTTATGCATGTGCATGCTGAGGTAAAACAACAACTGAATAGCTTGAAGAAAAAAGATGAAACCCCTTTACTTAGCTTGTTTTGTGAAGGAGCATTTCCTTGTGTGCATCTTTCCTATTAGTATAAAAATAACTTTAAAAAGTACAAACCTTTTCATACAGCCTTTGGAAATTCAGAATTTAATTCTTTCAAGTTGTTGTAAGTGCCCCTTCAAGCAACGCATTGTTTTCCTTTCCATGCTCTCATCATAGAAGGACTTAGGCTATATTGGACAAATACATGTAGTCATATCGAAATGTGACTTCTTTGTGTGAACAGGATGGTGTGGAAGAGGATGAGATCTGGTTGACAGGGACAAAACAAGTTCTGCAGATGCTTTTATGACTATGAGCTAGGAGCAAGGGAAATAAAGGAAACTGATTTCTTAACCCTTTTCTTTCATTCTCGGTTTGCCTTTTAATTGAAGGGGGACCTTCATTAGCCTTCCTTCTGTTGTCTTTCTCTCAGCATGGCAATATTAACTACAGGTCATATTCCACTGCTTGTTTACAAATGCAGGATTTCCCCATGGTTTCATATTAGCACTCACATACACACATAGGCAGAGCAGAATGCTAGGCATTGTTTCTTTTAAGCCACTAACCCAGTTACTGAGGAAAGTGACCCTTCTTGCTGCAGTGTTTTAGGTCAGAAAAGGCACCTCAGCAGTCTCAAGAAACCAATTCTCATGGTGTTTTTTTCTACAGCTTTGACTCACCTTTATTACTGGATGGAGTTATTGCCTCAATATTGATAATGTTATACATATGTATGTAGGGAAAGACAGACTCCTCTAGAGCTTTGTGCTTAGAAATTCTGAATGCATATGATTGAGACAGCATTTAGAATGAGGCAGAGAGCCATGTGAAAATTCTAGTTTTTATATTTCTAGGTTTGTCATCTTCTTCTCTGGATTTAAAGATGTTAGAAATATATTGGTCTTTTAATTAATCATATAGGAGACTAAAAACTATTTTTTTCCATTTTGGTCAAATTTCAGCTGCCAGTAAAAACTGAGGAATACCTTAATTTCTGCCTAAAACATACTGCATTTGACCGATAAACACTGCATTTGACCGATAAATATTGTCCTAATAATAGTTGCATAATGGTTCTTCCTTCACAAAAGTAACAGTGCCCAGGGATGAGTAAACTCTGAGCTCTATAGGCTATAAACTCCTAAGCAGATGAAAGGAATTTTAAGAGGCTGGGATATGCTTACTTTAAGGTGTGCAGGAAACAACTGTCTTTTATTGTTATACAGATAATTTTTAATTAAATGTTCTATAATTTTAAGTGAAAGAGGGGAGGAATTAAAATGCCCAAGCACAGGCTGCAGTGACCATAAAATGGTCAAGTTCAAGATCCTGACAAAAGCAAGGAAGGAGAATGGCAGAATAGGGACCCTGGATTTCAGAAAAGCAGATTTTGACTCTCTCAGGAAACTGATGGGCAGGATCCCCTGGGAAGCTATTATGAGGGGGAAAGGAGTTCAAGATGCCTGGCTGTATTTTAAAGAAGCCTTACTGAGGGAGCAGGAACAAACCCTCTCACTGTGCAGGAAGAATAGCAAGTATGGTAGGCGACCAGCTTCACTTAACAAAGAAATCTTCAGTGAGCTTAATCACAAAAAGAAAGTTTACAAGAAGTGAAAGCTTGGTCAGATCACTAGGGAGGAGTATAAAGGCACTGCTTGAGTATGCAGGAGTGAAATCAGGAAGGCAAAGGCACAACTGGCGTTTCAGCTAGCAAGGGCTGTGAAGGATACCAAGAAGGGTTTCTGCAGGTATGTTAGCAACAAAAAGATGGTTAGGAAAAGTGTGGGCCCCTTACTGAATAGAGGAGGCAACCTAGGGAAAGGTGATATCATAAAAGTTGAGCTACTTGTTGCTTTTTTTGCTTCTGTATTCACAGACAAGTTCAACCACCAAACTACTGGGCAGCACAGTATTGGGAGAAGGCATGCAGCCCTCAGTGGTAAAGGAACAGGTTTGGGGCTAGTTAGAAAGGCTAGACATGCACAAGTCTCTGGGGCAGGATGCAATGCACCTGAGAGTGATGAGGGAGCTAGCTGATGTGTTTGCAGAGCCATTGGCCATTATCTTTGAAAACTCATGGTGATGTGGGTACATCCCAGGTGATTGGAAAAAGGCAAATAGTGCTAGTTTTTAATAAAGAGAAGAAGGAAGATCTGGGGAGCTACAGACCAGTCAGTCTCACCTCAGTCCCTGGAAAAATCATGGAGCAGATCCTCAAGGCATCTATTTTGAAGCATTTGGTGGCTTCCCTCCTGCTGGCTGTGGAAGAATGCCGGTGGAGCATGTTTCCATGGGGCTGAAAGACCAATGCAAGCTCCTTGCTGCAGCCAAGAGGATGGGAGATCAGCACCCCCTCTGCCCCTCGGCTGCAACAGGCAGCACAGCAAAGTGCTCTGCCTAAGTCCGTAGGCACTGTAGCCCTTGCTGGAGCTGGAGGCTTGGGAATACTGATCTTCCATCCCCATGGCTGAATATGGGAGCAACAGCCTAGGGACCCAAGTTGGGCACATAGGGCTACAAGATGCATGTGGCTTCCCTGCTTCATTCAGGGAGAGGGGAGATCAGTGAGGAGGCAGACTGCTTTTCAATGGTGTCTGCAGGCGGAGGCTGGTGGCCCTTCAGGGCTGTAAAAATGATATTTGTGGCCATTGAGCCAAAATGGTTGGGAACCACTGATCTGAAGGGTGGAATGGATTGCGCCCTCAATGAGATTGTAGATGCTACTTAACCTGGGGGTGTGATAGACATGCTTGAGGGTAGGAATAAGATTCAGAGTGGCCTAGACATATTAGAGGATTGGGCCAAAAAAAAACTGGTGGGGTTCAATGAGGACAAGTGCAGAGTCTTGCACTTAGGACGGAAGAAGCTGGATATGAATCAATTTCCTTTTATAGTTGTAGCAAGGTGGCCATTTGTAGGTCATTTCTTCATGTGGGCTTTGATGACAGTTCCCAGGTACTTTCTTAAGTGGAGAATAGTAATGTATATTGTCCTTTGAAGTAAAACCTTCACCTTCTGGGCACCACAGGTAATTAGCTGCATTAATACCATCAACAGACAGTTTACATTGGTGCATCAAAGGTCCATTTTAGATGTTAATGTTCCCTTTTGGCCCCTTCCCTAGAACAATAGTAACAGATAGGGAAACAGTTCATTTACCTTGCTAATGTCTAACAGGCTACATGTAAACATCATCAAGAAACCACTAATGATACACATGCACATCAAAGCCCTAGCCTACTCATAACGCTACTATTGTATTTTCCTATAATATGTCTTCAAAGGTTAGATTTGGGTCATGTATTTTACAAGATGGCTTGGCCTTCTCAGGCCTAGTATGACACAGTGCTCAGTAATTAGTACAGAGGTGGAGACTACCATCCTTCTTTTTTTCTGACAAGGAATGGGAAACCAGATGGTGAACTCAGCTTACAGATCAACCTCTGGAGTAGGTTCTCTTGGAAGTATTGCAGTGTAATCAGTTCAGGTTCCAACATTGCAGGTACATGCCCACAAAGGTTCTTTGTCCCTAACTGAAGTTTTATGGGGTAATCATACTCCTGATGTAGAGGGAGGCTTTCTGCATTTTCCTCAAGGTATCAGTATACTTGTGGTACTTGGGGGCAAGGTCTATAGTTCCCCCAGTAGGTGTTTCAGTAAGGGTGACTATGCTCACTTGAGTCTGAGTAAAACATTTATTGGTCCCTGGCCATACTGTTGTCAGAATTCTGATGAGAAAGTGACCTGTTCTGTCAGTGATTGAGGGGATCATGAAGAGTCAGCCAGGAAATGCCAAGGATCAGAGGGGAATGGGGGGAATAGATTTCACCAAGTAGTAGTATTTCCTTCTGTCCCTGAAAAGCAACATCCAGAGGGACAGTCTTCTCTACAACTGAAGCTGAAGACACTAGGGATCCATCATCAGTTTCAGTTGTGTCAGGCATGGCTTTGCATAGCAGGGAAATCTGTAGGGCCCAAAATGTAGTTGCATACGTAAATTATCCACTGCTTCTGAACTGATGAAGGCTTGTTGGAAGGAAGCCATTGGTAGGATGCAGCAAGTTGGATAGACACCTGCAAATGTGAAGCCTCTAGATAGTATTCAAGGTGTGTCTCAGTGAGGACTAGGGTATAGGAAAATTCTCTTCTTTCAAGGTTTACACACCCAAATGAAAATGACAGCATAAGGGAAAATAGAAGATTACACAGAAAGACAAAATTAGGTTGAGTATATAGAAAGGCTAGACCATGTTTTGTAGAAAACAAAGTTGTGGGGGGAGGTGATTGGAGAGGAGGTATTTCTTTATCTGTGTGTAGAGGAAAAGCACAATGTGCTTAATATGGTAGGATCCCCAAATGTTCTGATATCAGTAAGTGTGCATTGTTCAGGTTTTCTGGAAGTTCACCAATGGATTGGATTTTTCTCAGGAAGTCTACTGTGTCCCAAAGATAGTTAGGAGTGTTGATAGCATAAGGTCTGAGGAGAGAGTCCACGTAGCCCGATAAGCCTGCTGTAAGAGTGCCAATACGTGAGATGATGGGGCATCCTGGATTTCCTGTTCCATGTATTTTCAGTAGTAGATAGACTATCCCTGGTCGGGGTTCTGGTGGTGTGTCTGTCTTGATTTGTTCCTGTGCTGCTTTGGGGAGTTTCTTGAGTAGGTGTTGTAGTTTGTTTTGGTATTCCTCAGTGGGGTAAGAGAGAAACAGGTTGTTGAACATTGTGTTGGAGTGTTGTTTATATTTTACTGAACATCATGCAAGACCTAACTGTGTATTTGCTTGCGTGTTCTGGTGAGTTTTGGTAGGTTCTAAAACCCAGAAGGCTGATGAACTATTTAAAGGGCATTTACCCTGCAGAGATCCCACTGATTCATGAATTCTTTTGTGGTTGTATGTCAGTATAAAACCTCAATGTGACCACCGGCACACAGTGGCTCAGAAGTTAATGCGTAAGCTGTGTATATGTGTAAAATTGAATAAAGTGCATACTTATGTAACAAGCACTGACCTAATCCTTGTGAAATTATAGATTTATATCACATCCAATTGCCAATGTAACACCGGGGTGCCAGAAGTTTCTGAGAATTCATGTGAAGTAAGCCTGGTATATTCACATACCAGCTATCTGAGGAGACATTCATCCATTTGAAGACACTTATGGCAGAGTGAATAATGGCAAATTAATACATAAAAGAAAATTATGATCTGTGCCCAGGGAGACCTAGATAAATTGGAACAGTGGGCCAATAGAAATCTTATGAGCTTCAATAAGGACAAGTGTAAAATCTTGCATGTGGGATGAAAAAACCCCATGCACCGCTACAGGCTGGGAAACATTCAGCTAAGTAGCAGCAGTGTAGAAAAGGACCTGGGGGTCATGGTGGATGGAAAGCTAGATATGAGTCAGCAGTGTGCTCTTGCTGCCAAAAAGGCCAATGGCATACTGGGCTGCATCAAAAGAAGTATTACCAGCAGATCGAGGGATGTGATCATTCCCCTGTATTCTGCACTGGTGAGGCCACATCTAGAATACTGTGTTCAGTTTTGGGCTCCCCACTACAAAAAGGACAGGGACATGCTAGAGAGAGTGCAGTGGAGGGCAACAAAAATGATTAAAGGGCTGGAGCACAAGCCCTATGAGGAAAGACGGAAAGCATTAGGCTTATTTAGTCTGCAGAAGAGAAGATTGAGGGGGGATTTGATAGCAATCTTCAACTACTTGAAGGCATGCTCTAAGGAAGATGGAGCTCGACTGTTCTCGGTAATAACAGAGGACAGAACGAGGAGCAATGGTCTCAAGTTGCGGTTAGGTATGTCGAGGCTGGATATTAGAAAAAACTTTTTTACTAGGAGATTGGTGAAGCCTTGGAATGAGCTGCCTAGGGAGGTGGTGGAGTCTCCATCTTTGGAGGTGTTTAAGGCCCAGCTGGACAAAACCATGACTGGGATGGTTTAGTGGGAGTGGTCCTGCCTCTGGCAGGGGGTTGGACTAGATGACCTCTGAGGTCCCTTCCAACCCTATGATTCAATGAATTTAGGAATGGAAGAAGAGGCAAAATTAATTGAAAAAAATGTTTTATTCATCCTGTCAAGTTTTTGAAAAGTATCCTATTTGTATTTTAAAAAAACAAAAATTAAGAAAACTGTCCAATCTGGTTTGTAGATACATGCTCAGTGGCCAGATATGAGTAAGAATAATAAAGAATAAGTTTGCACAGCTAAAGTCTTATATACCAGCAAATTCCTAGAAATAGCCATAGTGTTTATGACCCACCAGTTCATATAGTTTTTACTGGCCCTTTGTTTGGTGAAAGATTTCTGACATACAATAAATTCATAATCAACGTGGCTAGAAGTTATCTGTATATCTTCGGTGCAATGCAAGACAGTATTATTATGCTTCGTTTGTGTGACTTATGAGTTACTGGAAAGAATCGACTTTTTTATAATTGACCTCTGGGAACATAGTGAGAGTTAAATAAATTTTTGTGGCTTAATATGTTCATATAATCTGTTATATGAGTTCTACTGTGGAAGCTAACATTTTATTAGGATTTTTGAACAAACGTGAAAACTGTCAAAGATACACTATCTATAAATCAGAAAATAGCTTCTTTCCTGTTCTCTTATCAAACGCCACCATATAGTTCTACAAATGTGTTCTTGCTGAATTACTAATGGAAAGTTTTTTATGTACCAGACTGGATGTTATGACACATGATTTGGGTAAATAGCTTTTTTTAAAATGTCTGCATCTCCTAAAAGAAAACAAAGCATGTGGAAACAGAATATCTAGTATTAGTTTACTCCAAAAGAGTGAGGAAAAAGTGAGGAGAGAAATAACTTTCATTTCACATATCACCCTAACAACAAAACAATGGAAGTGCTTACAGTGAAATGTTTGTCCCGTTGATGTAACTCTTCTGCTATACTGATGTCATAAAACCACCTCAACAAAAGGTGTAGGGCTTATATCGGTGTAGTCAGGGTGACATAGTGTAAGCATAGACACAGTGTTCCTTCCATCAATTGTTGACTGTCATTCCTGTGAATTTCACAGCTCCATTAGAATTTCATGGCTTAATTGTCAAGAAAGCTGTACAGCTCGAGACCAGCTATCTCCCACTCCCTTAGAAAACTAAATGGCTGGACCCCTCTCCTGTCCAGAAGTGGAAGCTTGGGTGCCTAGATCCTACTTCTGGCAGGGATTGAGGAGGAAAGATGCCCCAGACAGCTTTCCCAGCTCCCAAGAGGTTACAGGGAGGGGTGGGGGCAACCTGTTTAGAGGTCTGTAGGATCATGACTTCCATGATCTGAAAAACATAAAAACTGGATCTGACAGGATGCTGAGTTTTCAGTTTATTTCTGAAATTCAGTATGCATTTTATGCAAATTGTGACTGACTAAAAGACTTGTATTTTAATTTATATTTGTTAATTAAAAAAAAAAGTTTCATAGACTAAATGTATACTTTTCTCCCAGGTACAATTTTCTATTCAAAGAATGTTCTTTTGCTTAACATATGCAAACCTTTATGGTGCCTGTGGTGGGGCAGGTAGCCCACCCCAACAAAGAAAGGGTTAATGGAACCCTGGAGAGGTTATGATCATAGCAGCCAATCAGACAGGCCAAAAGGGAAGCAGCCAATCAAAGCCAGGCAGCCCCATATAAGAAAGGCTGCCAGCATCAAGGAAGAGGCAGTCATCCTTAGGAATTCACAGGGAGAAGGCTGGCAGGTCTGCAAAGCCATGTCCTCAGGATGAAGCCATGGCAAGCCCCAGGGATGGAGCAGCTGCTGGGCCTTGGAGTGAGGGCCAGCCAGAGAAGGTAGGGCTGTCTCTGGACAGAGAGCAGCTGGCTTCTGTAGTAAGGGGCTGAATTTGGACTTCTGTGGCCACTGATACAAATGGCCAAGGAGTGCTGAAGTCCCCTCACCTCTGGAAGGAGGAGAAGTGGGGGACTGAGCCACAAAGCTGATGTTGGGCTTACAGGGAGACCTGGGTCCAGGAGCTAGAGAAATGACAGGTGATGCCCCACCAGAGAGGATGCAGCAACCACTAGAGCGGTTCTCCACGATGACGAGTAGGAGGCATCACACTAGTGAGGAGGACCCCATCACACTGCATTGTTTAGCTCTAAAATGTAATATCTAACTTTCAGCGATATACTTGAGGATATAGTCTGACAGAAAAAGTAGAAAATCTAATCCTTCCTCCCTATTATTCAAAATAGGTAATACTTGCTGTTTTCAGAAAAATGAACTGTGAAAAATGGTTTAGGATAGCTTTATCACATTTGATTGCTTTAGAACCTAAAACAAGACATTTTAAAAATAAAATAAAAGTATAATACATTTTAAAGGCTACAGGAAAGCATTTAAGCACTGGCATGTATATTTCCGTATTAAGTACAGTGCTTAAGAAAATGTTGAACGTAAAGACTATGCTTAAGTGTTCTACTGAAAGTGAGGCTTTCCTCATTTCAGGCTAAAAAGGTTTTTCAGATTCAGCATCAAATCCTCAGATGCCCTTTATTTGTTGAATAAATATTTAGATATTACAAGTCCCTCTGCAAGAAGTGAATTGAAAAAATTTGACACCATTTTATAAATACAAATTAAATTAAAGAATCCTAACAGTTGTATTTATAATGGATATGTTAAGGATAATGGAAAATTTTCATTTTCCAAATAATAAATATTGCTTAAAATAGAGAATGATTAATATAAATGCCCATTTCACTTAAACTAACATTTCACAGAATCATGATCCTTATATGACTTATCTGTTGTAAAGTGACATAAATGGTCTTCTGAAATCAAGTAAGTTTTTGTCTCTCACTCTCTTTTCAGGTGAAACTACATCAATAAACTTCCAATATATACAATACAAAAAGCAGCAAGGATTGTTTTCCCTTTAAGAAAAATAACCCCATGAGTATACAAGCAACTACACAGCAAACTATGCTATGCTATAAATGAACTATCAGTTTGGCAAATACAATTAGTATTTGCTGCAAATAACATTAATCGTTTCCTTCAAAGCATTATTCAAAAGACATACTTAACTCTGAAGCGGAGCAGTGTGTTTATCTCTCAGAATTACACTTTTTCATGTGGTACACTCTTTGCTTTTTTCACATTATAGCTATACGGTTCCAGGTGGTAATCACCCCCTGCCCTGTGTTTTCAGGGCTCTTCTCCTTTGTGTGGTTATTTCAGTGGCTTTCTCTGGCCTTTATAGGAATCAAGGTCTGTATTGACTCACTGAAGAACATCTCACACTGACACACCATATAAGTTACAGACAAATTTATTTCACTTGAAAGTACCTCAGATTTGTAAGTCCAATAAACTTTGATAATTTATTTTTCTATTTTGGCTGAGATTGCAACCAGTAGTGTGGAGAGAAACTCAGATATTCCTGCCAACAAATGAAAAATCAAAAGCAATTAACAGAGTTTTTGCTATAAGAATCATTTGTTTGTAGGAAATGAAAACTATTATTCCCCCCCCCCCACACACTCCAGGGCTGAATTATGTTTTCTGAATGTGAGTTATGGGTGTAGAATATTGAAGGCAGCAGTGTTGCTTGCAGTGGCAGTTTTACACTCTGTATAGTGAAAAAGGAAGATAATTCCTCATGTAAAACCACTTATTAGACTATGTTAGGAATGGGTAGTTTATGTAATTGTTGGCAGTCTGAGACAGAAATTTCACTATGCAACAGTAAGTTTCTCAGAATTAACAACTCCACCTGAAGTCAGACCAATTCATTTCTTCCAATTCACCTTCAAGACTTCTCTCTCTAGTACATGTCCATAAGATCCAGCCTTTTAAAAGTTCAGCTGTATACATGTAAAAATCTCTTTTCAGAATTCCAGGTAACCTCATGGATTGCAACCATTCAGGCTGCCCTTGTTTTTCTTCGTAACCTTACCTTGAAATTTGGTCTAATTATATTCTGACAGTGGACCTTGTGTTTTGCAATGTGGTAGACTAAGATGCAAATAAATAATATTATGTAAATGAGTATTAGGCAGCTATATTATGAAAAACAGTGAATTCCACTATTTCTGATGTTTTACACTACTAAAAATCTTTGACATCCTGACTCTTAGAAAGCAAAGAATTGCAATTTCTAGCAGTTTTGTTTTAAAAATGGGAAACTAATATTCCTTTTTTTTTCATTTTTACAAAGGTCTTTGCCAAGTAACGTAGATATTTCAAAAGGAACCTGAAATTTTATTTTGTTCCAATCATTTTTAAATTCTGTTTCTTCAGTCACATTGTCTGTGGGTGTGTTCACATAGCAGTCTTATTGTTTTGAAATAAGAAAGGCCATGTTCACATGATGCATTGTTGTTTTGAAACAACTTAAACCTCATGTGGGGATGAAACAATGCCATCTGAATATGTTGTTTTGAAACAACAACTCGTTTCGAAATAACTGTTGTCTGAACATGCTATTTCGATTCCTGCTTTTTTCCTTAATTTGAATTAACAAACTGTTAATTCGAATTAACTTATTTTGAAATAAGGCGTTATTCCGATACAACTTGTATCGAAATAACCCCCTGTGTGTGAACATAGCCTGTATGTCTACAATGATTTGTATGTCTACACTGATTCCACTGCATCAGGCTCCAGGGAATGATGCAGCAGAATCAACTGAGAAGCCTGTGGAGACATGCTCCATCAATACACACCCCATGTCTCTCTAATATCCTGGAACATCCTGGCTACAACAATGTTGCATGCAATATGTGGGTAGTGAGAGAGAACACTGGGTCACATTGACAGTTGACACTTGCTATTAGACTGCTCCCTAATTGGCATGCTGTTTTTTGTGGATCTCATTTTTGGCACTGAACTACCCCTGTATTGTTTAAGAAGCATAGGTCCCTAACCCACGGTTATGAATTCCTCTAGGCAGTGGGACACTCTGTCTTGAAATGCATGATTCTGATTAGTTTGCTTTTTCTTTCAGCATATTCAGAATACATGGATGAAGTTGGTGGAATGTGATTACAGCATCACACTGATCAACCCGTAAAACATTAGCCAATATGAGGAGCCATTTTTTTGAGGTTATCAGAAGCACTCTTCACAGGATGTTTCAGACAGGCCTCTCTTTTGACTGAGTTATGAAGGGATTTGTTTGCAGGTTTACTCAACAGGTCCAGGAACCTTGCTAGATTTACTGATCATCAGGACTGGACATACTGTGCAAGAGGGTACTTGCTGTACAAGGGTGCCTAAGCTTCAGAAAAACATCCACTCATAGCACTTAGTGCCATTCGGACCCAAAGCCATTGAAACCAACTCCTCTAGCATTCAACTCAGTCAATATCTTCTCTGCTATGACTCTTCACATCTTCAAGGGGATATTTTGCTGCTGGCAATATATACTGAAGAAACATAATTTAAAAATTGTTAGAACAAAACAAAATTTCAGTTTCCTTTTGAAAAATCCACATTACTTGGCAATGCCCATTGTAAAAATGAATATTAGTTTCCCATTTTTAAAACAAACTCCATCAGGCTCTAGAAGGGTATATGAATGTGTAGAGCTGTTCTGCTCAGTCACCCAGTTAGCTAGACCATGTAGGTCTTAAGCAATCAGTGAAAAGGATGGAGAATTTAGAATGACGGGAGCTCCTTTAGGGAGAATCCTTCCAGCTAGTTCATCTGCCTTAGGAGAGAAGCTAAGGTCATTCAAGTGGTGATTTATATTTGTTTTACTGTCAGATTAAAGAAAAATTCTAAGGAGAGAGGGTAATACATCATGTGGCTATACAAAGAGCTGCAGTTTGATTATTACATATTGCCTGTACTGCAGGAGAGCCAAGAGGTCACAACTAGGTCAGCATCCTTTTATACTAGGTATAGATGTATGATGAAATACAATTTCTGCTTGCAATTTTAAAGAGAAGACACACCAGGTGGGTGAAAAAAGAAATGAGGAAGGAGGACAGGATAACAGTAACACAAATCTGTTTGGCATAGACTAGTTATGTTCACAGTTTGTAGCTACCACTTCTGCTTTGTTTGGTTTACTTTGTCAAGTCTGATTGTGAAAATCAGCAGGTTACCATCATTAGCAGCTGGTAGGCATCACAGCAGAAGTGAATGTTAGAGGGAATTTGAAGGTGGTTAGGGTAGTAGCTCTGGATTTTTTCGGAAGCTTGCTCCATGTATGTCAAGTGGCACGGGTGAAACAAACTAAACAGTGTTAAAAGCTGGCCCCAACTATCACTGTTTCAATTCTCTGGTGTAATCATAGCCTCCAAGGAAAAGCAGGAGGAGGACAGTAGCGATGATAAAAAAAAAAAACAAATGTATATACATAGACTGTGTCCAATGCACGGTGGATCTGTATATTCTAGCAGTGCAGTTAAATCTGAGGATCCAGTATTTGCTGCTGTGAATACACCAGTGACATCATAAGGCTTTTTAAGAGTGAGAGGGGGAAGGAAGACCTCAGCTACAATGAATGCTCTCAGCATCTCTCAACTGTTGTGCCCCCTCTGGAGCCAGTAGCTTCAGGTTTAGCTCCTGCTGCCTTAGCTACTTTGTTGCAGTTCTTAGATTATAAGAATCTGAGAGAAAACTTGTCAGGGGGCAAATTCCCTGTGGTGAATCTGCTACTTTCCCTTTTTCATCCTTTCTCAGTGTTTGTTGTTATTCAAAGGTTTCTCCAAAACACTGGGACAAAAGTGTGGTTTAAAATGCTTTCCCCGATCGACCCTCCTATCTCTTCTCTCTCTCTGCTACAAAACACACAGCATGTGAGGATTTTTCCACAGCTCTATGCTAAATGTGAAGGATGTTTTAAAATGGCCAAAGAGGCTGTTATAATGAAAGAAATTATGCTGCTAATTATGTTGCTGACCAAAGTGTAGAAGGTGAATAAGACGAGGATCTTCCCTGACAAATGCTGAAGCCACCAAACTTCTCCTTTCTGGAACATTAGGCATAATCCATTATGGGTATATCTAGGAGGTGACAACCTTATTTTCCCTAAAGGATTTAATCTGTGGACATTTCTCATCTGCAGAATTTCTAATAAGCTTACTATATATTCTGTTCATCTCTAATGAAGAGATGGGAGATGGCAGGCTCAATCCTGTGAGGTGTTATAAGTGGGGCCGACTACCTTTCATTCTCAAAGTAAATCTACACTAGTCATTGTATGCATGTTTGTACATATGTTGTGTGAGAACCCCCTATTGTTCACATCCAGACTGCAAAAGCATGTGTCTAAAGGCAAGCAGAGGGCAAATAAGCCAGCGTGCTTGAGGGGTGCAGATAAGTACATTCCTCAAAGTCTGGCATCACCCTGTACTCATTCTAGGGTGCATGGGGATAATGAGTTTCAACTGACCTCCCTCTCCTTTTCTGCCACCCTTTTCTGCCTCAACCTTATCCAGGCTATAAAGGTCCCTGCCCCCCTATTTTCCCTGGTGGCAGAGAGCTATGCTGACAGCATCAGAAAAGTTTTCTGTGGCACTTTTTGATCAATTCAGGTGAACATAGATTCTGCTGTGAGAGCAGCCACCTGGCCTGCAGTCACACATGGGTGCTGATCAGTCTGTAGTTGGAGTATACAGTCCTCCATGACTTCCCTGGCGTAGTGAGAAAATATTACTGTACCAGGAAATTGCATAGGGCCTGGAGCAGCCAATCACTGAATGAACTCCAGCCCAGGGCTGGGAACACATCAGTGACGTGCTGCTTCTGTACCAACAGTTGCTCCAGGAGAGTTCTTTGTACATCCACTTTGAACAACAAGTTGGACCAGATGTCATCAAGGGCTCCCAGGATGCAGCCTCTAGTGGTTCACAATGCCTCATTGTCTGATGGGATGCAATGAAGGCCAAAGCAAGAAGGCAGCAGGGACCATGGATGATGCTTCAGAAGTCCTGGAGGATGAGGAAAATGTGATTCTGCACCTCTGCCCAGCCAAGCCAATGGAGGGATCTTCCCCACCCCCCTTAACCTGAGGAGGCCTCTGAGCCACAGCCAAGACCAAAAGCCCCAGATTGGTAAATTTTCCAGTAGACCACCAACCCCCTCACCCTGGTCCAGTATTCCCTCTTGTTCTGGTGCTATATTCCTGATTTCTAAGATCCTGTGCACTGACTTTTGCGCCCTGGACAACGCACCATGCATTGCTGTGCCTCTGTCTCTTGCTATGTCTCTGAGCTTGAACTGGAGTGCTGAAACCATGGCATTGCAGTGCCCCCTCCTCTTATCAAACTCCTCCAATGTTCCCTCCTCCAAGCAGTCCTTTCTCCACTTCACCCTGGCATGGTCCTCAAACAAAACACAGTTATAAATTGATTACTTTGATCTCCGATGAATCACTATAATGCGTTTGCCTAAAGCTAAGTGTTAAAAACAGAAATATTAACCAAAATTCCTTGTGTGCCTGTATCTGTGTATTTTTCAGCCAGCAGCTGGTGATGGTCTTGACATAGCCCAGACCACAGGAAGGGAAGGGAAGGGGCAGATTAGAAAGGACTCAGTCTGGGGATGGGACAGTTGTAGACAACTAAAGTTGGTTGTCCAAAGTTAGTAACAGATGTCTTCTGTCCCTTTAGAAGATTGCATGGCTTCAGTTCTGCTACCCTCCTCCCCAGTCTAACTATCTACTTACAGATGGGATCTGAATCAAATGGGTGGAGCATGGGGGTTAGGGCCAGGAAGGGCAGAAGCAGAACACATTTGTAGAACAGTGGTTGTCTGAGGAAAAGTTAGTCACAGCAGTCCTTTCTCCTTTGGAAGATTACTAATATTTTTACTACTTCTGGTGCCTGACCTCCCCTTTTGCTGCCCCACAGCATGACAGACTATGGGTAATGGGGATGGAGGCAGATATATAAACACAGCATGGTGGCCCTTTGGAAGAGAGAAGTGAGAGGGCTTGTAGTGTTGATATGAGACATCAGGAATCCTAACAAGTTGTGAGGTGTGTTTCCCTGTCAAGTTCACTGGTGTTATTCAGGCAAAGGAACAGAACTTAATAGTGATGCCAGGAGTGTGTGTGGGAGGAAAACTGTTCTGCAAGGAAGGTTGGAGCAGCACTGAGATAGCCGAGACAGACTGGGAAGTATTTTGAAAGAGCTGCTCACAACAATGGACTGGAGACACCAGGGAGCAGTTTGAATTCCTCAGGGCATGGGAGGATCAGGTTCTTCAGCAGGAAGAGACTTTGATGAACCAGTTCATGGAGAAGGAAGCACTCTTTAAGGAATGGAAACATTTCCTAATAGGGAAAAAAACATTAAACTGGTGGCCAGACATGTTCAGGGTCCATCTGCTGCTGAAGTTGCAGAACCTATCCAAGAACAGTATCATAAGAGATGTATGTATGGATAATGTGTGAGGACTTATGCTTTACATACATATTGCAATTATTTTATGGCCTGTAAGTTAGGGTTCAGCCACCAGAAGTTAACATCTTCTGCCTGAAAGAAACTTGTTTATCAGTCTGTTTCTATGGAAATTGAGTATTATATGGTTCACAATGGATGCCTATTTACAGCCTGAGCCAAGTGCTAATGAAGGATTATGAAATCTTCAGGGCGAGGGAATTTATGGGAGGAAATAAACCAGCAGAACGGAGTCCTGTGTACTAGTAAAGACAATGGATTTTGGGGCTAAAAATTTAGGTGCAGAGACTGAATCCTCATCCTGCACCTAGGAAACAAACTGAGAGTAGGTTTGCTTCATGAAAAAAGGACCACAGCAAGCCAGGTTGTTAAATGGTAGGAAAAGAACTTTGTATCAGATACCATCCTCTCTAATGAAGTTCATCTTGTTGTTTAAGTCTAGACTCTGGAATACATGGCATGAATCTATTTTATATGTAACAATTTGTTTCCAATGTTTCTGTTTGCTGTCACTCTTTTTGTTAAATACACATAGAGTTGCTTTTGCTATAAACAAATCTAAATGCTGTGTGTTAAGGAGAGCTGTGTTCTGTAGAATAACAGTTTAGCTGTGGAGTACTGTTCCTTTGGAAATGGGGGCTTTGGGACTCCTATGTGTCCAGCTGAACAGGTCAGGACACCGCAGGGGGAAGCTTGGAGGTGGGAGTATGGCTGTCAGTAACTTGCAGAGTGGTAATGGATAGGCTACGAGAAGAGCTCTTATGCTGCCTATGGCTGGTAATCTCAAGGAACTGAGTCCTAGCAGGAATGGAAATGGCATCCTCCCACTAAGGGCGAGTGGCAGCAAGGTGTCTCCCAACCCCAGGTACCCTGAGAAGTGGCATAGTAACTGTTTCAGTTCATATTTTCTCTTTTCTTTGCAGTAGGCTAAGCATTGGTATTTGAGTTCTGTTAACGGCCCTGGTAAAGTTTGGAAATCCCAACCTCTGAAATCCAGCTATCATTTTGGGAAGGCTTCTTATGGCAACCACACATGTGTAGATCACAGTATAATTGCCTCCCAAACCTGCACAGCCATGACTCTGACTATGGGCTTTCCAAACCTAACATGTTTGAAATGGACCTATGGTGTTCCCAGGTTCCAAGAGGCAATAGCAACCTGCTTCTGAAATGATATAGCTCCTTTGAACTGAGTGTTCTGGAGCTGGTTTGGTGCAAGATCCTCACACAGCTCCATAACAGTCTGTTTCCTTATTTGGAACATTTGAAACCACGAGTGGTCATGCTAGGTTTCGAAAATAATGTTATTTCCACCACACCATGCTGGTTTCCAGAACTAGATCTGGGAGTTCACTGATGGACATCCTTTGGCCATGCCATCCATCACCCTATCTGTAATATATGAGCTAAGGAATTCTCATTGACACTCAAGGTCTGTCATCTTTGATGTGTCAGAACGGTCTTCCCAAATTCTTTCCAGCAGCTCACCAATTTCCACTCCACTGCATAGTCATTTGTCCTGCAATAAGGAGCAGAAACAGTTGACTATCCCATTGTTTCCTTTCTTCCACCCACTTTGTCATAACATAACAGTGGGGGTGATGAGACCAGGAACAGTCATTGGGTAATGTTTGAAGTTAGGGAACAAATACCAACAATAGAGAGCAAACTGGTTCCTGGAGTGTCTCCCATGATGCATAGAACAATAGGACACGACCCCAGAAATAGTAGCGCTAATGTCATGTAATAATAGCAGTGGTGTGGGCAAGGGTATCAACTCTCCTAATTTGCTATGTGCGTGCGTGATGTGAAGTGCACCATGTGACAAGCCATTGTGATGTCAGAGGTGACTCAACCAATTGCTCCCAAGGAACACCATGGCACGGTGCAGATATATACTTTATTATAGCTGCCTATCTCATGGGTTATTCATAAAAGCAAAATGGCTGAGGATTTAAAAATTGGACAGTAACAACCAGTGAAACCCAAGAATGGTTCACTCTGGTGACACGGCTGCCTGTTTGGAACTTGTCAGAATTATAAAGCTCTCAACTATGCTTTTGGCTGTTTGTAATATTTCATGCTGACTCTTCAGACAATTGTATGTGGCGCTCACTTGGGGAAGAAATCATGACAATCTGAAAGTTTATGTGAAGGATACGAACTACCAAGGAAAAGTTTTAGCTGACCATACAACTTCTGCAAAAAATGTTGCAGTTAAAGAGCTATTAATCCATTAAAATAAATACTTCATAAATTTCCTTCTGATTTTCCTGTGTCATTTTTGACAAGTTACAGGTAGTATACACATAAAGAGTGTTGTACCCCTGCCCAGCACAGCATAAAGTGAATATGGCATGGGTTTGAGGAGGATATGTGACTATATCACATGGTCTAGTACTCATATATGTATGCCAGAGAGAATTCAGCATATTTCAGGTTCAAGCTCAGAGAATGCAAGCAAAGTACGTGAGACATTAGTAGGGGACTTGGTTGAATTAGATACTCTTGTTGACCTTTCATTCTCTAGCAGAGAAGTTAAAGACAGGCTGTCTTGGAACCATACGTATTCCTGAATTATGCTCCTAGACTTAATTATATGCATTATTAGCAGTAGAGTGACAGCATTGCTTGTTTGCTGTATTTTGTACTCTCTGACTACTGTTTCAAGAATGAGAATTTATTGCTATTGTAAATATATAGAGAGCCAGACTGGTATAATCTGAATCCACTGTGACCTATATCCCAAATATGTTGCCATCTTCTTTAAATATCCCCAGAGGACATTTCTTTTATCCATTTTCCATGAATAAACCTATATTGTAGGCAGAGAGAAAAAGAGAGGGGTTTTTCCCTTTAATTTTGTCTTCTTTCAGTTAATTTTAACTTCATTATTAAGATGAATTGTAATGATGTTTAAAACCCCAGAGGCAAACTGGCTTCATTTGATTTCTTCTGGTAGATGAGAAAAAACTGTTAGCAGTTGCAATCTTCTGTGAAATGTATCCCATGCTCTTGAGCTTACATTTTTAATGTGCCTTTCAAACTAAAATTGATCTGCCTCTTTCTTTTAAAATAAAAAACAATACATATTGTATGAGAAAATGAATCCCTTTGATTTTTTCTTTTTCTTTTTTTAGAGCCAACTAGAATGGTGCAGGAGACAGTGTTACCTTATTAAACATCAGACAGAATATACATTCTTTTACAATTAATTTCCTTACTGCTTTTATTGTATATTAGGCTAATATGCATAAATGTCTATTGAATGGTTTTCACACATTCCTATAATTTAAAATGGGATATTTACATGAGTAATAGTCTGATCTATGCAAAGCAAACCTGCTTTACCTGTTTAATTTAGTGACAGACATTGTTAACATAGCACTGAGTCTGATACAGTCAACTCACCATTAGCATGGACAACTGATAGGAGGGATCAGAGGTTCCCTTCGTATTTCATTAAGTGCTAAAAAATAATTTGTGGTATCTCAGAGCCACAGATGGGATGGTGCACAGCCGCAAATGTACATGAATCAGCATCGGTAGGCTTCTAAACTTGTTTCTTGGCAGGATAATTTGGTTGTGGGTTAGTATAACAATATCTCCTTTACAGTGAGCATGGTTATTACCTACTCTTTTATCTTTCATGCTACAGCTATGGCTTCTGTGGTCTGAGCACTCCCTCCCCCACCTTCTTGGTTAAAACCCCAGGTCCTCCTTGCTGGTCTAATTATTAGCAAATTGCTCTTGCTAGATCAATGGGCATGCTTTCAAGTCTAATAAGAATGAAAAAAATGTCCAAAGCTGAGATATTTTTAGTCCTACAGTTTGATTGATTTTCTGTGTGGTGTTGAAGTGTTTTTTTTTCCTTTTCCTTTAAATTCCAGTTCAGATTTCAGGTTTAAAACCAGCTTTAGAGCCCTAGGTACAGTAAATCCTAGGTGATAGAATATCTCTTGAGAACAGCCCTTTGATTTGCTGCCAGCAATCCCCTGTGCCAAATATATAATCATGGAAACCTTCCCTGGTTCTTTAGTCAAGATTGTCCATTGGGTGGGTGGGTGGGTAGGTGTGTGTGTGTGTGAGAGAGAGAGAAATATTTATTCACTGCTGATGGTGAAATCAACATAGTTCTCCCTGTTTCAAGACCCAAAGGGGGTCTCTCTTAGTTCTTTGTTTTATAGCAATTTTTTATTTTTATGTTGCTTTAAATAGTAGTAAAAATCATTCATATAGGATATTTTTCTCATCAGAGGTGGGCCAATCAATTTTTTTCCAATTAAAAATTAACTGCTATTGAAAAACGAATGGGATTTCTTTTGTTTGTATGTTCAGGTTTTTTGTGGGGGAGAAGGGGGAGGGAAGCAGGTAGGAATTCAGGTCACACTTATTTTCCTAGGGGCTGTGCTCTGTTACCCTTATAGTTCTTGTCTCTTAGGCCATGTCTGCACTACAGAGTTTTGCTACTGTAGCTACTTCAGTAAGGAATGGGGGTGGGGGTATAGGATGAGGGGAAGCACATTCCTAACTGATAGCCTGGAAACTCCCTGGTGTAGATACAGCTTATTTTGTCAAAAGATTCCTTCTGTCATGTTCAGGGGGTTATTTCACATACCAGTAAAAGAATTCCTTTTGCTGCCATAGCTGCATCTCCACTGGGGGGGCTTTGCTGGTATAGCTATTTGCTAGCTTGTGTATTGCTTCATTTATACCATCCATGAGAAAAAGACAATACATTTTCCACATTTTCTTTCCTAGTGTGTAGACATTGCTATTCAGTCAGTGAACATGGCTGGTTATTGCTGTCCATCCATAATGCATGCTACTGACCTAAGCCTGATGCTGTAAGGTTGCTGCATCTTGATCCATTGACCTAAAAGCTCAGGGCCACAGAGCATTGCATAGGCAAAACCTTGTCTATAGGTAGGTCAGATCACATCTTGCATCACTGGAGCAAGGAAGCACAGAACTTTTGATGGAGGCTTTAGTCAATTTGAACTGCCATGTTATGATCAGCTAGCTACTTTTGGAGTCAGGGGTCAGACTTTTGAATTCTTATCTTGAATTTTGAGGTTTTCTTGACTTTTCTAAGGCTGCTTAAATGGCTGAAACTGCACCAGCTATTTCAAAAGAACATATCTTAAAGAAACAAACAAATCCACTACATGCCTAGGTGTCCTTCCAGTTGACCTCACTGTTGCTACAGTCTGCAGAGTCTCACTGATTTACACTAGCTGAGAATCTGGTTCTAGTGTCTTGGTTTCAATACATTTTGCAGCTAGAAAATCTTCGACATTAGAAGAAAACAAGAAGCATGAATAATGATTCTCTGTATAAGCGAGCATCTATTTGGGCTAAAGGAAGTTGGGACTATCCACTTCTAAGCTACTCTCCTTTGCTGAGTTAGGCTCATCTGTCCTTTCTGCTGAAGCTTCCATAATGCTGCCTAAGTTAGATGGTTTGCAGTCTAACTTGAAAATTGATTTTACATTTATTAAAACAATCAGTATTCCCAAATCTGAAATGAGTAAAATGACCATAGCTGAGATTTTAGTTAATACATATTCATGTCACAAAGTACTGTCGTTGCTGGCATGAATTGGCGTCTTGTCAATAATCTCAGAAAGTAGGACTGGATGAACTGTTCCTTTTGATTTAATGTAATTTACAGATATAGGTCCTTTTTGGCTACAAAATCATTTATAAACCAGTTCTGATTTCTGTTACTGTAATAAATATTTGTTCACATATACCACACCGTCTTAAGGGTAATTTTCAACCTAAGCCTTGTAGTTTTCAACCTAAGGCTTGTTCATAAGTTATTTATATTATTCAGGATTTGATATTCATTATTTATATTGTATGATTGGTCACCTAATACATGGTGTTGTTTTATATCCTTGTTTGGGATGATGAAACTTTTAAAATAGGGCCATAATGAACTCGTGGTACACGCTGAGTTAAAATTATTAAGAATATCACAATTCAACCACATTTTGGTTGTCCAAATAATCACAAACAAAGAAAATTGTGCCCCCACAAATCATTGCAATTGAAAGTGTACTTTCATTTGGGAAACTGTTAAACAATAATTAACAAATAAAACCAGGCAGCTCTTTCCTAGGGACTGGAAACAGGAATGCCTGAGAGGACCTCAGGACACTGAGATTACACTGCCTAATGACATGAAACAGTGAGTGGAGTTTAGTGGTTGACGGAGAGAGAGAGAAGTGATGCAATAAAAGGACATTTGCCGACAGGGCATTCACACTACTCCCACAGTTACTGTGGCAGAGTATTTTATTTCATTTCATTCATTCATTCATTGTGGTGTTTTCCAAAGTTGTTCCTGTGCCCCCTTTTCCTTTAATACTCTTTTCTTTGTTTGATAGACTCACTGCTTGTGAGTGGGGAAGATTTTCTTCCATTAAGGGTGTTCAGAAAAGGTATTTATATCATAATGTCAGAAATTCTGGGCTTTGCTATCAAGATGGGGATGGCTGTTTTAAGATAGCTATTTCAACCTAGCCCTTGTTTCCAGGGCGGGATTAATGTGTCCCAGGGCCCCCGGCTTCCCACATTTATGGGCTCCCTGATCCCCCACACATCTGGGGTCCCAGCCCCCCACCACAGTGACCTGGGGATGGGTCAGGCCATGCTCCTGAAGCCAGAGACTATTGCACTCCTACTCCTGGAGCATCTGGTCTGCCCCCAGGGGCATGGCTGGTTGATGTGCATCTGCTATGCTCCAGGGCAGGGGCGGGGCTGGCTACCACACCGGGCAGCCCCAACCCCCGAGTGCCATGGACACATGTAATCCTGGCCCACCCTTGAAGCAGACCAGCAGCAGGCACTCAGAGGTGGGGTGGGAGCATTGCAGACTGCTGTGGCTGCTGGTCCCAGAGCCCACCCACGCCCCCAGTTCCATCACCCAGGCCCTGCTGGGCCAGGTCAACAGGGGCTTTAGGGGCTGCAGTCTGGACCCCTGCTTCAGGCCAGGATGCAGTGCCACAGCCTCTATAGCCCTTGCATTGATCCAGTGCTCCTGGTTGGTGCTGACAATACCAGGCAGAAGTATTATACATGTTTACCATGTGACCAGTAGTGACCAATGACCAGTTCTAACAGACAGAACAAGAGAGCTGCTATGGAGACTCAAGTACAGCGCCTGTTCAGCCTGTAGGTTTTTCTCTCATATCAGAGCGTAGGCATATTGCCAAGGCACTTTGGGGAAACTTTGGCAATTGCCTGTGAGTCCACTTGTTTTGGGAACAGAGGGTTTCAGTTTCCAGTTTTGCAAATCTGGCACCTTTCATAAACAGAAATTCAGTTTTTAGAAGTTGTTTTTGAAGTGGCTAATGACAACTGTGCACAAATCATTGACTAGTTTCCCGTTAGGAATCTTGCATTACAGGATGGTGATGGAGAAGATGTTATTTTTGAGACCCATATAAGTTTATCTTATTCACTATTGCAGCTGCTGTAACAAAATTGTGATTAGAAATCTTCTAAAGGAGAAAAAAGTGACATTCTGTCATCTTCAGATACAGGATGTTGTGTATCTGTCAGACTGTTGAATCTCATCCAAGTGGCCTTTTATGAGGGCATCACCAGGAGAAAGGGAAATGAGGCCCATGCTCAGGTCATTAGTGCTATAAAATGTCTGAACAAATAATACCTTTTGCTCAGGGAACCATATTTCAGACTCACAGAACTCTATTGCAGGTGGCCCAATGAAGCCATTAACTCATATGTTCTGTTGCCTCTTTCATATCTTATTATCTCAGTACAGCTGAGTTGGGAGGTTGCCAAAATTATCCACAGTTAGTCCCTACTTTGAGCAGAGGGCATGCTGTAACTCTTCCATAACAATCTGTAACAAGCTAAGTCTTGGCACACATGGGAGTGATCTGAAAGATGATATTTAGCCACTTCCGAGTTGATAGTTAAAAATATACCCTAACGTGGACATTGGTATTTTCAAATACCTATATAATTGAACATTTCTTTTAGTAAAATTAATTTTTCATTTGCCATTATTCTCTATTTGAATTGGAAATTTGGGCTACATTGGCTGGGTGAAGATGACTGGATTTTAAGGAAAATTAGAACTGTAAATACACAAATATTGTCCCTCCGTCCACTAAAATACAATGAAGCTTTTTCCATATTCAGGCTTGATCTTCATACAAAGATATCTGTGTCAAAAGACCAGAATATTTTTTTGTAGATATCTGATCTAAACAGATCTCTGGGAGCCAGGAATTTCTGAGTTATTTTGTCCAAGCTTAGTCCTCTTGGTCAAATTATCTAACCTCTGTGCTTCTCTTTTCCCAACAGTGAAATGGGTAAAAAAAAAACAACAAAAACAAACCTTATCTTTAGTTGCATAATTCACAGGGCTGTTGGGAGGATTTAGTGGTTAAGGTTTGTAAAATATCTGATTATGCAAAGTCCTTTACAAATGCTAAATGTTTGTATTAAGCAGTCTAAATCCTGTGACAAACAGTGCATCAGGTAATTGTTTTCTAGCATCCACTAGGATGCTGCTTCACAAAAGATGTAAAAAGCAACTGTCCTGGCCACAAAGAGCTTTGAATCTAAAATGTAGCTTTGACTAATGAATGAGGCGGAGGTAGTTTGTCAACCTAGGCAAGTGAGGCATAGCCCTAACCCAAAAGCTACAAAATATATTTTCCATATTTTTTGTTTAATTGTTACGTATATGCAGCTGTAAGGACAAATTCTGATTTAATTTAAATGTCACAACTCCATCTCCAGTAGTGAAACACAGTGCCAGAAAGTTTGATGAATGTACTGTTGCATGAGGCTCAAATCTTGGTAGAGCTAATAGTGCTTCAAGAAACTATGTTGTTACCATGGCAATTTACCAGGCCTGGGGTTATTTTATAAAGGCATGCTGTGATAACCACTGCTTAGTGAGACCATGATAGGATTGTAACAGTTAAACTTAGGCTGTGGGGGGCAGGGATGAGGCCTGTGCCCTGTAGCCCTCCAGCTGCCATCCCCATGGGGCAGGCCCTCTGTGTGCATTTGAAGAGGTGCTGGCGCGGGGCCCATCTTAGACTCTATCCCTTCCCCAGCCCCTGTAATAGGGTTGTTGATGGTACTTCCAGCTTCTGAGTCTGCCTGCTGCTTCTTCATTATAATATGGTAAGGTTTTATTAGCTATCAAATTATACACTGGCCAGGAGTGGAACTATTTCGTGGTTTGTGCTGAATGTATTAAAAAAGTCATAATCTCCCTCTGGAATGAGGAAGACAAAGAAAAGGACATGCAGAAATGTGGCAATCTTAAATTGTCTGGCAGATATCCAGGGTAAAATCTGGCCTTATGTCAATGAGAATTTTGTACTTTATTGTAAAATGAGGCCAGAATTTCACCCTCAGCATACATAGCAATGGCCCAATTTTGGTGCAAATCTCTATCACAATATGTTGTATTTTTGTTTGTTTGTTTGTTTAATAGTGTACTCCAGCCACTGCATGCATTTTGAGGGACTCTTTCATGTCACCAAAGATCCTCCACTTTTTACTGCTTTATTAATCCCCTGCTTTATTCACAGCCAATAACTGTCTGGATGAAAAAGATATGATGAATCTTATGAACAGCAGCATTTAAATGGCCAAAGAAATCACAGTGGTATACTGTTTGGCACCCCTTTTCTTCTCTTTCTTTATTCATGGGTTTGAATGTATTACCCTGCAGTATTCCCAGAACTTCCCTTTGCCACACCTTAGGAGTGAAGAGGGGCTAAGTTTAAACTGTTCGGCTATGTTCACACATAAATTGTTATTTTGAAATAAGTTATTTTGAAATAAAGTCCTTATTTCAAAATAATTTAATTTGAATTAAGAAAATGTTAATTCAAATTAAGGGAAAGCCTGCTGTCGAAACAGCTGTTATTTCAAAATGGTTATTTTGAAATAAGGCCATTTGGACATGTTGTTTTGAAACAATGGTGTTGTATCAAAACAACGTGTTGGAACGCCGTTGTTTCGAAACAGCTGTTTCGAAACAACGGCTATTTCAATTTCAAGCAAGGTTTTACTGTTTCAAAATAATGGCCATTATTTCAAAACAACGGGTCCCATTGTTTCGAAAAAATGGAACGTCGTGTGGACATAAGAAATTTTATTTCAAAGCAACGGCTGTTGTTTCGAAATAAAACTCTCGTCTGAACACAGCCTTCTTCTAATCAAATCCTCTTATTGTGCCTCTTCCTTCACTAGTGTGCAAGTACAAATTATCTGTGTGAGGAAAAGTAAGAAAAAAGAACATCAGCCTCATTCAGCACACAAGAGGAACCCAAACAGGAGTTGCCTAGCAAATCATGGTAAGACAGAATGATCTGTTTCCACATACATATATCACACTTCATTACATGTGTACTTGACAAGGATCTTCAAGGTTTACTTAATATTAAGAGGAAAAATCAGAATAATAATTTAGAAAATTCAGAGAAAATATTTTAAGTATCCCGCCCCACAGGGTTTGTAGCTACATTGGATCATTTTATTTATGAATGTGAAGTAGAGGAGGAAGAGGACAAAGGTGGCAATTCAACACTTTTCTATATGCTCCACTTACTTATTTTTAATAAATAGAAGAAAGGGGAAGTTGATCGTAAAGAATATAAATCAGAAGTTGGGAATTGTACAAAACTGATAAGGAAAGCAAAGGGATTTATTGAAAAGAATCTATAGCCAGCAGATTTAAGGATAATAAGAAGGAGTTTTTAAAATTTATTAGGAACAAAAAGAATCCTGACAATATTATTGATCCATTACTAGATGGAAGTGGTAGCATTATTGATCATTATGCAGAGAAGGTAGGAATGTTCAGTAAATATTTTTGTTTTCTAATTGGGGAAAAAAGAACCAGATGATATAGTCACATCAGATGATAATAACACTCTTTCCACTCTGCTAGTATCTCTAAAGTATATTAAACAAAAACAGTTAAACCAAATATTTTTAAATAAGTAGATCCTGATAGCTTGACTCCAAGAGTTTTAAAAGATGTGTCTGGGGAGTTCAGTGGGCCATTACTGCTGATTTGCAGTAAGCCTTGGAACACCAGGGAAGCTCTAAAAAACTGCCAATTTTTTAAAAAAAGCAAATGGGATGACTTGGAAGCTTGTCAGCCTCACACTGATCCTGAGCAAGGTAATTGAACAGTTGATATGGGACTCAGTTAAAGAATTCAAGGAAGGTAAATTAATAAATATATAATCAACATGCATTTATGGAAAATAGATACTGTGAAACTAACTTGAGACCTTTTTTGATGAAATTTTAAGTTTGGTTGATCAAGGTACAGGGTTGACATAATGTATTTATATTTATATTTTAGTAAGGTAAAGTATTTGACTTGATAACACATGACATTTTAATTTAAAAAACTAGAATAATATAAAATTCTCATGGCTAACAGAGATCTCAAAATGTAATTGTAAATGAGAGATTTTCATCAAGAAGATGAGTTTCCAGTGGGATCCTGAGGGATTGGTATTTGGCCCTATGGTATTTAACTTTTTTTGAAGAAAATAATGGATGAAAATAAAATCATGAAAGAAAACAAAATCACCACTGATAAAGTTTGCAGATAATGCATAAACTAGGAGCAAGGTGAACAATGACAAGGAGGGATGACCAATTTAAAGAGATCTGGATCTCTAGCTAAACATGGCTCAAGAAAATGGTATGTGTTTTAATATTGCTAAAGGTGAATGTATACTTCTAGCATCAAAAAATTGTAGGCCATATTTGCAAAATGTGAGAGGCTCTCTTGGGAAGTGACTCCAAAACAGATTTGGAGTTATGGTGAATAATCAATCAGCTGAACGCATGCTTCCAGTGTGAGGCTGTGGCCAAAAGAACTGTTATGAAACTGAGAGGTATAAACTGTTGAATGTTAAGTAGCAGTAAAGAAGTTATTTTACTTCTGTATCTGGCAATCATGTGATCACTGCTGGATTGTGTGTCCTGTGCTGATGCCCACAATTTAAGAAGGGTGTTGATAGCTTGGAGAGGGTTCAGAGAAGAGTCTTGAGAATAGTTAAAGGTTTTAAAACATGCATTATAGTGATAGACTCAAGGAGGTCAGTCTACTTATCTTAACAAAGAGAAAGTTAGGGGATGACTTGGTTATAAATATCTACATAGTGAACAAATGTAACAATGGGCTCTTCACTAACAGAGATAGATTTCACATGGTTCAGCGGCTGAAAGTTGAAACTAGACCAATTCAGATAAGAAATAATCTGTAACTTTTCAATAATGAGGGTAGTTAACCACTGGAACAATTTACCAAGTAGTATTAGTAATAGTCCTAGTAGATTCTTCTTCCTCAACCATTTTATAATCGATATTGGATGTTTCTTTAAATGATATGCTTTAGGAATTTGGGGGGGAGGGGAATTCCCTGCCTGGGTCATATAGGAAGTCAGGCCACATGATCACAAGGATCTCTTCTGGCCTTGGAATCTATGAATCCTTGATCTTGTGGGCAACTCATCCTGCGCAGCTTAAAGCCTCCTCAGGGTATGAGTTGCATCAGTTGTAATGGTCTTTAAACTGGAGGAAAATCAGTGGAGCGCAGTTTGTTTTAGCTACAAACCCCCTTCTGCTGATGGCATGACCTCTGCACAAGAACAGTCTTCACAAGTCATTTATGGCAGCTTTAAATACCATTTGTACTGCCAGAACGGAGAAGGATCTGGCCCATAATTTTTAATTGGACATTATTCCAAAACCATATATATTTCAGGAACACCTGCCAAAAGGCAGTGTCCAACATGATTTTGGTAAGAGTCTGCACTTTTGCTATATAAGGGAAAACCTTTTTATAGTAATTTTCGTTTTGCATTGCTTTCTCTTTTTTTTATTTCAATATAAATTTTATCCTGTGCAGAGAAATCCAGCACAGGATGTATGCAAGCTCATAAGCTAGGGAAGCCTATTTTCATCAAGGATGCAGAACTCTGCATATTTATGTATAATGGCCCCACATAAATCACAAGTCAACAAAACTGAAGGCATTAAAAACTCTGCGTCTTTCATGAGAATGCTGCAGCTGATGCATTTTTATTGGAAACAAGTTAAATCCATGGTAAGGAGTCCTCTGTATGGGTGCACTGTTTCGCCTTAATAAAGATGCCTCAGACTACAAAGAATTGCTATCACTTCATTTCATGTTTTTCATCTCAAAAATATATTTTTTTATGAATACTCTCCAGGAACAACTTTAACCATCTAATAAACATTGAATCACTTCATTAGTGACTTTATTTGTGATTGTATGTTCTTTCTGGGATCCTCTAGGACAAATTGATATTTGAGATTTTTTGCTAAGCAACTTGGGTGAAATGTGTTATCTTCCACTATGGTTTACAGTGAGCTTTGCTTACATAAAATAGGCATCTAGAGATCTTGTTTAACCTACCATTTCTATGCATCCTTTTTTTCTTATTACTGAACTTGTAGCCTTAGTGAGCTCTTAAGACTGCAAGATGCAGCACAATGATGTGTCAGGTTTTGGGTTAAAATGATCCAGTCAGGTTTCTCTCAGAGCCAGAAGCTTTTCAAATCCAACCTTTATTGCTCGTTCTGCTAGTATTTTTACCAGGCTGGGAATGACATACCCGCGTGGGCTTTACATTTTATCCCCTCCTGTACTTCAAAGCTTGTTTCTGCTTTTGACATGACACTGACAATCCTTTTTTGCTTTCCTCTGTGCATCAGAGGCTTAATGGTCCAGCATAGTAGCTGAACCTTTAGAAATTTCTTCCTTGCCACTGCAAAGTCTACATGGGTAAGAGCCATGGAGCTATCAGTATGAAGAGTGGTTCCTGTGGTTAAACATTCTTTGGTGGTGGTGGTTCTAAAAGCAACAGAATAAGTAAATAGATTTCTTTAAGCCACCCAGTTGTTTTACAACTGTGCAGAGTTGTGTAACAGAATGAGGCAGTGCTAGGAAGCCAGCTAATTCTCCTCACTGATGACTGGTGATTCTCTTGATTGGGAGGTGGGGGGAGAATGATAGTTCACAATTTAAAAAAATCAATTATTTGCAAGTCAGTTAATGTTAACTACTTAAGTGTCTCACATGTGCATATAATTTAAATGCAATTAGCAAGTTATTGGATGTCAAATATCAATTAATGAATAAAAGAGTGTTCACATTTAATAACTGTACAAATTTCAGGGCTTTTGCACTCATCACAATGAACTGAAAACACTGTAAAAAATAAAATGACTTTTTTGATTTTCAAGGCATTTTAAATGGTATTGCATACAGCTTGCTGTGAGCTAAATATCATATTTTAAAGTTGAAGTAGGGATCCTGTAAATGAACACACCAATAGTTCCACTGACTGTACTACTCACACAAGTAATTATTTGTAAGGTGCCCCTCTCAGGTCTTCTGAAAGGCCATAGATTTACATTTCTTAAGCAGGAGTGTCAAATTCATTTGCTACAGTGGGCCAGATTTGACTTAAATATACTTCAAGTGGGCTATATATACCATAAATCAAAATTCTAGGGCCTACACTCTAGGGCAATGGCTCCCACTGGTGTGCCACGGCAACACCCAAAGTGTGCCATGAGAATCTGGGAGAGCTAGAGTTAGAGCTCCCTCCCTGCTCAGCTCAGCCATGTGGGCTGTGCAGGGCTGGGAAAAAGCAGTTGCAGCTTTTGAGGTAGGCGAAGCATGCAGCCACCTAGGACTCCAAGCAATAAGGGTCCCCATCCTCAATTTGGTGGACAGAAATGAAAATATAGAAAAATATAGAAATTATTCCCCTCTAGCAGAGCTAGTAGGGCTGGAAGCCTAAGCAATTTTCACTCTTGGCTCATCAAGACAATCATTAGTATCTGTGCTTAGTCTGAATTGCAGATTTCACCATTATCTGCCCATCACCTTCACATTGACATGCTAAAAAAGCAGGAGCAGGCAATAGACAGCACAATAGCAGGAACGTTTCCCTTGGGCTGACATTTTAATTCCTCAGTGTGGCCATTCATTCTGCCTTTTTTTAATTTTGTGAAATATTGCCTTTTCGTTTTCTTTTTTTACCTGTTCTTTTGTGTTTTCCTTTGACTTTGTGACAATTTTTAGTTTGGCTTTGGTTAGATCAGTTTACCAGGTAGGTCCATATAGCCTGCTACATATAAATACAGTGCTGCCCTTAGATAATCATTACAGTTGTATGTGATGGCTGTGCTATATCTTTTTTTTTTTTTTTGTAAGTAATTTTTCAGCTTCTTCTGTACTTACTATTTAATATTTTTGAGGGGGCAAGTGTCTTATAAACTTGAGTACTTCAGAGAATTTCACTGACATTTGGTGTTTTTCTTTTATAGCTACACACGAGGAACCTTTTTTTTTAACCTATTTTTATTTATTATTTGTATTAAATGTCTATTGCATATAAACCCAACCCTCTATGAAAAATTTGTAATATTTGACTGCTAAAATTTTAAATGTGGTATTTGTTATTTTCGAGACATCATTAGTATTACCACTTTTTATTTATTAATTAATGCTTATACTTTTTTTAAAAAAAAATTAAATGTTCATTTTAATTTTGTAGTTCAGTATTAGCTCATTTATGTTAAATGAACGATGATCAACTTACAAGCTTCATGATGGGAAGATCTTTAAAAATATCATACCCAAGAATAATTTACGAGTTCCAGAGGGATAGCCATGTTAGTTCAGTTCAGCAAAACAGAAAAGGAGTCCTGGGGGGGTCATGCGGGGTGGTTAGGGCTGCAGGTAGGGGACTGGGGCCATGGGGAGGGTAGCGGTGGGGGCCAATAGGGAGCCCTTTAAGGGCCCCATAAAGTAGTTTGTGGTGGGGAAACAGCTCCCAGCCTGTCAGACAGCCTGCAAACAGCCAAGGTAAGGGCTCTGAAGGGGGCTGCTGGGGGTTGTGGGGGGCAGAGGGTATGTGTGTAGCAGAGGTAGGTAGGAGTGAATGTGTAGCAGAGGATGTGTAGCTGGGGTTGTAGGGTGGCTGTTTGGTTGGGGGGGGTGTTGCTGGGGGGGGTGTAGCTGGGGGCTGGAGGGATAGTTCTGGCCCCTGCAGTGATGGGAGGGTCCATCACAGGCAGGAGGGGGCTGGGGGAGGGGAGGATGGGACCCAGTGGGATGGAAGGGAGCTGCAGTGGGTTGAGGATTTGCCCTGGGTGGCAGGGAGCCACTGTGGAGAAAGAGGGAGGTGGGTGATCCACCATGCTCTCCTGCCCTACCCTCCAACTCCTCAGGTCCCCCCCCCCCCCGCAAAGCCACTCGTGTTTTCCCTGCTCCTCTCTTCTCTTGCCACCCTTGTGCTGCTCCCCATATGGCTGCCCTTGTCCTCTTCTGCCACTCCTGCCCAGGCATGGTGCTACCATTTCTTGCACCCCCTGCAAGCAGAGCAGGTGCCAGCGCCCCCCTGCAATGCTTACCAGACTTACCGGGTTGCACCGGCCCTGCCCCTGCCCTGCTGTGCTCCCCACACTCACTCCTGCCATTTCAAATGACTCCTGACCTCCCCTCTCTTGCCATCGCTGCTCTGCTACCCCTACTACCCTACACAGCAGCATTTCTGAACGATTGTGCCATGGTTCATAAATATTCATGTTATTTTGAGCTAATTTGAATATTCATTAATTTTTTAATGGTGGTGTGCCTTGAAAAATTTGAAGGTATCAAGATGTGCCACAACAGAGAAAAGGTTGGGAACCACTGGTCTAGGGGCATCATGGAGTGCTGTGCATGTGAGACTGTGATTTGCAAGAGTACATGTTCTCTGTCTCTCAGAGAGAGAGAGTGTGGTATCACAGAGTGCAGTTTTGCATACATATATATAAGTAAATAATAATGACTTGACAATACATGCTTTTTTTTTTTTTCTGAATCCGGTCATTAATTCCTTCATCTCTACATTGCCTGGACAGTGGCTGGCCATTGCTGAGAAACCGTGATACTATGAGATCTCTCTCTCTCTCTCAGTCTTGCATACCCACCATTCCAAGATGCCATAAGAGTATCAGGTCTCAAAACACGGCAGAGCACTGGGTATGAGACTGCACTCCACAAGACTACAGTCTCTGATGTGGTCTCACAGAGTGCAGTTACTGGCCGTACAGAATTGGTTTGTGGGCTGTATATTTGACACCCCTCCCTTAAAGTCTAAGGACTAGATACACAATGGGGACTAAGACTTGCTGTGGCAATGCCTAATTATTTGGTACTTTGTTCACTGGAATCCACAGCCCCAAATTAGGTGCCCAGACTCCAAAGCACCAGAGGAGTTAGGGGCTCTAAGAATGTGATCCACAGAAGCCTGCACACTGAGTGGAGGACTACCTCAGCTAGTCGATATGAAATGCTGAGGTGAGGGATGTGGCCAAAGCCTTGTTCCTCAAAAAGGCACTTAACAGAAGCCCACATCCCTCCTCTTGGGATTCACGACCCACTCTTGGAGTTAGGAAACTAACCCAGGTCACACCTTTCTTGAAAAAATGGAGAAAGAGAAGGCAATTGCATCCCTTTTTCCCCAATAGTTAGACCAAACACTCAGGGTGTGGGAGATCTAAGTTCAGATCCCCACACTGTCTGATTCATACCTGGGAGCTGAATATAGACAACCCACATCCCAACCATTAGGCTATAGATTATACTGCTGGTTTACTCTGTAATATTTCAGTGTCTTCAAAGAAAGTAAAGCAATAGAGTGAGAGCAACTGAAAAGTTGGTATGTCTCCACCAAATGAGAGGAGCCTAGGGATGGCTCGGGCTTAAAGAGTATAATGTCTGTGCCTATTCATTCCTTGCTCTTCTCTTCTAGACTACCAGTAATTGTGCCAGCTAATGCCCATTGTGATGGCAATTTTCGGTCACCTTGCAGATGTACACTATTTATTTGGGTGACAATGTGCTTAGCTGATACAGCACTGAATTGGGACCCAGGAAATCTGTTTTTATTTCTAGTTCTGCCAGTGGCCAGCTGTGAGACATTGGGCAAGTCATGCCCCACTCTGTGCCTCGATTACCCTGACTTTAAAATGAGGATGCTACTTCCTTCCTTTGAAAGCACATTGAGATCTACTGAGAAGTATTATAAAAGAACTAGCTGTTTTACATAGGTCACCAGACAGCCCACTTTTCAGAATGGTATTTTGGCACTACTGAGCTGGAGGGAACATAAAACAGTCCCCTGAATTATCAGCAATTTGAGGCTAAGTCTCAATTGCTTAATGAAGATGTTAGTTGGCTTTTTACAGTGTAATAACTATATTTATTACCTCATCATATTGCCATCATTATTTTATTAATGGTCCCTTATGTTCTGTGAGGCAAATCAAGCTTCCCCTTCCACTGGCATGGAATACTTTGGCTTGACTGTATCAGCATGGTTCTACTGTGCACACAGTGTGGAGGTGGGAAGGTGACACTGTGTAATAGGCCTGTTCTGCAGCATGCTATTTGTGGAACTGTGCCCTGCTGATTCCCAGCCCTTCAACATGATTTGTGGGGAGGCATTAATTGTGAGGTAAATGTGGATCCAGTGTCTCCTGATCCATGCCGACAATTTCCCCCAATAATGAGAAAGGTGGGAGCTATGGAAGTTACTGTTGCTTGAGGCTAAAGGACAACCCCTCTTCCATTTCTGATCAGATGGGGGTCCAAAAAAGGCTTTCTGCCCTTGGACTTCACAGGCAGTTTACTAGGACTGTATGGTGGGACAAGGATTTGGCTTTAAGCTTTTATTTTTAATTATAAAACAATGGGCCCAGGCTTGCAAGTCCTCAGTGTATAGACCCCCCAATAAATCTTGACATCAGTGAGAGTCCTGCATATTGGAGGCTTGCAAGATCAGGGCCTTGGTGTTGGTATGAACATAGCTGCTTATTTGAGGGGTATGTCATTCTGAATGAGATAAAAAGCAGCTAGACAAGCTATCTATTAGTGCATAGTGTTCAGTGGTCCCTTGTGCCCCATTAAACAATCAATAGGTATTTAATGAGCCAATGATGGAAAACTGAGTAATTGTGACGATGCATGGAGCATGATTCCTACATTTGGGGAGGCTGGGCAGGCGTGTCAAAAACTCCCTAGAATTGTGGGGTGCACTGGTGCTTGAACCATGCCCCCATCCCGTTCTGTCCCTGGGTCCACCCACTACTTGTGTGTTTCGGCTCTCTCCTATGAGGTGCCCTCCGTCATGCCTCTCCACTCCTTTTTTAAGACCTCCTTTCACTGCTTATCAGGAGTGCTACTAGCCTAGGAAAAGATCCAAGGCTTGGCATGCTGGGACTCAGGGCTCATGGCACTACCACTGCAGCCGCTGCTGCAGGTGGCCTGATGGTGGACCCAGGGTTCAGACACTGGGACTCAGGGCTTGAGCCCCATCAGCCTGGTACCAGTGATGCCCCTACTGCTTATACTTCTACACCACCTCTGTGCCCTTCTGCTTACTGCTCATTCCTCTCTGTCCCCACCCCTGCACTCCTCCCACCCACCACTTATGCCTGAGGGGGTGGGGGGGGCAAAGAGGCATGATCAGTGAAGAGGCAGAGCAGGGAAGAATGAGCAGGTGGGAGAACCTCCAGAGAGGAGGCAGAGAGGAGCAAATGAGGGTAGGAGGGCCTCAGGAGAAGAGACGGAGTGTAAATAGGAAGAGGAGCACTATGGGTTCATGGGAAAGAAGCCAAGTGATGGCAGGGCATGAGTGGGGCCATGGCCTAGATATCCTGCCAGCAGAGACACTCTGAAGGCAGCAGAGTGGCACACCTCCAAAGGGCAGTATGCCACATCCTGTTTGCTGATGCTTAGCCACCTCTAACCTCCTCTATATGCTGCCCATGATTTTGACTGGTATTGTAAAGAGTCATTCAGCTCCTTCCTTCAGTAAGAATATAATGGTCATACTGGATCAGCCCAGTGGTTCATCCAGCCCAGTATACTATCACCCAGCAATGGCTAATGCCAGGTGCTTCAAAAGGAATGAACAAAACAGGCAAGCATCAAATGATCCAAACCCTTGTTGTTCTCTCCAAGCTTCTGGCAAACAGAGGCTAGAGACATTCAGGGCACAGAGCTGCATTCCGAACCACACTGGCTAAAAGCCATTGAGGGACCTGTCATCCATGGATTTGTCTAATTCCCTTTTGAACCCTGTAGTAGTCTTAACAACATTCACTGGCAAAGAGTTAAACAAGTTGATCGTGTGTGGTGTACAGAAGTACTTCCCTTTGTTTTAAATCTGGTTTCTCTTAATTCATTGGATGATCTATAGTTCTTCTGTTATGTGAAGTAGAAAGTAACGTTTCCTTATTCACTTTTTCCACTAGTCAGGATTTTATAAATCTTTATTTTTGCAGCTCAGAAATAAAATTTGGCACCAGGAAAGCTCAACTCAGACATAATGATGGGGGGGGGTTGTTTGTTTGTTTGTTTTTGGGCTTGTTTTGTTTTTTTCAAATTAAGGGCCAAATTCTAAGATCATTAGACCATTAATCACACTCACTAGTACCATATTTTGCAAGTAGACCCTTTGATAACAGGATCTTTCTGAGGATTTAGTGCTATTCATTTGGAGTAAGTGTACCAAAATTTGGCAGTATTTTAAATTACAAAAATAAAAATGAAAAACACTTAGAAATGAATGGTCTCAAAACTTTTGCATCACATCTCCAGCTTAAGGATATGACCAATAAAAGTTAAGTACTATTATTATTTTAAATAGAAAATACAGACTTTGACTCCATAAAGTAGATTGCTATTTTGAATATTAAAAACATACATATTAACAGGAGTCAGGAAAGGCAAACAGTGCTTCCTAATAATAATCTGAACATCAGACAATGATAAACATAAAAAAAAAAAAGATGGCAAATAACCAGCACCTTCCCAGGACCTTGTGAATGCAGGGGGATTTGACAGACAGATAGCTATATCCTTCTGATCACAAGCAGGGCTACCAGAATGTGGAATGCAAGGCTCTGACAGATCTAGGGAGAGCTCTATAGTGACTGTTGCTGATGAATCAGGATTCTAAGATATTGGCTGTGTTTTGTTTCAGTAATTTCAATGACCTGAAATGTCAGAAAGATTTTCCTCCTCTTTTTGTCGTCATTAGGAATTCCTTGTCACATATTTTAGATCCAGCTCATACTGTCAAGATGTAGCTGAAGTGTGATGTTATCTGAGAAATGCAGGCGAAGAAGCTCTGCATTCCCTCCCCACATCCACTGCAAAGATTGTTAACATTTTTCCAAACTGCAAGCATCTAGTACTACAGTCAAGAATATCTTGATAGATTAAAATGATAGTTGTGTTTCTGGTTAGTACAGTCTACTACAGACCACTGGCTAAGCAAGCACTTCCTACAGCAGCTACTCTCAGTTTGGGGAGCATGCCCAAAGGTTACTCGCCTCCTGTCTCGGGGTGAAGGACATGAAGGGAGAAATTTTCAAAAAGTAATCTTTCTTTGTGCTTGTGAAAATTTGTATTCAGTTTTTGAGCACAAACACCTACATGCAGAAGATAGAATTTGCATACTCAAATCTGCATCTTAAACTAATAATACTTAACTGTTATAGGTCAGTTCTCAAGTTGCTAATGTGTATGGACTACCATTATGGGTGGTAATGCTTGAAAAAGTGCATGCATAATCTCTCTCTCTCGCTCGCTTTCGCGTGTGTGCGCGCGCTCACACACACACACACACACACACACACACAGAGGCTGGCTCAAAGATCTTTCAAAATGTGGTCCAGAATGATTCGTTGGATGAGACGTTCTTTTGATGGAAAAGGAATTGTGTAACTTGTTTATTTTCATGGTTTCATGTGCTTCCAAAGGTAAGAACCTCTTTTTAGCAGAACAACTATCAAAATATTTGGACTGGGCATGGCATGAAAGGAAAGATTGCATTCAAATACAGCCAGTGAGTCAGATTCTGCTTTCCGTTATACCAAAGTAAACCTGGAATAACAAAATAGAGATCTATTGCTTCACTTCATTCCTACAGAAGAATACAGGCTGCAGACCTCTTAGGTGAAATTCCCGTCCACCATCCCTAACACCAGAAGTGGAGTAGTACAGCTCACCAAAAATTCTATGGAAGTTTCTGAAAGTGGGTTAGACCCACTTAGGAAGTTAGCACAGAGACAGGATATCCAACAGTGATGTTTGTAGATTAAACCAATGATGATCAAATGTGTTGTGACTACCAGAAAAAAAAAACGGGAAAGAGTAAGAGCAGTAATGCTCCCTGCCTTCCTCCATGATAAATGCCCCCAAAACTAAAGGAATACTGTACTTTGTTTTGATTTTCAGTATGGATGATTATATCAAACATGTACATGAAGGCAGAATGGTTGTTGCAAATAAGTGTGAAGAAATGGAAATGACCGTGTCTAACACGGAAAAGCTCAAAGATCTTAATGTCTTCAAATCTGGAGGACTGGGTAATTTCCATCTGAGAATAGTGAAGGAAGTGGCACATGAGATTACTAATCCAGTAGCAAGGATTTTTAATAAATCTACCTATTCAGTAATAGTACTTTATGACTGGAGAATAGTTAATGTCATATGTATATGTAAGAAACAGGAAGGAGTGATCTGAATAATTAGAGACCTATTAATCTAACATCAACAATATACAAGATTTTTGGAACAAATTGTGAAACAAAGAAAAATTAATTTCCTGGAGATAAATGGAGAAGTGGATGTAATGATATGTGGGTTTACCGTAAATAGATTGGGCTTAATCTGATTTTCTTCCTCAAGAAAATAGCTAATTTTGTAGATAAGGACAGGCAGTAAACCTAGTATATTTTGATGTTAACAAGGCATTTAACTAACTTTATACCACCTGGGAAATTATTAGTTAGAGGAGATGAAAATTAGTACAAGCATTATAGGGTGGCAAAGGCACTGGCTAAAGAGGAGAAGGCAACAGATTGTGTAGAAAGGTGAATTATTCAACTGGAGGGAGGTTATTATGGAATTTCCCAAGGATCGGTCTTAGGAATGATCTTAATCAATATGTTTATTAATCTCCTTGGCACAAAAAGTGGAAGTGTTCTCATAAAATTAGCGGATGGTTCAAAGTTTGGAGGCATCATCAATACAGAGGATGATAGTAATATTATACAGTAAGATCTGGATGACCTTGCTGTTTTGGTTCACAGAAATTATATGAAATTCAATAGTACAAAGTGCAAGGCATGCACTTAGGGTCTAAGAATTTCTCCTACAAGCTGGAGAATTCATCAGCTGGAAGAGACAGAGGAGAAGGAACAAACTGGACGTATGGGTTGGTCACAGGATGACTATATGACACCAATGTGATGTGACTGAAAGGCAAATGTGATCCTAAGATGTATCAGATATAGATAGAGCAGTGGTAAAAGTCATTGTACAAGGCACTGTTAAGACCTCATCTCAAATGCTGTGTACAGTTCTAGTCACCCCTGTTCTAGAAAGATGAACTCAAACTGGAACAGGCCCAGAAAAGAGCTATCAGGATGGTCAGGGGACTGGAAGGCCTATTTAATGAGAGGAGACCAAAAAGAGATTTGTTTGTTTAGTCTAGCCCAAATAAATAAATAAAGTGGGGGGGGGGGTACAATTACTATCTCTAAATACTCCAGGGAGGTAAACAGCAGGGTAGGTGAAGAACTTCTTAAGCTAAAGGACAATCTTGGCACAAGAGCAAATGGGCATTAATTGACCATAAGCAAATCCAAGTAGAAAGTCAGAAGATCTGGGACCATCAGATGCGTGAGATTCCGGACCAGCCTCCCTATAGGAGGGGCAAACAACTTAATTATCTTAAGTGAAAGAGAGACAAATTTATGAGTTTCAAAGGGGTTGCTGTGTTAGTCTAGTTCAGCAAAACAAACAAGGAATCCTGTGGCACTTTTAAAAACTAACACATTTATTTATAATTATTTAAAAGCTCAGGTAATAAAAAAAGTGCCACAGGACTCCAAATTTATGAGTGTGATTGTGTGACAGGGTAGGTTGTGACGGTCAGGGATGTGACTCAGCTGCCCTTGAGTATGCCTTCTGGTTTAAATCTTATATTCCTAAGCCACTTGCTTCAGGACTCCAGCCAAGTCACCTATGGCGGTCTGGAATAGATTGTTGTTTTTCACAGTGTATTCTGGCTTTTTTAGTCTCCTTCCTATGATGCCTTGTCATGGCCTCGGGTGGAGAAGGGGCACTGGACAAGGAGGACAAGTGCTCTGATAGGGCTCCAGATGTTCTCTCTCTAGTCTCCGGCGCTTAGCCTGCTTTGTGCTCACATGCTCAGGGTCTAACTCAGTGATTCTCAACTGCTGTGTCAGGATGCATTACTGTGTTGCCAGACAGTGGTAGGTGTGTCATGGGACCAAAGAAATGGCTGGAATTGGCCTGGGGTGGGTGGCTGGCTGGTGTGTCCTGTAGGGTAGTGACATACCATCAGGCATGTCACAACCTGCAGAAGGTTGTGAACTATTGAAAGTGATGGTGAGATGTGGGATTGAGAAAATTTTTTTCTCCAGCTTAGATTGGCAGTTACCTTGGGGCCACAGGTTGTGAGGGGAGGTTTTGCTTTCCTCAGCTTTAATGGATGTGAGTCACTTTCTGAGATTGTCTGGGAATATCTCCTTTAATCAGTTGTTTGCCATTGCAGGAGCCTAAGGCACGGGTGCATTTCAGTCCTGCCTATTGTCTGCCTGGGGCACATAAAAGATTAGTTTCCTGTGGGCTGTAATATCTTGTGGATGTTGGTGGTGGTAGTGGTCTGTGATGTACAGGGGTTGGATTAGATGATGTGGTGACCCTGGCCTTTAACTCAATGACTCTATGGGACACTGCAGCTAGAAGGATGCTTTCCCACTCATATAGACACGTTAGCTGTGCTGAGACCAGTGTGCTAAAAATAGCAGCATAGCCAGGAGTTGGGTGAGCTAACTGCTTGAGAACTAACCCCCTGGGCTCCCAGATGGATCTCTGCTTGTGCTACCCCAGACTACAGCTACTTCACCACATTTGCGTAATTCAACAAATCAGGAAATTGTGCATCCAGCTACCTGTTTGCACATGTAAGTTCCTGGTATGCATGGACAAATGGATGTTTGCACATACAAATACATCCCATACAAGATTTTGTGGATTGTGTGTGTTAGATTGCACTTTTGCTGCTGAAAAATTGAATAATTTAAACCCACAAAAGAAAGAAATTTTCTATGATTGAGTCTTTGATATACTTCAGCGTGCATTTCAAAAGATGCAGGAGACATCTTTCTGGGATACGCATGTATCTGTGTGTGCATGAGAGCATGACTGGCAGAGAAATGCAGAGGGAAGTAGAGAAGTAGTGCTTATACCTTTTCTAAGTTGTAGCAAGTGCTGCTGCTTAGCATACTTTGCCTCCAGCACTCTGGCAGCAGTATGCCTGAATGTGGGATAATGTGTCTCTCCTTTACTGCCAGATCTCTAGAAAGGCTTCTGCCCTGTAGGGCTCCTGAGGCTATAATTTGTCCCTAAATTAGACACACATCAACAGAAATGAGAATAAGATCAGAGGGGCAGAGAGGGACAGGGGAAATGAGAAAGGGAAAGCTGCTGTTAGGAGAAAAATGATTACAAAGAATTCAGCTCATATTTTGTAATTTTTTTTTAAATTTAAATGCTACCATTTATATTCTTTTTCAGTGGGACATCCAACTCTAGAGTGACGCAAAGCAAGCAAGCAAAAGTGAGTTTTGCTGTGGATCACAAAATATTTTTTAGATACAGTCATTGTGCAAATCTGTTGTTAGTTTGTTGTAAAAGGATTAGAGGCATTTTTGTCTTAGAACAATAGCATGGAGTGACTTATTTGATCTTCTGTCCCTGAAAGAATGCACAGTTGCAATTGAAAGTAACTCTTCTGGTGCTTGGCTATGGCAGGATTTTCAAAACCGTGAGGAATACATTTCCAAAGAGGCATTTGGGAATTTGCAGTTTAAAGGATGTGTTTAGCAAAATTTCCCTTGAAAATATCGTCCAGAGTGCTGTGATACTGGCCTACAAGCACTATTCAGTAATGCTTCTGCTGGGTCTGCAGATGCTCAGCACTTCTGAAATCTGGATAACTAGCACCAAAATGTGAAATTAGATGACTAGTTATAGGCATCTACATCTGAAAATTTGGGCCATAGTATATGCCACTTATTTCTTTAGATGCTGGTATTACCTCAGGCTTTAGACATATGTACAGTGATACAATAATTAGAAAAAATTCAAATAAGGTAAATGTAAGTAGGTCTTGCTATGTAGCACATTATAAGGCTTATCTAAGTAAGTACATTTGAATGGCTTGCCTCTGGTATATATGCATATGCTTGAGAATACGTAGCTTGCTCTGTACAGTTCATCTAGCTTGCAAGGTCTGTTAGTTCACAGCTTGCAACTCGAGCTCCAGTATGGGTTAGCAGCATGAGCTTTACTATGAGCCTCCTAGCAGCAAGCAGGTAAAAGAAAATCTTCGAAACCATTTTCTTTTGTTGGGAGAACTCCCTAAAGAAATTCAAGGAAATGGTGCTGTCCATCTGATACAGTTACACTCAGCTAGCAGTCTGCTGCCTCAGCAAGTAGCACTGCAGTCACTCAGTAACTCCAGTAACATGCTTTGGCTGCTAGGGAAATAGGCTTTATGACAAACAGCAACAGATGAATTGTTGAACCAAAGTGCTTGCTACAAGTTAACACAAGCTGGAATCACTTGGATCCTTCCACCTACTCTGTATGTATATGTAACGTAGTACATAGTACTGCAGTCTACACAGGAATAATATGACTAGCGTGGATATTTTTTGTAAGCACTGCATATTTTAACCACATTGTCTGCATTTATAACATATTCATTACATATTTTGTTATATACTGGGATGAGATATATAAATACAGGATTGAAATTTTGGCCCTGGGAAGATACAGATGCAGCACCCATTGATTTAAAAAGGGATCGTATACTCACATTCCCTGACTGCAAAGAAACAAACATACTGTAGGTATGTCTACTCTTCAAATAAAAACCCTAGCTGGGCCTTGCCAGCTGACTCAGGATCAAGAGGCTCTGGCTGTGGGGCTGTTAAACTGTGGTGGGATAAGAGGGAAGGTCCTCTCCTGAGTCAGTTACTGAATAAAAGATATGAAACAAAGGGTAGGAATTAGATGGTCAGTTTTCAGAATGCAGAGAGGTAAATAGTGGTGTCCCCAAGGGGGCTGTACTGGGATTAGTTGTTGTATTCAACACACTCATAAGTGATCTGGGAAAAGGGGTAAACAGTGAGATGGCAAAATTTGCAGGTGATACAAAACTACTCAAGACTGCAGTTAAAGTCAAAGCAGACTGCAAAGAGTTACAGAGGAATCTTATAAAACTGGATGGCTGGGCAGCAAAATGACATTACAGAGAGGTAATCATGTTAGTCTCGTTCAGCAAAACAAACAAAGAATCTTGTGGCACTTTTAAAGACTAGCAAAATTATTTGTCAGATGAGCTTTCAAGGAAGAAATCCCACTTTGTCACACACTTAAAAATGGGGGGCAAAAGTATAGGAAGGAGGCATAAATGCAGTGAATTAAGTGTAATCATGGGATCAGGTCAGATAACTTCAGCAAATTGAACAGGTTGTGTGTATTGATTCAAATTGAGGGAACAACAGATAGGGTGAGAGAGGTGATAATCACTGTTTATAATGAGAAAGCCGAGAAATATCCTTATTCAAACCTGAGCTGATGGTGTCAAAATTGCATATGAGATTTTGGAGTCATGGCTAAATCTCTTAAAACATTCACTCAATGTGCAGTGACAGTCAAAAAAAACAAAAACAAAAAACATCAGAGTGTGAGAATCATTAGGAAAGGAATAGATAAGAAAATATGCCATGTCTCTTTATAAATCCATGGTATGCCCACATCATGAATACTGTGTGCAGATCTAGTTACCCCATCTCAAAAAAGATATATTACAATTGGAAAAAACGCAACTAAATGATAAGGGTTATGGCAAAGCTCCCATATGAGGGGAGATTAATAAGTCTGTGACTTTTCAGTATGGAAAGGAAATGACTAAGAAGGGACATCATAGGAGTCTCTAAAATCATGAATGATGTGGAGAAAGTAAATAAGGATATCTTATTCGATCCTTCTCCTAACACAAAAAGTAGAGAGTCATCAAATAAAATTTAAGATGAACAAAAGGAAATATTTCTTCACACAGTGCACAGTTGAACTGTGGAACTCCTTGACAGAAGATGTAGTGAAGGCCAGTGCTATAATGGGGTTCAAGAAAGAATTAGATTGATTCCTGAAGGATAGGTCCATCAATGACTGCTAGCCAGGATAGACAGGAATTGCTACTTGCCAGAGGCTGAAAATGGTCAAGACGATGGATCACTTGATGATTTCCTGTTCTAGTCATTTCCTTTTAAGCACCTGGTATTGGCCACTGTTAGAAGACAGAATACTGGGATAGGTGGACCATTGGTCTCACCCAGAATGGCTATTCTTATGCCATAGTTAACACCTGTAAGCTGTTGAGTGTCGTATGAGAAATAAATTTAGGGCTTCTAAGTGAAGCTGAAGGAGACCAACCTTATGTCAACCTGAAGGAGGCTGTCCATATGTCTATATGGCACTAATGTCATCCTGGTGTAGAGAATGAACTATCATTTGCAAGAGGTATGGTTCTACAGTTTGGGTCATCAAGAAGGGGTAATGCAGAGTTCCAGAGGGGTAGCCATGTTAGTCTAGTTCACCAAAACAAACTAGGAGTCCTGTGGCACTTAAAGAGCAACAAATGTATTTATCGCATGAGCTTTCGTGGGAGAAAATCCCACTTCATCGGATGCTTTGAAGATGGGGGAATTTACAGAATGGGACTCCTTGCAGGTAGTACAGAGTAACTCACACAGTTACTATCCAGGCCTGTTATGACTGAAGGTTGAGGACTGCTTTCTCTAGAGCCATCAGTCTGCAGCATTCCACAAACTCTAAAACTCACCTTTAAAGTTTGTTTAAAAAGAAATCACAGTCGGTGCTGATAAAGCATAGAACTTAAAAGTAGATCAGAATTACTTCCTGTCTGTTGAGATAGAGAATAGAGAAACAGAGGTGCCCTCACCATCAAACATTGTTTAAAAGTTTGCTGGAAGATTAGCATCAAAAGCAGGCCATAATGACTTGAGCACAGCTAGTGCTGCTGTTCATATACAGTTCCTCCTGTTTCAAATTTAAACTAACACTGTTAAATAAGAACATAGAAGGGTTTTTAGCTTATCAAAGTGCTGCACAGGACATTTTTTTTTATTGCTCTTCTGTTTTCTACTTGTCCTTGATTTTTCCCTTGACAGCATGCTTGCTTTTCTCTTTAGTTTTTACTGCATTTCTGAGGAGGCTCTATAGATCAGACAGATACACTCCCCCCCCCCCCCCAAGACTAGGGCCCATACTCAAGAAATTGGGTCTAGTGGACAATTATTTGCCACTTGTTTCACCTGATTCAAATCTTTTCTTTTTCTTAGGTTTTGAGCAGAATTTAGGGGTTAAATTTCTTGCTAAGCAAAGAAAGAGACAAGCTATAATCCAGGGGTGCCCAGTTCATAGTTTAAATAATGGTTTTGAACAGGAGCATGGGCAAGAATTTAAATATGAGCGCTTTTGGAGAGGCACGGAACGTACCTCCACCCCAGGAGTTCACTCTCCTTGGTCTCCCATGGGTTCCATTAGGAGCTTGCTGCCTCAGTTCTGCAGGTTGCAGCTCAATCTTTCCTCCGTGGCCCCAGTCTCAACCTAGTGGGAGCTTGTTTTTCATCCCATCCCCCTCGCAAGAACTTGCTCTTCCCTTCCGCCTTCGCCTCAAGTTTGGAGAAGTTCTTTGCCACTGACAATTATGGAGTGGGAGGGGAGCTTGCTCTCCCTTGCACATGCCCATGGTTTCCAACATTTTTAAAGCAAATTACACTCTTTCAGACTGAGAAATATTTTTGACACTCCTCTTCCCCTTCATCTCCCCAGCTCTCTACCTCTAATCATGAGGAGGCAAATGTTGGTAACTGCAACCATTCCTGTAACAAACATTGTGACCTGGGCCTCCTGGGATAACCTTCTGAATGTGCCAAAATCAGGGCAAGCTGCAAAACCAGGGGCCAAACCCCCAAACCACTGATGGGTAGTACTTAAGCCGGTCTCCTAGTCAGCAACAAACCATGCTTCTGATTCCCTGCTCTGGTCATCACCAGGCATAACAAAATAGAAATAGCTCTCTTTATGCACATCAGCTCCTATGGTCCTTGCTAGCCACTGAGTCTCTTAAAGAAATCGGTTCTCCTGACCCCAAAGGGTCAGCCACATCACCCAGAACAATAGAGGCTTGGATCTTACCCAAAATGTCATGCTGCCGGCCAATCCTGTAGTAACTATAACTAAAGATTTAATATAAAAAGAAAACAAAATACGAGAGATATTAAAGGGCCACAGTGAATCACATACATACAAATGATTTAAAGTCCATAGAAAGCAAGTCCTTGATGAGCCTGTGTAGTTTCCAGGTTAGTCCAATTCCTCTAGTAGGCATTCAGCACCTGGGTGGGTCTTAGTCCTTTGTTTAGTCCTAGAAAAATAGTTCCAGAGGAGGGTGTTGGTTGCAGACAGACTGAAGACAAAATAGAGATGGGGCCACAGCCTCTTATCACCTTCAGCTGCCTGATGCTCTCAGAGTCCTTGCCAAATCAAAATGGAGTTGTCACCTGGTCAGCCTGGGTGACTGGCTGAACAGGTTTCTCATTGGGCCCACTGCAGCTGGGAGCTCCTAAGGGGCAATTAGGATGACAATAGTTTTGCAGGTGCACCCAGCCTGGGATTGCTTGGAGTCAAATAACTTTGAGTACAAATAAAAAAAAAAAGATTTCTGATTTCTAATACAGGTATGATACCCACATATAATCACTGTTAGCAGATTACAGCCTTTCTATTGATACCAAACTTGGGATATCACATATGGATTATTACAAATATGAAAAATAATCATAAACAATCCCCTAGACCCAGACAACATCACAAATATTTTATTAAGACATTTTGAAAAATAATCTTTAATTGTTGGTTTTAAGTACATAAACTTTAATTGTAAATTTTAAAGCCAAAAATAAATAAAATAGAAGAATACAGAAATGAGGCTGCTAACGCCATGTTTAATTGGACTGAAGTCACTGGGAGCATCTGAGTACTGAGTGCTTTTGAAAATAAGGCCACTTATTTAGGTGTTTAACAAAACTCTAGCTGCTTAAGGTTTACATCTGCTTTTAAAAATCTTGACCTAAATACATTCACAATTTAATGTTGTCCATGGGCCTGCATAGATACAAAAAGTGTTCCTCTCTTGTCTGTCCTGGGGAAGTACCGTACCATCTAACACAACTTTTCATTGATAACAATTGCATCAATATTTTAATTTCTTTTCATTATCACTGTAGAAGAGAACCCTAATTTAACTCAGAGGCGCCAGGGCAATATCTGGTATTTTTCACGATTTCTGCAGCTAAAGCTGGTTGCTCCTGGAAAGACAGCTTACTCTGCTGAGTTCCTAGCTAAAGAAAGTCAGTTGCAGGGCTTTGTCTCATGAGAAGCGGGTCACTGCTGAGAATGTCAAATTCAGGATGCACTGTTAAAAAACAGGGCAGTCACACCCCCAAAATGGGTTATTCTAATCTGAAGTGAAATAAATTAGTAACAAAAATGAGCTTCTGTGTCACTATACTGGTTAACAAGAAGCTAAAACACATTCTCCTTAGATGTTCCAGCACCTGTCATCACCCAGGCCTTTCGTTTTTATGATGAGAGGTTACTGAAAACCAGATACATCATACATATGGTTCTTCTAATCTGGGAATGTCAAACTCATTTGCTGTGGCAGGCCAGATTTGACTTAAAGGTACTTCAAGTAGGGCATACAAACCATAAATCAAAGTACTAGGGTCTGCTGCAGCTGCCACAAGACTGGAATGCATTGCTCAAAGATGTAATTGTTGGGTCATGTGCATAAATGATTTTTTTTCAACTGGGTCCTGAGGGAGAAAAGTTTGAAAACCAGTGTACTAGGGCACTCTGCTGCCATCATGTAGCGTCATGTATACAAGACTGCGCTCTGTGACACCATGTGTCACAGATGGCTGCTGGTACCTAGGTTAGGTTCTAGCTGGGCTGTCCTGTTTTCTCATTTCAAGCCCCCTGCTATGCGGGTAGCCTCCAGGGCTGTTGTCTTCAATGTATTAGTACAGAGTTGTGCTGTTTGGAGGTTTGGTGAGATGGTCTGATGTAGGGCTTTCAATGCCCCCACCATTTTAGGCTTCTCTGCCCGCCTGCTCCTCTGTTGCTCTACCTCCTTTATCCTGTGGCTTGATTGCCTTCACAAGATTCAGCCATGGTTTTCTAGTACAGGCTTGACAGCTCTTGCAGCTGAGCCTGGGTGTGTTAATTCTGTTTGTTTGCAGGGAAGGAAAGCTTCCCTCCCCCTCCTGCCTAAATCCTGATAGACCCCATTACAACACTCTCTCTATCTGTTAGGAAGAGAGTGTGGTCTCATGCACTGCAATCTCACATATGCAGCGCTCCACAATGTTGTGAGACCCAACACTCTTGCAGTATCATGGAGCACTGGGTATGTGAGACCATACTCTCTCTGTGTTAGGGAGAAAGTTTGGTCCCTCAGAGTGCAGTCATGGGCCATATGGAAGAGGTTTGTGGGCCACAGGTTTTACACCCCTGTTCTAAGTCCAAAAGATCAGCCAATACCCCAGGTCAATATATATAAACTGTACTTAGATCTTATCAGAAACCATGCTGTAACTAATTCCTGTAGCAAAATCATAACTCACAGGTAATCAATAAGAAAAAAAAGGAGAGCTTTTAAATGGCTAAAGGAATCATGTCCATTCCAAGTGATTTTAGAGCTGGTAGATCAGTTTCATACTGGTGATGGTAAGTCTGCTAACTTTTAATAAAATTTTCTGGTTCACCCATTAGATTTGGCATCATTAATCCTTTGTTCAAAGCTCAGTTTTGTTAGAAACCACATCAAGAGGGGAGGAGCAAGACTGAAGACAAAGTGGGTATGTCCACACATACCTTTTAAATCGAAATAAAGGTTTTTATTTTGATTTAAAAAATATAAAGTCCACACGACGTTCCTTTGAATCAAAATGACGAGCTCCATCATTTCAGTTCAAGAGACCTTGAATCGAAATAGGTTAAACCTACTTTAAAGCAAAATGACTGTTAAATCGAAACAGTTATTTCAAAGTAACAGCATTCAGACGCGTTATTTCAAAATAACAGTTATTTTGATTTAACATGATTTGCCCTTCTCCTTCCCAAGGTGCTGTCCTTTTTCTATATGTTGGGTGGGGGCATGGCCCTTGTAGGGGACCATCTTGCCACACCTCCCATGGGCCCCTTTCCTGAATTAAAATAGCAAGTCCTGTATCTGGACTTGCTATTTCTATTTGGATTTTTTTTGTGTGGACCTGGTAGATCGATTTAACTTAAATCAATTTAATGATTTTTATTTCAATTTTATTAAATCGATTTAAGTTAAATCGATTTAACCATGTACGTGTGGACATAGCCAGAGATGATGTTGCATTCTCCTTTGATGCTTTCAGCCTAAGTGCGTGGAAGGCTACTAATAAAAGATGAATCCCAAAAGTGTAGCCATGTTGGTCTAGTTCAACAAAACAAGCAGGGCATCTTGCGGCTCTTTTGAAGACTAACAAATTATTTATCATGTGAGCTTTTCTGGGTGAAACTTCCACTTCATCTTGTGCTTTGAAGATGGAGAACTTACAGAATGGGAGGAAAATAAATGCAGAGAAATATAACTCATAGTCATAAACAACTGTCTTGATTTGCTGGAACTGTCTGCTCCTATGACTTACACTTCTCTCCGTTTATTTTCCTCCCAACCTGTTAGTTCCCCATCTTCAAAGCATCTGACAAAGTGAGATTTTCTCCCATGAAAGCTCATGAGATAAATAAATCTGTTATTCTTTAAGGGTGCCACAGGACTCTGCTTGTTTTAACAAAAAATGGACTCTCAGATCACATTTCCTCATAAGCCTTGCTGAATTAAGGGGCAGCCATTGCTTCAGTGCTCTCTGAAACATCTTCAAGAGCTGATTGTTCTTAGTGGGCCATCAAGCAGGTTGGCTAGCTTTCATGTAAATCAGTCTTGGAGAGTCACTTAAGAAAACAAGTTCCAAAGGAGTAGCCATATTAGTCTTGTTCAACAAAACAAACAAGAAATCCTGTGGCACTTTCAAAGACTAATAAACTTGTTTTTTTGCATGAGCTTTTGTAGTCATTTGGGAATCTGACAAAGTGGGGCTTCAAACCATGAAAGTTCATGTGAAAAATAAATTTGTTAGTCTTTAAAAGTCCTATAGGACTCCTTGGGTTTTTTTTTAAGAAAACAACATGTTCAACATATGAGCACATAGCAAATATTCAAAGCTTCATATGCAAAGATGACACATGGATATAAACAGGATAATAGCACTTAACTGTCCATAGCTTTTTGATGGATATCTTCCAGGACGTAATTTATATAAGGTCTATTGCAATTTTGTAATAGAGTTGACTGCATTAGTGTAATTAGTTTTCTTCCTTTTAACATAGCATCGCAAAAGATGTCTCATTTTGTCTTGCAATGATCCTGGCAGTGCTGACTGACAACTCTTGAAAGCTGACTGAGTATGCAGAGGACTCCTCTGACTTAGGGAGATCCCTGGGTCATACAGTGTCACTGTCAGAGCACTTGTACCACATGTTTGCTGCTGGTATAGGAGACATAGCTGGGCAGAATATGGTGGAAGTGTTCTTATGTCCTGATGATCCCTCAAAGCTTTCCAGAGTCAGTGTGTTTTAGACCAGTCTTGATGCTGCTCCCAAACTGGGAACAAGGCCAACATCTGGTAGCCCAGGGCAGGGGTGGGGAATACAGAAATGGCTTAAAGCTATCTTTACTCATCATCTCAAGTGCATCAAGTGGTCCTCAGTCAAGCTGAAGGATCTGATCCATTATATTCATACTATCATATGTTAAAATTCTGCAGTTTTAACAAAAATAGCTCAGAATTAAGGTCTTTTAAAGCTCCAATTAGACATGGTCTAACTTAATTTTAAAAAAATGCTCATCACTGTTCAACATTATTCTTCCACTTCAAGTCATCTTCTTGACAACGTGAGCTCCCAGCCAGACTCAGTGTTTCTTCAGGCCATCACCTTCGGTTCACATCCAATATGTGGTCTCTGAGCATATCTGAAATCAGAGACCCATTTTGTAATGGTCTATCTTCATGGATACTTGAATTTGTCACTAAAAATATATTTTAATGGGGCTTGTATTTATTTGTATCAAGTAAATCCAGTCAACCACACAACTACTGCAAGCTGGGGTTTCAAAGCTACAGCAGTAGAATGGCTTCAGCATTACCAGGCATCTGGTTTGCATCCATTTTTTATCATATAAAATACAGTGAATTTTACACTTTTGTATGACCTCTAATGATTGCTGGGTCTCCCCCAAAGGCCCATTGTGATGGGGCAATGTCTCTGCACTGGTAAATGAGGGGTTAATGATGGCCCTGAGAGAGCAGTTAATCAGGAGGGAGGGCTGGTGTGCCAATCAGGGCCCAGGTTAGACTAGAAAAACTGGTTGCAGCCATCTCCCTTAGGTGCTGGAAAGAGAAGGTACAGCCTGCACAGAGGTTGTGTGATCAACACCTGGGGCAGCTCCCTGTGGACGGCAGGGCTCTGAAGTAGATGGGGCCTGAAACCTGGAGAAGATGGCCTGTGGAGAGTCCTGAGAGGGAGAACAGGACTGAGACTGCTGCAGGTTGGGAGGAGCTGGAATGAAGCTGGAGAAGGGCTGAGGCTGTTGGGCTTTTGAGAAGCCAGATGATGGCGTTTGTAAGAGGCATAGGTTGCAGAAGGTACAGGGGCCATGGAGAGGTGTCCCAAAGGACCTCCATGGACTGGGGGCATCAAGATGACGCTTAATGAAAGGCATTCAGGATCCCTTGTCTGCGGCCCAGAGAAGTGGATAGGTCCAGGTCCCTCCACACCTTCCTCGTACCACTGGTGAGTGGCAGCCAAACTGAGGTAGCCACTGAGACCAAGTGGGCTGGGATTGGACCTTCCCTAGAAGAAGGGGTCCCTGAACAGAGGCTCAGTCAGAGAGCTGGTTCGCTCTGCAGAGGGCTTAAAAGCACAGTGTCCAACATGGTCGCCACTCGCTACATGTGTGAAATAGCTATTGACCAGTAGACAATTGGTACTTTACTTCTACCACCTTTTTTTGAAATAAAATTTTTAATAGAATTCATTTATACATGTATCAGTTCAAAAAAGTGTCCACTTTTCTGTGCGTACAGTGTATTTGTATGTGTGTTTGCATGATACAAAATAATGACATTGTCTTAAATTAGCACCTCTCCACTTTTAACAATCACAGATTTGTCCTTGGGTCCTATGTGTCATATAGTATACGCATATGTTGCAAAATGCACTTGTACTATGGGCAAAATCTGCACACGGCTATTGTTGTTGAATGTCACACTGTGTAATTCAGAACAACCTCAATCACTGTTGAGTGTAATGTAGATTTCTCGACAGTTTCGAAGGAGCTAATATAGTGAATGTTGTATATTCCCACAAGCACAATTGTTATGATGTGGACTCATATTTCAAATAAAAATGAGTTTGCAGTTCTAAATACTGTTATTCCAAAATTGTTTTCAATTTTTGGTTCAGCGTGGCTCTGCGAATCAACTTTTTCTGCAGTAAAAATGGTGAAATCAAAATACAGTTTGCAGATATTGGATGAAAATTTGGAGGCAGAATTGAGATATAGTCTGACTGATTTTGTGCCTGATTTCCCTTCACTACTTAATGAAAAAGTGTGTCAGATTTCTCATTGTCTATCATTAAATAATTCAAAAGATTATTATGTATTTTCTACCCCTCAATATTTTATAAAAGCACATTCACCACAATTGTGGCAAGTATGGGAAAAAACCTGTTGGATACCGCCTTACAACATAGCCAGCATCAGACACGAGTGGGCAGACTTGAGCTAAATTCCCCAAATTACATCATCAGGAAACCCTGTCAGGGGGCTGGGCTGGGGGGTTTATGTTACCCACTAGTAGGCTATGGAATACAATTTCATAAAACTTGGTTTAAATAAAGCTTAAAGAATTTGTTTCCAAACCCAAAATTGCAGCAGTCTAGAAAGTGTCAGTTAGAGGGTGAGTTTGCAGGGGAAATAGATTTAGGATGAACATAGGAAGAAATTAATGGCAATTAAAAAAAAAAAAGGATAATTGAGCTGTTGAGAACTTGAAGAAAATGGAGAGGAAAATGAGGCTGTCTGATCTAGAGTGTAGTAGACACTTTGAAACAGGGAAAGCACAAAGGCAATGAACTAGGCTAAATCTGGTTGAACTTATCTGTATCTGAATGAATCTGCTTAACCTGGCAGACAAGTTAAAAGGGTTTTGTGCAGCTCATATAAAGACCTAGACAAACAACTTGTTCTCACCGACACATCTGAAGGACTCTAATTTTAGAAAAATTGTGTGGGTAGAAAGTTAATAATAAAAAGCTCTTGGTGCTTATCTCATTTGTAGCTGATTCCTTTCTGATCCTTTTTGAATGAAAAGCTGGATAGTTGAAAGCTGTCAGAGGTATGGCCAAAGATCACAACCTAGAAAGAAGCAAGTGTTGGATTGACCTAGGTTAGGCAAAAATAACATCTTCATTCACAGGCTAAACTTTCTACAAATAGATACCTGCTTCCATTCAAATGGTTTCAGTAACTTAAATCTACTTTTTAATCATATTCTACACCTATCCCTCAAATACTTCCCTGGAGTTTAAAAACAAAGTATGTACGGTACTGTGTAGGATAGCAAACTGTCCTAGATTATCTTGTTCCTGACTTATCTATGGAATTTTCTAAACAGGAGGGTCAGAAAGCTTGTAAATGTGACCTACTCTGTCTGCATATGACACTGTTGTCATTTCTCATCCACCAGTTCCTTTAATATGTATCAGGAAAAAGTCAGAGAAATTCCTTGGGGAGATTATATTTTGGCCATGGCTCATATGGAATGGAATCCTGGCCATATGGAGGTCAAAGGGAGTTTACCATTATATTCAGTGGGTCCAGAATTTCACACACTGTATTTTTTCCACATACTTTAATTTTGTATAATTATAATGTACCAAAACAGCAAATGAAAAAAAGCAGTACCATTCACTTTCAAGAAAAATCAGGTTCTCAAACCTTCTCTTGTAATAGACTAAGATTAAAGACATTACTTGAAATTTGAGGCTTGCTCTCCTGTCATGTTCATTTCACACACTGGGCCAGATCCTCAGCCAGTAGTGTAATTGTGGTCACTCCACTGACTTTAGTGGAGCTATGACAATTCACACTAGCAAAGGACCTGGCCCACAAGTTGCACTTGAGCTATTCCTGATGTACACCAGTGTGAGAGGAGAATCAAACCCAATCATTAGAAAATATTATTTGTAATGTTGCAACCAGTTTAATATGTTTGAATATCCTAACTGTTGAAAGGAGCAGTTGTAATTCTCAGGGCCTTAAGCTGTCAAGCATTATTTTTCCTAGTAAACAGAATAATCAATATATAGCATTTCCCACTGTGTCTTTGCAATAATATAATCTTTAGAACTAACATATTCATTGGGGAGTTTTATGCATAGGCTATATTATAATGAGGTAACTGAAATGTCACAGAAGCCAAGACTTCAGTTTCTAGAAACTTTTCCTAGTTATTCCTTCATTTGTGCCATTTTTTTTTAAAGTCAATGATTTGCTGGCCACTTCACAGAGAATTAGAGAGACAAGATCCTGTGTCAAAGTTCTTTTAGTCTACAGTGGGCCTCACAGATTATTTCAAGTTAAACCCAAAAGCCTTGGGATAAATCCTGTCCTCACCTCCACAGGCAAGGAAGGGTCTTCCCACAATGGAACTAGTAAAATGGGGAGTAGGACTTGAGGACGTGATACAAGGGGCGTGTGTCACTGTATGCCATGGAGTCCCAACTTTGGGGACGATGGGAGTGGAGTCTTTTTGCACCACTGAGCAATGTGGATTCAGCACTGGAGGTGGCAGCGGGTGGATTAGTGCAGTTGCTGCTTATTAGCACACATATGAACTGGCCATTTCCCTCAGACACTAATGAGGGCAGCAAGCACTATGAGCCACAGGGTTGGAATTGCATCAACAGTGCAGTTCCATTGCTGCTCCTTGACCTGTTGAGGAATATTCTTTGACTGCTGGAGGAAGTCCTTCGCATAGTCTGCTAATTGAGCTGTGCATTGTTGCTCTGTAAAGCTATTTTGTACCTGAACATGTTTTCTATGCTTATTATGTGAGATTAATTTCACCTGTTTAAAGCGAGCATAATTGAGCTTTATGAATATGAAGTACTGGGGTGAAATCCAGTTTCTACTTTAGAGCCAGGGCATATATGTAGCTATCACCCATAGCTCCTTGCTCTAGCCCCTGCAATCCATTCATCCTGAGCCACTTCTGTGGTTTTAATTAAGCCACACTCTAGCATGCAAACTTGCACACATCCTCTGGGAGGTTGTTCTTGATGTGCCTCTATTTGCAGAAAGGGCCCTTGCGAGGCCAAGCAGATACATTAGATAGGCATGGCAGATAGATAATCTTTAATCATGTTAAATGTTTTGGCCTGCACTGATTTAGTGAGGATTTTAGTGATTTTAGTGAGGATTTACTTTTCATGAAGTTAAATGGAAGATGCAAAGACTTAGTTACTCTGGGAAATCAGGGGAAATGACTCAACTTGAGCAACCAAAAATTAATAAACATTTTTTAAAATTTGGTCCTAAATCTTTTTGTATGTTTTGCCTCTTGTATAACAGGATTGATGAGGTTTACTCACTTTTGCTATCTATGACTGAGAAAAGTACTCTGTGTTATTCTTATCAGTTATAAAAAATAATGCTTTTATTATACTCTTGATTAAAATTTGTAACAAAATAGGTTTGTATTATAGGCTATGTCTACACTAGCAAATTAGTCCAGATTAAGGCTTAATCCAGACTAATTAGCTCCCTGCCTACACTAGGTTCTTCCTAGTTCAAATTAAAAATTTTTGTAGTTTGAACTAGTTAGTTCAACTGGTAAATTTGAAATAACTGTTTAGTTCAAACCTATTTCGAACTTCAGTTTGAACTAGCACAATGTAGTCATGCAAGTTCGAACTAAATAAATTCAAACTAGCAGTTAGTTTGAACTAAGCAAGTTTTTTTTAGTTCAAACTAAAAAAAACATAGTTAGTTTGAACCAGGGGCCTCGCTAGTGCTGGGCACACGGGGCTCATGCCCCGAGTCTCAGTGCCAGTGCCCTGGGTCTCCTGGAGGCCTGAGACCCGGCCACTGCCGGACCAATGCGGCCTCCCTCTGGAAGCAGTCCGCCCAGGGCTGTCCCTTGGGGGGGGGGGGGGGGGACGGGGCCCAGGGCCAATTGGCCTATGTGGGCCTCGCCCCTGGCCAGTCCATCCCAGGGGCAGGGTGGGGCAGGCTGGTGTGTGGCCAGGGCCCTGCAGAGCTCCAGCTACATGCCTGCCCTGCCCCACCCTGCCCCCTGCACTGGAACGCCGCTGCGGAGCCTAGCAAACAGTGGGGTCTAGGCTGATATCCCTGCCCCTGGGGAATGCCCTGGCCCTGCCCCTGCCCCTGACCTGGCCTGGAACCTATTTTGGGGGCAGCAACGCCCCGGGTTTGAACTACCTTCAAACTGCTTATTTCAGACTAAGCAAGTCTGAACTAAGCAGTTAGATGTAGACATATCCATAGTGTCAGTTAGCATTAATGACGATTAATTTACTGGTTTTGTCTTCAAAGTAATTAGCTTTAGAATCTTTGGCTGTAGGAGAAAAATTCTTATGCCCAAATCCTTGCTAATTTCTACCTTTGAGTTTCTAATTGACATCTTATCATTCTTTCTGCCATATACACCTCTAACATTTTTTACTTCCAGCTACCTAAGTCCATAAGCTTCAGCAGTCCTCTTTTTGACCTTGGAGTTGGTTTTGCTTTATTCTGAATGCAAATTGCTTTCTTTTACCGGAGTGAGAAATGTGCTTTTATGAGTACCTGTTGTTGGCCTCGATCCTGTATCTTACATATAATCTAGAAAATGTCTTATAACAACATTTGAGCTAAATTAGGAACATTTGTGATGCTAAAACTTAAGATGTATGAATAATAATATGCACATTAGTTACTGGTGACAGGGAAATCTCAAAAATTCAAAACTTCTTGTTAGTTTGAACTGTACTACACAAATAGTCTCATTAATTTGGGACTATTTATGGAATTAGGTGTTGTTTGAACTGAGTAAAGGGTATCACAATTTGACCCTCAGTCACAAAAGCTGCTCACTAGTGAGATTTTCAGAATTCCTGGTTGTGGAGAGTGGAAATGATGCATTGTTTTGCATATTTCAGAAGTCACTATTCCCATACTTTGGGTTCTGTGTCACACAAAGAACTTTTGTCTAGGTCCTAAGTGTTTTGCTGTGGATCAGTCCTCTGAATTCTGAATGTAAGTGGAGGCTCCTGGACAGAATATACATACAGCATGATATTGAGGAGTATGTGCCTGTTTATAGAACAGCTTAAAATAGATGCTAGCTGACACTGAATTTTATTAACTGAGTCTCTTACAATTACAGTACTTCATCATCATAACACACAGCCCCATGCAGCAACCTGACATTACTATACAGTATCAGAACTTGTTTTCATCTATTTAGTCCCACGCACTGATGTGATCTTATAGCTGATATATTTTATTTGAACTCAGAAGGTATTGTCCTCCCTTCTTGGAACTGCCATGAACTACTTGTGATCATATTAGTTTAAGAAAACTGTGCCGCTGGGCTAAGCGCTGTGCTTTGGCATGTCTTTGTAGCCATGAGGTTATCCAACTGTGCCTGGCCCTTCCTATTCTTATTACTTAAATAACTATTTTGAAGCTTAAAGTGAACAGACTAGGAGTAGAGGGGAAGAAAAAAAAATCTGAATAGCAAACCAGACATAAAAATCAGTAAGTTTAGAGAAGGCTCTATAGATACTAGACTGGATAGCGTAGTGGTTAATAGTGACGCCCTTTGATATGGGAGACCAGGGTTCAAAGCCCGGTGGGTACCTGCCTACCTTCCCAGTAGGGGTCCTTGGGCAAAAGACCCCCTAATGCCTCACTTGCCTACCTCAAAATATGAGAGTGACACGAACTAGGAGAGTCATGCCGGCTCGGACGTCGCCCGGATTAAGAAGGTCTGCGCCAGATGTTGGGGAACCAGGACAATCTGACGATAAGTAGGCTACTGGAACAAACCATGCATGGACGAGACAAGAGAACCTGGAATTGATGGAATGGTACTACAACAGCAGACCTAATAAGAGGGAATATATGAAACGTATGAGGGAACTATGGATGGACAAAAGACCTACATCCACACTAACTGAGAAACAGCTAGTTACCCAACGCTTCAACATAGTAAAGAGACAGATGCTCTCACAACTGGAGATAAACCAACTCCACATTACCTTCCGGACTCAAGAAGAAGCCCCAGAAGAACAACTAGATGTGCAGCCAACACCTGAAGCTGGAACTTCACTGCCACCCCCTCCATTACAGAACACAGCAGCTGCTATGAGGCATAAGATCATGGATAAACTAGCTACAGTCAACCCTTGAGACCGATTACCAAGGCTCGTTGGAGAAGTACCATCAGATAGTATGCTAGAAGATGCCAATAGAGCCCTAATGACAATTCCTACTACCACCATCACTGAAACCAATGAACTGGTATACGCTACAGCCTCTGTAATCCTGGAGATGCTTGGCTACACAATCAAGAAGAACAGCAGTACATACCCCCCCTGGAAAATGAGGTTGGAGGATAAGATCAAGGCAACCCGGAGAGAAGTTAGCCAGCTGGTGGAACTACAGAAGGGTGTAGAGATTAAGGATAAGACTGGGCTACTGAGAAAATACAAGGGCCTGACTCCATCTGAAGCCCTAGAGACTGCTAAACAAAGGCTCACAGCACTGGCTACCAGGCTAAGGAGATACACTAGAGAAGCAGAGGCCAAAAAGATAAATGTCCTGTTCTCCAAAGAACCATCCAAGGTGTACTCCATCCTGCAGTGCAACAACACGATAACAGCAGAGCCACCAACAGCAGCAGAAACTGAACAGTACTGGAAGAACATATGGGAGAAAGAGAAGACTCATAACACCAGTGCAAAGTGGCTTCAGGACCTGAGAAGAGACCACAGCCATCTCCCAGAACAGGAACCAGTCACCATCACAGTAGCAGACATCCAACAGCGGGTCAAGAACATGAAGAGCTGGACAGCACCTGGCCCGGACATGATCCACACCTACTGGCTAAAGAAACTAACAGCAGTGCATGAACGCCTAGCAGCACAGATGAACCAGCTGCTAGCAGCAGGCTCCCACCCAGACTGGCTAACACAAGGAAGGACAGTGCTGATCATGAAAGATCCCCACAAGGGAACAGAACCATCCAACGACCGGCCAATAACCTGCCTCCCCACAACATGGAAAGTCCTATCAGGCATCATAGCCGCCAAGCTACAGGACCATATGGGCCAGTACATGAGCACGGCTCAGAAGGGCATTGGGAACAACACCAGAGGCTCAAAACACCAGTTGCTCATGGACAGAGCAGTCGCCCAAGACTCAAGGTCTAGACAGACCAATCTGAGCACAGCCTGGATTGACTACAGGAAAGCTTACGACTCAATGCCACACACATGGATCTGTGAATGTCTGGCGCTATACAAAGTCAACAGGACACTAAGGACCTTCCTCAAGAACTCAATGGGACTGTGGAAGACAACACTGGAAGTCAATTCAAGACAGCTTGCACAAGTGGCCATCAAGTGCGGCATATACCAAGGTGATGCGCTGTCCCCGCTGCTGTTCTGCATTGGCTTGAACCCCCTCAGCCAGATAATCTCAAGGACTGGATATGGATACAAGTTCAAGAGTGGAACTATCATCAGCCACCTCCTCTACATGGATGACATCAAGCTGTATGCTAAGAATGAACGAGACATCGACTCACTAATCCACCTGACACGGATCTACAGTGAGGATATTGGGATGTCATTCGGACTGGAGAAGTGTGGCCGGATGGTAGTAAAGAGAGGGAAAGTAGTCAAGACTGATGGGGTGGAACTCCCAATAGGCCACATAGCAGACATACAGACCAGCTACAAGTACCTTGGGATCCCACAGTCACATGGGACTCACAATGAGGAGGCAAGGAAGACAGCAACATCCAAGTACCACCAAAGGATAAGACAGGTCCTGAAGAGCCAGCTCAATGGGAAGAACAAGATCCACGCCATCAACAGGTACGCCCTGCCAGTCATCAGATACCCTGCCGGTATAGTGAGCTGGCCAAAGGAGGACATGGAGGCTGCCGATGTGAAGACCCGGAAGCTCCTCACAATGTATGGAGGTTTCCACCCCAAGTCCAACACCCAGAGACTGTACGCCAGCCGGAAAGAAGGCGGGCGGGGTTTGGTGAGTGTCAAAGCCACTGTGCTAGATGAAACCCACAGCATCCAGGAGTACATCAGTAAGATGGCACCCAAAGATGAGCTGCTGAGAGGATGCCTGAGGCGGCAGCAGACATGGGAGGAAGATCAAGCAGAAGAAGTGCCATGGCAAGACAAGACCCTGCATGGGATGTACCATCGACAGATAGCTGAGGTGGCTGACATTGGGAAATCCTACCAGTGGCTGGAAAAGGCTGGACTAAAAGACAGCACTGAGGCACTGATCCTAGCAGCACAAGAACAGGCACTGAGCACCAGATCCATTGAAACAGGGGTCTACCACACTAGACAGGACCCAAGGTGCAGACTGTGCAGAGAGGCCTCAGAGACAGTCCAACACATAGTGGCAGGATGCAAGATGCAGGTAGGAACAGCATATACTGAACGGCACAACCAAGTAGCTGGCATTGTGTACAGGAACATCTGCAGAGTTTATGGGCTAGACCCTCCCAAGACCAGATGGGAGATTCCACAGAAGGTCGTGGAGAATAACAGGGCTAAGATTCTGTGGTACTGCCAGATCCAGACGGACAGGCAGGTACTGGCCAATCAACCAGACATCGTGGTAATAGACAAGGACCAGAAGTCAGCGGTGGTGATAGATGTAGCAGTGCCAAGTGACAGCAACATCAGGAAGAAAGAGTATGAGAAGCTGGAGAATTACCAGGGCCTGAAAGAGGAACTAGAGCGGATGTGGAAAGTAAAGGCCAAAGTGGTCCCAGTGGTGGTAGGAGCACTCGGGGCTGTGACTCCTAAGCTGGGAGAGTGGCTCCAACAGATCCCAGGAACAACATCAGAGCTCTCTGTCCAGAAGAGTGCAGTGCTAGGAACAGCTAAGATACTGCGCAGAACCCTCAAACTCCCAGGCCTCTGGTAGAGGACCTGAGGTTGAGGATGACACATACCACCCATAGGGGTGAGAGAGTATATAGGTAGCCTGTTAGTGTGGAACATTACCTTTTCATTCAGTCTCCTGCTACGCTGAAAACAGGGAAAATGTCTTTAGAATACTCAATAGAATCTTCAGCCATGAGAGCTGTATTACCCAGTGCTTGCCTGTTTGGTACTCATAATTATAAAAGAAAAATGCTGTCTCCCTCCATTATAATTTTACATTAGATTTCAGTCTGCACCTCCTCTATGAAAAGAAGGTTAATAATTATTTTGTTTCTTGTGAAAACACAGTATTTTTTGTAGCTCTGGTATTGTCATTGAATAGAAGATAAAAACAGCTCTGCATACTTATGTGCCTGACTTCCCACCGCTCTGAGACAGAGAGAAGAGGGACTGTCTGCCCAGCAGCAGTCCAGTAGAAAAATAAAAAGGAGAGCTCAGCTTCATTAAAGGTGTATCAGACCCTTAAACCAGGAGGCATTTTTAAGCATCCCAAAGAAAAGAAAAATCCCAAACGGATACAGACAACATTGCCAAAGGCACAATTAGTACAGCTGAATCAATAGCAGGAGAGAAATGTCACTTGGAACCTCAGCTGCTGGAAAAGTCTGAACTCTAAGAAAGCTTAAAATGGAACCCTGCTGTTGGAAAGGACTTTCAAAAGAGCAGACTCACAGCTTTAGGAATAAAAAAAAAAAAAAACCCCAGTAGTTCCTCATAATGGCACTGTGATAGTACAGATACTGCAGTCATGGCTTTCCCTGCATTGTGTTTTCAGCTGTGCTAGTCTCCGCTAAAGATGTGCTTGTTATTGTTAATCCTACTCCATCAATCTAACAGCGGAGTAAAAATTACCTTACACTACATCTTGTTTTTCACTGTTTGTTTCCCATTTGCCAGCCACCTTACAACTTGCAACCTGTCTTTAGTGAACAGTTGACTCAATGTAGCTCGCCAAGGCAATTCTTGCAGTAGAAAAATATTTCACTAGTACATTGATTAAATCAGTGATGAGCTGCCAATATTTCAGACAGGGCTTTCATGTAAGGTTTCTTCTGTAACAAACCTTCTGTCCCAGGATTATATGCACCTCTGGAGAGGGGATGTACGGAACTTGGGAAACTCTTACTGGTAATTTGATTTTCTATTCAAGCAAAAATATTTTGTCAGAATCATAACCAGAGCAGGCAGCACAGCTGTGCAAACTAACATATTATGTATACATGCTAGAAATATTACTACCCTACTCCTGAGAACTACACTAAGTGAATGGATAGCATATTCAATTCATATTATACGAAGGAGAGTGAAAATCTTGTAATGAAATTTGGGATATCTTGGCAATGTTTTGAAGCTACCTATAAGATGGTATAATCTTGGCCATTCCAAAAGCAAAGACACACATTTATTCAACACAAATATTTTTGCATCTCAGAGATAAATCATCTCTGACAGGGATTATTTAGATCCCCAAAAGAGGCAGGAAAATCAAGGAAACCTTCTCTTATGCTACATGGCAGAAATGTATCAAGAAGCCACTTGAGAACATGCTGATGGAATAAACTTGATGGGTTGTGTACACCAGGAAACATATAATATATGGTTATGCAGTAAATAATTTCTATACATGAAAACAATTGCAGCCCTTACTTATGTGAACACACTTTTACATAATAACTATATCACATAATGAAAGTTAGAGACTGGAAAGGGCTTATTAGGTCATCTCATCTATGCCCCTGCCAATAAAACAGCTTTAGACAGTTGTGCACAATCTGAGATTTATGAAATGCTGTCAGAGATGTCATATCCATGTCAATAGTGTTTTTCTTTAGAAATCCAATTTTATATTAGCAGTGTCACTCGAAGCAGCGCCTGTCTTTGAAATAATAAGGATTTTTAATCTTCTTAGGTGATTAAAATCACTAGTCTTTCAGCTTATGTGTGATATCACCACACAATGCTTGGTATTAAATTTCCCCAAAAAGCACTTCCAGACTTGTTTTTTGTTTGTTTGTTTTTGTTTTTGTTTTTAATGATCAGACTCATTTCTGAAGAACCCACAACTCTAATATATTGGTGCTTGTACATAAATCCATGCAGCATGTACATTTTTTTTCAAAATGGGAGCATATCTCTATATGCCTTTCTATACAACATAGACTCTTAGTAGAAGGATCCAGTACTAAATGGTGTCAGGAGACACTGCCCCTTGCTAGAAGGCCTGCACCAAGAGATGAGTTTTGCACCTTGCCTATAAAGCAGAAAACACTCCTCCTGCTTAAGGAAGAAGCCTGTCCCATAGCTGCAGACTGTGCACTGAGTAAACTCCTTCCTCCTATATCTCTCTGTCCTTGTGATATGTGATGAGCTCTGTGAGATGTCTTCCTGCTGTAGAGAGCTGCCATTCTGGGTGTGACTGAGGAAAAGGTTGTCACTGAGATTTGGGCCCCAGCCCATAGTAATTGCTAAAAAGTCTCTTTAGAAATGTTCATAGATGGATAGATAGAAGAATGAAGGCCAGGACATGGAACTGGATTTGGAACTGGGTAGGCAATCGGTATGCAATGGCAGACTGCTGGATGATCTCTCATGTTTAGCTTCTTGGTGGATTACCTGGTCAACTCCAACTGTATAGTGAACACCAATAGTCTAAGCTGGGGATGACAAAGATGTGGGTGACTGTAGTTTGGGCCTTTTCCAGCAGAAAGGGCACAACTGCAAATGGTCCAAGGACTTTTTGGCTTCTCTGGCTATCTGGAAGTCCAGGAGTTGAGCCGAGTCCATTCACTAGTGTTTGAAATTTAGACGGTACAGAGCTTCATCTCAGTCAAACAGAGGGAGATTTGTGTGTGTCTGCTTAAACCAATATGAACTTTTTGAGAAGACTTCTACCTGTCACCCTTCCTCCCTGTCTTTTATATAGGTAAGCTTCAACTCTTCTGCTACCTCTGCCCAAGCAGCAGACATCTCTGAAGCAAAGAGTCCAGGGCCCTCCTTCCCTCATCTCAGGGAAATTTTAAAATAAGAAGTTCATCAATTCTTCATCCACCAGCCAGATTCTTCTCAGAGGAGGCTTTCTGTCAAGTTCATGGTGATGCTGGGTTCCCTTCTGTAAACTCTGAACACACATGTTGTGGATCTTCTCCAGTAGAAATTCTTCTGAATGTACCCAGTGCATAGGAAACTGCAAGTTTGGGGTTTCCTAGGCATACCCTTGACTGTATGGGATACAACTATCAAGGAAGCCCTAGAACATAGGATGAGATCCTGTTGGACTGGACAATGGTGTCAAGCAAAGGCTTTAAGAAATGGACAAAGGAGGTAACACCATGAAATATTTGGAAGCAGTCCATTTTGATGGATGGGTCACTGGATATGGGGTAGAATATTTTTAAATAACCAGAGGGGTAGCCATGCTAGTCTGTGTACAGCAAAAGCAATAACAGTCCTGTGGCACCTTAAAAACGTACAGATTTCTTTGGGCATAAGCTTTTGTGGGCTCCAACCCATTTCATCAGTTGCATCTGACAGAGTGGATTAGTGCCCGTGAAAGCATATAGCCAAAGAATTTTTTTAGTCTTTACAGTGCCACAGGACTCCCTTTTTTTTAAAAAAAATAACCATTGTATCAAAACAGAAAAAGAAATGAAAAGATAATGGAGAATAGAAGAGGAGGTCCCAGGGCATGCAACATGTCACCTAGAAGCAAGAATCTTGGAGAATACTGACAAGATGCAGACAGGGAAGGAAATGTGTCCATCTCCTTCCGATATTTCTTTTTCTTCCCTCTGTTAGATCCTGATGCCACAGGCAGGGTTGACTTTCTCATTAAGAGCCTTCAATATCTGCAGCTCTTGGGGACACAATCTGCCTGTTGGTTTGTAAACTTGTCATTTTATCCCATTACTTCATTTAAAAACCTGCTGTAGAGGAATCTTTATTTTCATTGTCTTCATAAGGTCCACAGCACAGGAAATGCTGATACTTGAGCCCTGGTAATTGCCAATCCTGTATCCTTTTCTGCTGGATGAGAGTTGTTGGAATGGGTTGCACAGTCTGATAGTAGGTGTGTGTGGGGAGGTACATTTTCAAAAATTGTGTATTAACCACACAGCTTCCATTGACAATATTGCAAGATGAGTGCCTGGATCCCCATACAAAAACAAAGGTATCTGTTGGAGGGTAGCTGGCTTCTGTTGAGGTCAGGGCTCAGTCTGCCCTTGACAGGCTACACAAGAAGGAACGAGGCACATTCACTTGGGATGAATCATCCTACTAAATAACTGGGAATTAGTTAATTAGTTAAGGAACATCTTAAAGAGTTATCTGGTCTCAGGCAATAAAAAACATGGAGAGAAAGCACCTGAGGAAAAAACTCTGAGGGATCTGATTAGGAATGCACTTCAAGTGGGGATGTCTCTAGAGAACAGAGGTTCCAGGAGCAGGGAACAATCTCCAGAATACAGAAAGACAAAGCCCCTAAGGATGGGGTTTCTCAGGGGAGCTAATGAGGAAGCCCAATAGGAAAGGAAATTAAGGCAAAGAGCTTATAAGTGGGGAGAGGCTCCAAAAGGAAGGAGCTATGAATACAGGTAATAGCAAGGCGCCCCAGATAAGAGGAATTATATGTTGTTCCAAGGAATAGTTGTAGTGTCTTGACCTCTGAGGGATTCTGACACAGCTGACGACAAGAGGCCCTGACTCCAGGAGAGGGTTCTGGTCGATGAAGATCTTTCAGGTAAGGGATCTGGCCATAAGTAGAGTTGCTAGATTAAGTTTAACACAGTCCTTTTCTTCCTCCATCTAGGACATTGGAGTGGAAGCCTATTTGTGAAATGTTCCACTCTTGGATTAAATAAATTAGACTTCAAAGCATCACTGTTCAATCTACATAAGCTTCACTGATTTATAGAAAACACAGTAGTGGAAATTGAGGCAAAGTGGTGCTTCTGTTGCTGCACCAGCTTGCCAGAGAGTGCTCCAGAGGTGAGGAGACCCACTACAATATCTTATAATTATGAAGCTGCAGCAAGTGATTTAATTTACTCTTTTTACCTCTTAATGATGGTTCCTTAAGAAATCTTGAAATTCAAAATAATTCTGAAAGCAAATTTTAAAGTTGTATTACATTTGATGATTTGTTTCTGGGAAGATTTGAATCTGCACTAGTGATGTTATTTCTCCTTTTAGAACTTGAGCAGAAAAAGGCTTATGCATGTGTATCAAAAGGAGAATATGCTCCAAAATGTACATTGGCATGTGAGGTAATATGTAACCTATGCCATTTAATATTATTTTACATTGTGCAAAGAGTGTTAGAAGCTGAAATCTGTCCTTAGTTCATTTGGTGTTTTGGTGACTTTAGAACCCAAATGATTATCTCAGTTTTGTGTTGCCTAACTCCTTTTTTTTTTTTTTTTTTTTTTTTTTGGAGGTGTTTCAATGTCGGGTTATTTCTTGCCTAGAACATATGTTAATGTGTTGTTTGTACAGTGCGCAACTAGCCATACTTTCTAGTAGCACTTTATCAGGTGGCTGCGTGAGCTCTGGCAAATAATAAAGACAAAGTAGTTTACTGTTATTTCAGAGTTCTCCCTAGACAGAAATGGGTCATTTAAAATTTTATGTTGACTAGTGACTCATGGGTAAAAGCAGCAGCAAAATCTGGGGGAGAATTTACCTCCACAAGTTGAACATCAAGGCTTGAAAAGTATATAAAGAAGATTGAATTTATGTCTTGGCTTACAGATTTCAGATGCTCTGAAAAAAGGGAATACAGACGCTAAAGGCATTAAGGTCCTGATTCTCCATGGCCTTGAATAGTCACTTACATCTGTGCAAAGTGGGTGTATAATGCTGTCATTTTGATAAGGTTATGTTTTGCACCTACTTGCTCAGGTGTAATTGACCATACAAGGTGCAGTACAGTTGACAGTCAGGTGCCAAATTTTTAGATTCAACAGGCTCCCAGTGCTTTAGGGCTAAATTCTGTTCTCATTTACACTAGTCCAAATGTCTACAGTTAGCAAAGTTTCTTGGGATTTACTTCATTAAGAAGGCAGAGCTAGAGGAGTCCCTACAAAGATGGGTATGATTTCTAAGGAGTGCATAGTTACTGCAGATTAAGATGGGGTGATCTCCTGCTTAAAGATTATGAATTCAGCGAAAGTTGCATGGAATGTCTTAGTAATGCCATTCACATGGGAATGAAATGTTTTGGTCCCTACAGAAGGCTTTTGCTTTAGAAATTATTATGAAATCAGCTATTTTTCATTCCAGACTGAAAAAGCAGAAGTCAAAGCTTAAACTGGCTTCTTTACCTTATTTCCAATTCAGACTAGTTTATCTCATGCAGCAAATAGAATCCAATTTTAGATGTATTTATTTGCCTCATGTTGGAACATAGTAGATTGGCTTTGTGTTCTGAATAATGTTGTTTTGTATTAATAAATTGATGCTATTACAGTCAGCTAGTAGTTACTCAGCAATAGAGACATTGCTCAATGTCATTATGTTTGGATTTAGCTTTTGTGACCTTTATAGGCTATCTAACAGCGAGAGAAAGTGAGAGAGACATATCTTATTTTACCAGACAATATACACAGTAAAGACAATCTGCTGAGAGATATTGGTTTCATAGCATAAATCTTTTTGCCTCAGCCAGATTGGAAATGCTCAGTAATTCACAGGAATAACCTTTAATTTGCTATTTTCCCTGGATACCACTGAGAGCTGGTAGGAGGGAAAAGACCTCATTACAAAGAGTATCATTCCTCTATTGGAGAAGAAAGATGGGAGGCAAAGGATGCCAAGGATTGCTTATCACTATCCAGTTGCTTGCTATCATGAAAACTGAGCTTAAGTCTCTTTGCACATAATTGCATGAGAAAATGCCTGAGAGTGCCTTTAATTTTCTATTATGCTGGAAGCAAATTCATAGGTAGTGATGGGAAGATTTTTAAACAGCTAATACCTCTTTGTCATGTCAGTAAGCTCTGCAATTTAGTTATCCCCTGACATGAAAAGGTGTCACACCTTGTCCACATCCTGTGGTCTTTATGTTCTCTACAAAATGAATTTTGGAGGTTGAGAGGTAGTGATGTGGCAGAGGTAATTTAATGGGGTTTATAATATGTTTCATAGAGTTATCTTTTCTTTCTTTACTATTAGTCCAAAACAATTGCCTAAATTTCTGAAGTATGGAGAGGTGAGGAAAGAGAAGAGAGAAAGTGTCGGATACAGAGTGCCTGGAAGGAATGAAACTACTGATTCTTTTTAATGTAAAGAAGAACTTCAGAATGAGACACTTTGTATCTGGTGCTTTGCAGCTATGAGGAGTTCTTGGACTTTAATAGCTCCAGTTGCCTTGTTCTACTGAGTAGTGAAAATGGATGGTTCCCATTACTAAAGCCTATAGGCTTCTTAGTGCCATTAAAAATAATCAACTGTCCAGAGGGTGTTATAATTATAGTGGCTTCTCTTGAAAGGGTGCACAACTAGAGAAAAGAAACACACTACATATAAAGAGAGAAAGCAACAAATACAGTATGCAGTCTCACACTGTGACTTCTTGTTGCTCTCAAGCAACCATCATACTCTTCCTTATACAAGAAGTCACACCCTTTAGTTTACAGGAGGGATCTCCTTCAACAACTATTTCTTAGTAAGATGAACATCATAACATGTTCCATGAGTTCATATGGTGTAATGCTAATGAATTACAATTAAGAAATAAATCAAATAGCATGTTTATTGTCTCTAAGGCACTTGGAATGACACTATGAAACTGAAATGTAGTACTTAGGGACCTGAAGTTTCATGCAATCATTGCTATCAAGTCTTTATTTTAGGCCCCCTGTTTAGCCTGGATAAGCAAGTTAGCCTCACAATTGCCAGAATTACTTTGACAGCAAAGAAGAATATTTCTGCAAAGGTTGGAGAAAATTCATTAAACTGCTTTAAAACTGAAAGTTGTTTAAAAAATTACCCTGTGTTGAAATTTTGACTTTTTTCCTGACATTTGTCTCCCTCCAGGCTGCTACTCTTAGATGAGTGTTATATAAAAGATAGAGTTAATGCAAAGACAGTCATCTACCAGAGCATAAGAATATGTAACATTGTTTGTAATGTTGTAGCATCAACAAAGTTTTCACCGTTTCACACTACCTATGGCTTCCTTACTTAGTGTTTAACAGTTGCTGTCCCTTTATATTTTCCCTAAAGTTAAATCACCTACATTTGAGGAAAATGGACATCAATTCAATTACAATATTAATGAGTTTTCTTGCAGGTACTTTGGGATCCAGTCTTGGGGGCCTCTCATTGGTGTCAATGGGAATTATTTGCCCGGTATTCTTCTTAGTGATGTCAGTGGAGATTTTTGCTATTGAGGTCAATGGGAGTGTGATTGGGACCATATATTTGTGTGCAAATTTGCTATGCTCTCTTAGCTACTGGCAACTTATAAAAGGACATTAGAGCTATGTCTACACTTGTAAATTAGTCCATTCTAAGGAGTAATAGTCCAGACTAATTTAGCTCATGGCTACGCTAGGCTTAGTTTGAACTAGGGAATGCCTAGTTTGAACTGGTAAGTTCGGGGTTAGTCCAAACATAAGCACTTAGTTTGAGCACTAGTTCGAACTAAGTACGTGCAACACTCAAACTAATCCTTAGTGTGAAATTAAGAAGTTTGAACTAAGCCATTAGTTTGAACTAACCGCACATTCTAGTTCAAACTAAGCATTAATTAGAACTAGAATGCATGGTTAGTTCAAACTAAAAAGTTCCCAGTTAGTTCAAACTAACTCACGGTTAGTTTGAACTAAGCCTGAACTTCTTAGCTGGGACTAATGTAGACATAGCCTAGGATATTTCTTAGTTGAGAGCTATCTGAATCAGCTCTGTAGTCTGATGGATTTTTGGACCTATTCTGGCAAGAGCAAGGTTCTAGTCCTGGCACTATGAAAGAGTGTTTTATTTTGGAGTGGTGGTAGCTTCAACATAATTAAAATTTCAGCTCCATTATATGCTGATCTCAATTTCCCCTTGTTGACTACAGAAAAAGAAAACCCTCTTCTGCTTTTGCAGACCTGACAACTGGACATTTTTCTAAAAATGTTGATTAAATTGAGTACTTTTGGGCATTCAAAATCAGAGACTCAAAGGTGCCTTTTCTTTGTACTTCTTGCAGAGAGTCTTTTTTTTCTTCTCCTGTTTGACTAATGAAATCATATTGCAAAATTCAAAACATGACTAAGACTCCAATTCTTTGTCAGTGAACAGTTCCTTTCATCAGTGATCAGCTTCCTGTGTGTAAGAGGAATTCTCCATTAGCTATCTCTGGCCACCGAAGGCCCACTGTACACTGCTTACACAATGCAATAGCTATAGCAGACCTGAGAATTTGGCCTTGAACATGTAAAACTCTTACACTAGATTTTTTTAAATTTATAGAGCAATTAAAATTGCAAAACAAAACAAAAAGTTACAAATCATGCACCATGTTAAGCTGTACAAGATCACATGCACCTGGATTGTGAATTGGGGGATAAAAAGTTAATGTGCAGCAGTGCTTTTATTCAATACACATGAATAACAGTGAAATGATCAGTGGCACTAAAAGTGGTTTGATGGCAAAGATATAGCATAGCAATATCTTCTCTTTGAGGCTCTAAAGATCTGAGTTTTAATCATCTTAACACTTTGATTTGTACATAATTAACTCAAAACTGAAAATGCTACAGTATGTGAGCAACAACTTCAGGTTCAGTTTTTACCCAGGCAAATTGCTACAGACATCACCCTGTGTTAAATCAGTAGATCCCTGAAGATGCATGGGTATCTGCATCCGCAGATGCAGCTGTGGATAACTGCAAACCCATAGCTGCAGTCAGATTGACCCATGGATGCAGATTCTATTTTTATCTGCCTAGGGTAAGAGGCATTGCTATAGCTGCTGCTATGATCTGTGCCAGCAGCATACAGGGGAAAAAGGAAGTGCTCCAGCCAGTCTTAGCTCAGCTCTGATTGTGGTCTGCCAGCCAATCAGAGTCTCAGTCACAGGAGGCTGGGGCTTGGAGACTTACTGCTCACTTCCAAAGGGGCAGCTGTGTTAGTCTAGATCAGCAAAAAAAAAAAAAAAAAAAAAAAGCAAGGAGTCATGTGGCACTTACACACTAATCTGTCTAAACTAGTATAAAACACTAAAGATAACAAGAGTAACACCTTCAACCCAGCCAACAACACTGTAACCTCTCATGCTACACACTTAATCCAGCAGAGGAATCTGTGCTATCTCAGGGACTTTCCTTCTGCCCCACAACCCCTACACATAAGATAAAATTCTGTGATTACCTGGAGGCCCACTTTCACCATCTAAGACTCAAAGAATATTTCCGTAACACCACTGATCAACGCAGTGACACACAGGTACCTTCTTCCCAACAGTGCAAGAAGAAATGTTCTTCATGGACTCCTCTAGAGGTTCGGAACAACAGACTAGACTTCTACATTGATTGTTCTGCAACCATGCCAAGGCTGAAATCGTGGACAAACAACAGCCCTTACATAATAACCTCAGCCATACAGAATGCAATGCCATCCACAGCCTCAGAAACTACTCTGACATTATTGTTAAGGAGGCTGACAAAGGAGGTGCAGTCATCATCATGAATAAATTGGTTTATGATCAAGAGGCTTATAAATAACTCTTCAACACAACATTCTACAAACCACTTTCCTTTGACCCCACTGAAGAATATGAAAGGAATTACAACACCTATGCAAGAAACTCCCTAAGACAGCACAGGAACAAATAAAAACAGACACACCACCAAAACCCCAACCAGGGATATTCTGTCTACTATCTAAAATCCATAAAAAAGGAACCTGCACATGCCCCATCATCTCAGGCATTGGCACTTTTACAGCAGACTTATCTGGCTATGTGGACTCCCTCCTCAGACCCTATGCTATCAACATTCCTAGCTATCTTCAAGACACCATGGACTTCCTGAGGAAAATCCAGTCCATTGGTAAGCTTCCAGAAAACACCATCCTGGCCACTGTGGATGTAGAAACTCTTTACACCAACATCCCACACAAGGATGGATTACAAGCTATTAGAAGAACCATCCCAGATGATGCCACAGCACAGCTTGTGACTGACCTTTGTGACTTTGTGCTCACCTACAACCATTTCAGATTTGAGGATTATTTATATCTCCAAGTCAGTGGCACTGCTATGGGTACCTGCATGGCCCCCCAATATGTCAACATTTTAATGGGTGACTTAGAACAACATTTCCTCAAGTCTTATCCCAAAGCACCTCTCCTCTACTTATGCTACACTGATGACACCTTCACCATCTGGGCCCATGGCAAGGGTGATCTTGAAGATTTCCAAAAAGATTTCAACAATTTCCACTCCACAATCAAACTTAGCTTGGAACAGTCCACACAGGAGATTCACTTTCTGGACACTGCAGTACAAATTAGGGATGGACACACCAATGCCACCATATACGAAAAACCTACTGATTGGTATAGTTACCTGCATCCCTCAAGCTTCCATCCAAAGTACACCACACAATCCATTGCCTACAGCCAAGCCCTAAGATATAGGCACATTTGCTCTGATGTCTCAGACAGAAACAGACATCTTGAGGATCTCTCTCAAGCATTCTTAAAACTACAACACCCACTTGGGGAAATAAAGAAACAGATAGACAGAGCCAGACAGGTATCCCGAAGTCAACTACTACAGGAGAGACCCAAAAAAGAAAACAATAGACCACTGGTCACCACGTACAACCCCCAAGTCAGACCTCTGCAACAGATCATTAAGGGCCTACAGCCTATTCTAAAAGATGATCCCACACTGTCTCAAGCCTTGGGAGACAGACCTCTCCTTGGCTACAGACAGCTACCTAACCTTAAACAGATACTCCCCAGCAACCACAGACCTAAAAATAGAAACATTAAAGCAGGCACCCACCCCTGCAACAAACCACGCTGCCAAGTCTGCCCACATATCTGCACAAAAGATACCATCATAGGACCTAATCAAGCCAGCTACTCCATCAAGGGTTCATTCATCTGCTCATCCACTAATGTGTTTTGTGCCATCATGTGCCAGAAATGCCCACACACCTTGTACATTGGACAAACAGGACAATCCCTGTGCAAAAGAATAAATGGGCACAAGACTGACATCAGAAATCACAACACACAAACAACCAGTTGATGAGCATTTCCATCTTTCTAATCACACTATGGATGATTTGTTAACAACTGTGCTCAAGAAGGTCAGTGGGACATCAAGACTTCAAAGAGAAACAGCTGAATTAAAACTGACATGCTGATTAGATTGTGTTAAAGCAGGATTGATTCATGACTATGGCTTCTTTTCCCATTACAACAGGTGATTTGACTTCACCCCCCTCTATTTGCTGTTTCCCTGTGTCTGAATCCTAACAACTCCTCTGATTTGCTGTTACTGTATAACCTGATCCCATGTCTTATACTCTCTTGTATTTATTTTCATCCCATTCTGTAAATTCCCCCATCTTCAAAGCATCTGACAAAGTGGGATCTTCTCCAGTGAATGCTCATGTGATAAATAAATCTGTTAGTAGTTAAGTGTCACAGGAGTCTTTTTTTTTCCACTGCTAACTGTCAGTCAATCTGCATACTGGCCTCTGATTGGCTCATTCCCCATGATTTTCCTGCCCACTTCTTCCTTTTCTTGTTTGCAGTTCGCATACCATGCTGTCAAGCAGAGATTTAACTGGTGGCCAAGGAAATCTGACTGATTGACAGCACAGCGTGTGAACCACAAAGAAGAAAAGGGAAAAGTGGGCGGGACCCATGTGGGGAATGAGCCAAACAAAGGCTAAAATGCTGACTGTGAGCCCAAACTCAGTTAGGGATGTGGTTACGAACATAGATAAAACATGGCATGTGGATCATGGATCTCAGATACTGTCACTGAGGGGCGCAGATTGGATGAGGATCCACATTTAGGATCCACATTTTTGTATCCATGCAAGGCTCTTTAAATTAGTGTGTGTGTGTGTGTGTGTGTGTGTGTGTGTGTGTGTGTGTGTGTGTGTGTGTGTGTGAAATTTTAAAAAGTGCAAGGCATACAGTCACAGGGCTATAGTTTGAGTTCCTTACTCAGTATTTATTCAGGTGAATTCCTGAATTCCTTAGGTCTAGACCTATGACAATTAACTGAGGACTACCTTTACTCAAAAGGAGGATTACTTGGCAAGTAATCCCATAGAATTGATACCTGACTAACAATTTCTGTTGCCCATGGCTCTATAACCATAGGATTAATCAACCGCTAAAGCACTGCTCTGTGTGACTATGGCCATCAGAATCTGGTCCTGAGTTTTTTGCCTTGCTTTTTGGTTCTCTAAGGAAACTGGGAAATGACGGCACAGAATGTTACAACATGCTGTATAAAGCTGCTGCTGTATGCTACAAAATATGGCATAATATAATCTCCTTCCTGTTATGCATGAAGGTCAAAAGCAGCCTTTTCTGTTGCTCTCACTGACACGCTGGGTCTAAGTGATCAGTAATCTTGCATTGCTACCCTGCGAGAACTTGGCACATATAATATATATCATCTGCTATTAGGAGTGCAGGCTGCCCATGCAATTTTTCCTTCATTGTGCTGGAGAGTGAAACAAGTGTATGTCTTGTAAATACAAGTCTGGAAGTACATTCTTTTTGGTCACATTTTTGTAACGCTGGGACACGCAATCTGGCTAGGTATAACTATACCATGTTCAATTTCCCAGTGTTTCCCAACCTTGAACTGGAATAATTAAAAAACAGCCTTTCATGTTAATGTATCTACACAACTGGAGTGTTAAAATTGGTTTTAATTTTTATATTTTAATTTCCTAGGTCTATGTACTAAAAAACTGAATACTGTTGTTCGATTATCCCTACATGGGGGTGGACAATGGAGTAAATCTGACAATCAATCCTTTACTGCTTTATTAATGTATCACATTGTACAAATGTAAACCAATGTTCCCTCTAAGCTGATGATGCAGCTGAGCAACTTATGGATGCAGCTGAGCAAGTTCCCTACCCATTCCCTCTCCCGGGACCAGGCCCCTGAGCCACTGTCCATCGGCTCCCCAAGTGCATCCCTAACTTGCTCAGTTGCATCACCAGCTTAGAGAGGGAACATTGTGTAGATGTCTTTTTGTTCAAACTTCAGTAAATTAATAAAACCACAGTATTTCAGTTTAACATTTTTATTAAACAAATATGAAGCAATGATGCTGCCTATCAAGCCTCCTCTACACCTCAGTTTTTGATGCCTGTCTTTGTCACATTTCCAGAATGCATATACAGAGTCTAGGTCAGCCTTGAATCCAGCATTTAGTTATGACTTCATGAACATTAGCGTGTCTAGATGAGAAACATCCAACTTGTTATGAGGCTCTGTCTTAATATTATTCATTAGACTGAAGCCTCATTCAGCATCTACACTAGATGCTTGAAACATACCAGATATATCTAACAACTGGGCCAGGAATGGGAACTTATCTTCTGTCAGTGTATAGGTGACAAATGTCTAAGAATGTGTTCCGTGTACCAGCCATTACCTTTTCCAGAACAACAAACATTTTGGTTGTCTGTAATTTCAGCTCACCTTTAGAAGATGTGAAAATACATAAAGAAAATTTGTAAGAAATTACACTCATAAGAGCTGATGATCACAGATAGCCAGTACAATTCTATTATTTTTTTAGAGATTCCTAATGAATGTGCCAATTCTGACTAGATCACACTCATTGAGCTAAAAGAAGTCACCCTGATTTAGGCCTATATATTACTTGAGCTAATGTTAATTAAGGTCAATGACAGTTTTTCCACTTTACTGAAAAAGTTAGATCAGGCTGCCTTCTCTCTCTGCTACAATCCCCATCTACCAGTTTTGTGTTGTTCTTGTCTACAAGCTTTGAACTTTCCTTTACCAGCTTCCAACTGAAAACAGAGCTGTGCTAAAAATACATGGAGGGGACAATTCCTCCTAAAGCCATTGTTTATGGCACTTGGTAAAGATATCAAAATGGGAGGACACATGTAGTTGGCCTATAATGTATTGTCAGAGCCATTCACTTAAATGTGAGCATGGGTGGGGTGTGCCTCTTGGATACCACAGAGCTAAGCATGTGTGAATGCCTATTATAGTGAGCCATTGAGAGATCCTGGAATGGAAAGTGCTGTAGAAATGCTGGGTTTTAATAAAGTAACGTAAGGTTCTATACAGTTTTCTGTGTTTATTCTGAATCTTGGGTGGAATTTGTGTGTTGTGTCTACCTATCCCACTGTTTCCCAACCAGTGTGCCACAGCATTTTTTGAAAAACTACTCAAAGAGCTCTGGATTGGCTCATTGGCTCATGAAAATATATGGCTTCATTCAGAGGCAGTGCTGGGGTGGGGAGGGACCTGGGGCATGGGCCCAGTCCCCACCCCCAGCAGGCAGGCCTCGCCCCCAGCCAGAAGGCCCCACTCCCTGGCCAGGGATAGGGCCGAGGGGGCTGCGCCACTGCAGGCAGCTAGGCTGTGGTGCAGCCCGGCCAGAAGTGGCTGCTGGAGATCAGGCCCGAGGCTGCAGGAGGCCAGGCCCCTGATCTCTGGCCGGAGACGTGGCCGCCAGCCCTGTCCCCGGCCGGAGATCAGGGGCCCGGCTGCCCACAGCCACGGCCATGGCCACGTGCACAGCCTCTAGCAGCCACTTCTGGCCCGGCCATGCCGTGGCCTAGCCGCCCGCAGCAGCGCAGCCTCCCCCTGGGCCTATCCCTGGCCAGGGGTGGGGTCTGCCGGGCGGCCAGCCGGGCCCCGGATCCCCGGCCCGATTGGGCTGGAGATCCGGGGCACTGGCATTGGGACCCGGGGCACGTGCCCCGGGGTGCCCAATGCCAGCGATGCCCCTGGCTTCATTTGGAAACTATATGGCAGTATGCCTCAAATGAATTAAAGGTAGGAAGGAGTGCCATGGCAGAGAAAACATTGGGAACCACTGATCTATCTGGCAGCAATGACTTGAAAGGGAAACAAAATATTTCCTTACACATCAAACCCCCCCGCATGGCATGAGCTTATCCCCCGCTTCTAATCTGCTCCCAGCCCGGGAGCCCCCCAGCCGAGCTCTGATCTCCAACTTCTGCTCCCTCCCAGCCCTGACCCCAGCTCCTCCACTCCCACTTCTACTCCCAGCCAGCCCTGACTGCAGCTCCTCCGCTCCCCGCTTCTGCTCCCTGCCAGCTCCGACCCCGGCTCCTCCGATCCCAGCTCCTGCTCCCCGCCAGCCCCGACCCCAGCTCCTCCAAACCCCGTTGCTGCTCCCCGCCAGCCCTGACCCCAGCTCCTCCGCTCCCTGCTTCTGCTCCCTGCCATCCCTGACCCCAGCTCCTCTGATCCCCGCTGCTGCTCCCTGCCAGCCCCGACTCTAGC
>ML681982.1:48868715-49046560 GCA_007922195.1 Podocnemis expansa | reverse complement strand
TCTGCTCCCCCACTTCTGCTCCCCACCAGCCCCAACCCCAGCTCCTCCGATCCCCACTGCTGCTCCCCGCCAGCCCTCACTGCAGCTCCTCTGATCCTGGCTTCTGCTCCCTGCCAGCCACGACCCCCGCCGCTCCCCACTTCTGCTTCCCGCCAGCCCAGACCCCAGCTCCTCCGCTCCCCGTCACCCTGACCTCAGCTCCTCCACTCCCCCCCCGCTGCTGCTCCCCGCCAGCCCCAACCCCGGCTCCTCCAATCGCGGACCTGTGCTGGGGTCAGCGCTTGCTGTGCCAGTGAGCGGTGGCAGCTGTGCCACCGCTCACTGGCGCAGCTTACAGGGAACATTGATGTAAACTGACATTTTAAAATGTAAAATCCTGAGTATTAAAAACAATGCAACTACACCTGTATAAGGAGATGCCATTTCTTTGCATCTGATCAGGAGCCAGCATGTCATCCAATCTCTGCTTTCCTTTATTATTATTAGAATATATTTATTTTATTAAGGCAGTGCCAAGAAGCCACATGTCAGTCAAGGCCACATTGTGTTAGGCATAGTAAAAGTACACAATAAAAAACATTCATGCTTCAAATCTAAATAGAGAAGGCAGAGGGTGGAAGAAAGAAAATATCATCCCCATTTTGCAGATTGGGAGATGAGGTACAAATAAATTGACCATGGGTGAGGGACTTAAATACAAGCTCTGTGGCAGAGGCAGGAATTCTTTCCTTATCAGTTTAGCTCCAGTTCAATTCATTAGCCACATAACCATCCTTCCTCTCATGCCTTATGATGTCACCAATAAACACTTCATGTATTTATAGCCATCTCTGACATTTATGACTTTAATACTTTAAATGTGTGTGTGTGTGCATATATGAGTGCAGTTACACATTTGCTTTCCTCTGGCAAATTTTCTATGGAACATCTATTCAAATAAAAACTCATATAGTTCATTTTATATTCCATGTTTTACATAGAAAAGCACCTATTTTTGTCTCATGATATGTAGTGCTGCTGTCTTCAGTTGCCCTGTGCTGCTCTAGTTTTAAAGACATCAGCAAAACATAAACGTAAAATAAAAATAAATGAGAAACATCCATAAGCCACTCAGTCAGGCTGGCAGAGGGATCTGACATATATAGTGTGAGGTGTGGAATCTGGTCTTCTAGACAAATGATTTAGTTACACGTTATTCCTCCTGTTTTACCATTTAATTTGATTCTTCTGACAGATCATACTTTGGTAAGTGAAACTTGATGCTGGCATCTTTGACAGTAATATAGCTGGCAGAGGCTCAAACTCACAATAAAATCCACTGTCATTATGCCACTTCAATTGCCACAGCCTACTTTTTCAGATTTTAGAATCTAGACATGGTCATTAGTAACAGTTACTGAAAATCATTACCACCTGACAGATGTTCAATGGCCTATTTCAAATAAGGTGATGGTCTCTCTCTGTTCATCTTGCAACTGATACTTTGTTGGTACTCTGCTTCTCTGTCTCAAACAAGAGATATTAAATGTAGATGGGGGCTTTTATTCAGAATGGTAATCTTATTTCATCAAGCCTGAAGAAAATTGTTGGAGTGAAGTATGAGAAACCTTGCGGTGTCACTGCCTGTACTGTACTAGTTAGGATCACCAAAATATTAGTGTCAATGAGGTTAAGGAATGACTGATCTCATCAAGAACATCAGAAGCTATGTTTCTCATTTAAGCAGAGTTTGGTTTAAGATTTGTAAATAGACTCATCTGTAGCACAAACTTTCCATTTCCTATTTAGACTGATTTATAAGGAATCAAATGCTTCAATTCTAGCAGGCTGTGTTATTAAGGTTATTCCTATACTTTAGTCTCTGAGAGGTCTTTCACTTTAGCTTTTCAATTTTTATGATGGGAGAGGGGAAACCAGTCTGAGAGATGAGGTCAAGTTGTAAAACCATCACCGTTTTTGGTGCTGCAGCGCTAATTTAAGTACAGAGACCTTGATTCTTCTGGAAGTTACAGAGGACAATAAACCCTTTGGCTAATAGTAGAGGCTTCAGAAAATGGAGGGGATTTTCAGTGGACTCAGATGAGGAGGGACAAAACTGTTTTGCTAATAAAGTTTCAGATAATTTAGAATTGCATAATGAAGATTGTGCCATATATAGTCAGGTGTTTTATGCTGAGAGAGTGGGCAGCCTGTCATGTTTAATGGTGCTTTTAGGAGTAGGTGCATTGCAAATTGGGGCAAAAATCACTACAGCTTCCTGGAGAAGATTAATGTTATCCTGTTTATCACTCATGTGTGAGAGAGTGCCAGTGTTAAATATGTATTTAAAACAAGACACCATTCTCTCTCACAAAACATTGGTTCATATATTTTGTGCTTTAACCCACTAGTGTCCAGGATGTCTTTTAAAAGTAGAATGGCTTTTTTGTTTTGTTTTCTGTGGTCAAAGTTAGCAAAAATAAATAAATAAATAAATAATGGGTAAGTAAAATACAAAACCAAAAATGGATTATGTGATCTGGGACACATCACGAAAAAGGTGTTGGACACATCATGGGGGACTTATCACATGATCCATTGTCTACAGAGAAGCCCTAAGATCCAGCCACATTTGCTTCAAAACCTTGGGCAAGCACTTTCAGGATCTCTATCAAGCATTCTTGAAATTACAGTACCCACAAGGGTAAATGGAAAAACATATTGACAGTGCTAGATGGGTACCTAGAAGTCGACTCCTATAGGACAAGTCCAACAAAAACTTTGGTTATCACCTATAGTCCTCAAGTCAAACCTCTCCAGCATATCATCCAGGATCTTCAGCCTATCATACAAGGCAATCCCTCATTCTCTCAAGCCATGGGCTGTAGACCACTGCTTGCTTACAACTCCCACCAATCTCAAGTAAATACTCACCAACAAGTACACACCATACAGCGGAAACCCTAACACAGGTACCTATCCCTGCAACAAACCCCACTGCCAACTCTGCCCACATATCTACCCCAGTGATGCCATCATAGGACCTAACCAAATCAACCACTCCATCATGGGCTTATTCACCTGCACAGCTTCCAATTTGATATGTCATCATGTGCCAGTGATGCTCCTCTGTCTTATACATTGGCCAAACTGGACTGTCTCTGTGCAAAAGAAGGGCACAAATCAGACACCAAGAATTGTAACATTCAAAAATCTCTCAGGGAACATTTCAAGATTCCTGAACATTCTGTAAAAGACATGATAGTTGCAGTGCTTCAACAGAAACACTCTAAAACAAAAGTCCAACGTGAACCTGTGGGACTGGAATTCATATGCAAATTTGACATCATCAGACTACGTTTGAACAGGGACCTGCAATGGCTAATTCATTACCAAAGGTGATTCACATTCTCATCTATTGTTTCACACTGTTTGAATCAAAACAACTTTTGTGGTTTACTGGAAAAGTCTGAATTGACCTCATGCTTTATCCTTCTCTGCATTTCCGGTTCTGGCATGGTGCAAATAGATCCATTTGGGGTGTGCCCCATAGTCTGAATATGTAACCCACTGTTTCTGAATGGAGGGACCACCCATGGTGGGAGAAAAATTTTCTGCTCAGGGAGTCTGCTATGTCAGTGCTTGCCCCTGGCAGGTGGGCTGCCATTGGAGTGAAACTGTTTCAGGGTGAGTTCCCAGAGCTTCAGACCCTCCTTACATAGGGCAGGGGAGCACCCCGCTCTTGCTTGTTTGTGGAGAACATTGCAGCTGTGTTGTCTGTTAGGACCTGAACTGTTTTTCCCTTCACCCTGTCCAGGAACGCCTGACAAGCTAGGCAGATTGCCCTGAGCTCTTTTATGTTGATGTGCAGGGAACTGTCCTTGGGGGAGCCATGTCCCTTGTGTCAATAGGCCCCCTGAGATATGTGCACCCCAACCCTTGTCTGAGGCATCAGTGATTAGGCTCACTGATGGGTTGAACATTTTGAAGGGAATCCCCCGAGGGCAAACCAGGGTTCCATGAGATTTCCAGAGATGTCAGGAGTTTGGGTGGGATGGAGACCATCTTGTTCAGGGGGTGTTGGTGGGGGTGAAAGACTGTTGCTAGCCAGACCTGGAAGGGTCTCATTCAGAGCTGGGCTGTTCTTATCACAGATATGGAGGCCACCATATGGCTCCGGAGCTGGGGACAGTGCCTGGCTGTGGTAATTGGGGCACTGTGGAGTTCCAAAATGATGTTGCAGGTGGACTGAAGTTGTAAGGTGGGTGAGGATGCCCTCCCTTTTACTGAGTCCAGAAGGACCCCTATAAACTACTTTTCTCCTCAGGGAGAGTTTGGATTTTTCTAATTTTATGTGGAGACTCGGGTTTTTGCACAGGCGTTTGGTTAGCTTTACGCTGTGCCACACCTGCTTTTTTTATCTCCCTTCTATTAACCAGTCATTGAAGTAGGGGTATATTCTTACATTGCATTTTCTTAGGTGATCTGCTACAGCCACCATGCACTTGGTGAATACTCTGGGGGCCAGGGATAAGCCAAACAAGAGGGAGGTGAACTGGAAATGTTCCCTCCCCACGCCATGAAGTGAAGGAATTTCCTGTGCTTGTGCCTTATTGCTGTGTAGAAGTACATGTCTTTGAGATCAAGGGCTGCAAACCAATCCCTGGGGTCCAAGGCCGGGATAATTTGAGAGAAGGACACCATATGGAACTTGATTTTCCTTAAATGTCTATTTAAAGCTCTGAGGTCTAGGATTGGTCACAGTTCCCTGTTCAGCTTTGGAACCAGAAGATAACAAGATTAGAACCCCTTTGCCATTCTTTTGTGAGGACTCTTTCTATTACCCCCAGGGATAGTAGTATTCTGCATTCCCTCTTTAGGAGTGTTTCGTGGTATGGGTCTCCAAGTCTTGAGCGAGGGGGTGGTTTTCTGTCCCTGGGTTTGGATCTGAATTGGATAGAGTATCCGGGGATACTGTGTCCAGTACCTAGTGGTCTGATGTAATGGTAGCCCACTGATGGCGAAATGGACTTAGTCCGTCTCTGAAGGATGGGTATTGATGGATGGGAGTGAGGTGGCCCTCTACTGGGGACTCAAAATCTTTGTCTTTGGGTGGCAGGGCAGGAAATGCAACCTCCTTGTCAGGGCATCTGGGAGGATGATTGAGATCTAGAACCCCTCCTTCCTCGGCTTCTGTCTCTCTTGGGGCCCCTGAACTGGTGCTGAGGCTGCTGGTAAGACTTCTGGCATGGCCCCTATTGTTCCTGCTGTTGCTGCCCTTGTGGTGGTTGCTGGTGGGGTTGCTGGGGCCTATAGAGATGCTGGGCCACCTGGGGCATATACATGCCCAGAGATTTTAGGGTGGCCCTCAAATCTTCCTTTCCATGCAGCCTGGAATCCATGGATTTAGTGAACAGCATGGAGCCTTCGAAGGGGACATCTTTAATAGCCTGCTGCATCTGGGGGACAGACCAGATCCCTGCAGCCAGGCCGCCTTTCTCATAGCCACTGCTGAAGCTACGCACCTGCTAGCCATGTCTGATGTGTCCCATGAAGTCATGAGACCGTCACGTGAAGCCATTATGCTTTCCTCTACCACTGTTTCGTAGTCCCTAAGGTATGCATGGGGAACTATGTCTCGAAAACACTCCATTGATTTCCAGAGATTAAAAACATATCACCCAGTAAGTGCCTGGTGATTGGCATTACAGAGCTGGAGGGCAGAGGTGGAATAGACCTTCCTCCCCAAAAGGTCTAGTCTCTTAGCCTCCTTGTTTTTGGGGGTGGAGGCTGCCTGTCCCTGTCTTTCTTTCTGGTTGACAGCATCGACAACCAGGGAGCTCAGTGTGGGGTGGTAGAAAAGGAGTGCGAACTTCTCTGGTGGCACATGATACTTGTGTTCCACGGTTTTAGACACTGGCTGTATGGATGACAGTGTCTGGCGGCAGGTCTTAGCTATTTTATACACTCCTTCAGGCAGCGGCATCAAAATTCTGGCTGGAGGGACTGCATCACTGACATCAAAGAGGGGGTTGAAATCCTCCCTCATGACCTCTACTTGTAAGTTTAGGATAGCTGCCATATAGTGCAGGAGGTCTTGGTGGGTGCAGGCATCATCTCTATAGGCCAGGGGCCTTGGGTACAATATTCCCTCTAAGGCCCTAAGGCAACTGAGCAACTTATTTTGCTTGCTGCGGAGACTACCCCCCCGGACACACCCGATCCTGCTCCCCCACCAGTCTGATCCTCCCCCTCGGTCTCCCAGTCACTCCCCCAGTCGGCCCGATCCCGCCCCCCCCACCCCACCCAGATGGCCTGACCCTGTCTTCCCTCCAACCCTCTGCACCCTTTCATGGCTGGCTACCCCTGCCCTGTCCAAAATCCTCCCCCAACCCCTTCCCTCGCCACCAGAGGGGCATGGCCTGACCACTGGCCATTCCTCCAGCCAGCAGAAGCTCTCATTGAGCACATGCAGAGGCTCTGTGCATGCTCAGTGACAGCTTTCTCTGAGCAGGAGTTTTAAAAACTCCTAGCTTGAAGCAGCTCGAAGCTGGCTGGAAGACTCTGTCTTCCATCCGGGCAAGGACTGCAGCTGCTGGCTGTGAGTGGCCAGCTGTGTTCTCTGCACCAGGCAGCAGCAGGGGCTGTGTGGCCCCACAGCTTAGAGGGAATATTGCTTGGGCGTGCCACCTCATATGGGGAGGAGGACAACACGACCGGAGATCTGCTGTGCCATGCTCAGCTGGTGCTGTGATTAGGTTCTTCCTCAGAAATGCCAGGGGAGTGTGAGCATCCAGGGAAGGAAGGTCTAGATGAGCCCAGTGTTGTGGGCTCGTTGTGAGAGGGCCAGTCCATCCATTGACTAGACCGTTCCCTAAATGAATGTGGTGATTCACGATGCATTGGGAAACAGCCTCTCTCCATTTAGCGCCAGTTTGTGCTGTGCCAACTACTGCAGGACTGACCTCCCTTAGTTGGTGCCGGGGAGGTGGAGCGAGCAGATGTCAGTGCTGATGTTGGCGTTACCGAGGAGCCAGTATGGGAGTCCCCTCAACATGGCAGTGTTGAGGACCGCTTTCAGCAGTGCTTGCCTGCTGGCTTTTTGGCTACTGGGGTCGGTGCCGGGGACGAAGGAGACCCCTGGTGCCATGTTTCAGTACTGGAGAAGCGGGAACCCGACTGAGACCGTGAGTGTCTAGAACCTTAACAGCACAGTACGGAGCATTCCTATAAGGATTCTGGGGAGAAAGAAGGGTATGCTCCCTCCTCCTCATGCTCCAGATTGGGGCACACTGGGGATGAGTCCAGTGCCAGGGAAGCCCTTGCTGGAGTGGACCCGCTTTTGCTCCCTTTCCGCACTGGTGATGGATCATGTTCTGCAGTAGCCCATTTCTTTGATAGAAAGGCAGGCTTGCCTCTGGGCTAGGATGGCCTAAGAGGTGGTAGAGCTGGCAGCTGGAGGAGTGGCTTCGCCGTCTCAAAGGCCTCTGGCATTGAGGAGACTAGTAGCTACTTCAGGACCTTCCCTCAGGAAGGGGGCAGGGAGTTCAAGAGGCGCCTGTGCCTTGGTGGCGAGTCCAACCCCAAGCAAGATTTCTTTTGCTCCTCGGGGGAGCAGCACCGAGGAGGTTCCAGCACCAACTTGGAACACGGCGCTGACAGCTCTTTAGATATCTCAGACGTACTGGGGACTGGCTTCAGTGCCTGCTCCAGGGCCACTGATTGCAGCCTCTGCTCCCTGTCCTTTTGAGTCCTTCATTTGAAGGAACAACAGACGGAGCATTTATCTGCCTGGTGGGTCTCACCCAGACATTTTAGGCACTTCTTGTGAGGGTCACTCACTGTGAAGGCCTTGTTGCAGCTGCTGCAGGGTTTAAAACCCAGCATGGTTGGTGGTGGGATGGAGTGATGTTCGGACTCCAGGGGACGAAAGGACTCGCCAGAGACACCGGATCTCGGAAGAATGATGTCCATGAAGAGGTTTTCTAGATCAAATGGCTGGGACATAAAGGACTAACACGAGCGCTTGCATGAATGCAAGAGTGGGCTATGCCAGTACCGTCATTGAGTCCGGAAAGCAGGAACTGAGGAGGTTCAGGGTCGTATATATAGCTGTGGATGCAGCCGGAGGGTGCATTGGCCACTGACCCTGCTCTGACAGGCTAGGGCAAAAAGCTGTTTGGCCCACCGTGCGCTGCGGCACGTAGACACCTGTAACTGAATGATGTGAGCAGAACTAAAGGAAGAGCTGTTCATTCTAGATTTGGGAGATGATTCCATAGGAAATGTATATTATAGAAGGTGGGGGGGGGATGGGGATATGGCAGGGCCTTTGAGAGGACATTCAAATTACAATGTTAACTCAAGTATCTCAAATGTGGTGCAAATCTTGTAATAAGGATAATAGCATCAAAATGAGATACTCTTTTCATTTGTCGCAACTGATTCAGTAAAGAATAATTGTATTTAAGAGTGCCTGATAAAAGAAACAGTTTTCTGTTGTGAAGTGCCCTTATTCACAGGTTTTCTTGGTAAAGACATCCCTTACCTCAGCCACTGATTTTTCTTTAAAGACACAGTCAACATTTTCTGCTGGATTTTCTTCACCATGGCAGGTTTCACATGTTCACCCACCCTGGTGGAAGTTCCTGGACTCCTACTAGGAGATGCTGCTAGATTCTTGCTGACTCATTATAATAGCTTTGGCTTGTTAACTTTGATCTGGAAATAAGAAGTATCATGGGTCTTTCCTATGGAGGATGGGGTCTGGCATTTAGGACAAAGTCTTCTTTTCAGGGAAAATGTAGGATCACACAAATTTAGGAAGAAGGCTTGTCCTGAGCTTTATGTTTTATTGTTGTCTGAGTCCCCAGCAAAGGCGGACACTCGAAAGTGTATAAATATGTGGAGGGGGAATCCACCTGCTTACTTAAGCTTGATTATTTTCAGATTGCTTTAAAATAAAAAAGTTTCCATTCTCGTGGGCTGGTACGTGGAAGGAAGTAAATAAATTGGGGAGGGAGAAGGAAAATTCGTTTTTGCTCTGTGCGTGTGTGTGTGCATGTGCGTATTATAGATGAAAAGCTAAAATTTCCTGCTCTCATATTGAAAGGTTTGCAACCTCAGAGTCATCCATGCTAGCAAAGGGATAAGTAAATTCTTCTTCCCTGGAACAACTAGTCAACTTAAACTCAGCAGAAAGACTCTAAGAAAGCCTATCACCATCTGCCTTCTTTAGGATAGCACTGTTGAGGGGCAGTTTTAAAATTCACCAGGGTTGTTGAGAAAATGTTTTGAATTAGTGCATCCCTTAGTTCCGGTAGCCATGCTTCCTCAATGATGAGCACTGTCTACTCATTGAGATGTGGTGGCCCTTTCTCAGTCACCCTTCTTTTCCCCCACTGGAATGAAGCCTGCAGTTATTTCTGGGTTACCTCAACTTACTAACAACTGTATCATCTGCCTGAGGCCATACATTTGATTTATCCAGTGGAAGCTGGCAGAATTCTGAAGTGGATCCGGCCCTTGAAAATCACATCATTGGGTTGACTAAAGTACTCAAATTAGATTGCTGGCCATAATCCATGCAGATTCAACTGCAAAACACACACACACTTCCCTGAAGTATATTGTTTTCTCATATTGTCAAGAGAAAGAGAAGAGATTTTTTTGTTCATGCTTTATCGACAGAGACTGGAAGTATAGTATCTCCCTTAAGCAAAGATGTACTGTGGTATGGAGATGTAATAAGTCACTATAGAAGTTTTGTGATGTTGTTTGGCCTGTCTACTAGAAACTGAACTTTGAAACTAGAAACTTTTCACTTCAAATGACAAGCTTTGCTTGAGTCAGTGGTGACAAGGCAGCACTTGAAGCTAAACATCTTCTCACTTCTAAATCACACAATTGATAATTGAAAGTGACTAAAATAAGCCTAAAATAGATGCCTGCTTTTTCCTTCTGTTTCCAGAGATATTGTTTATGAAATGCTCAGTCACAATGAACAGTGATTATTGGAGAACAGATTCATAATTAAATGCACTGGTCTTAATGCCACTGCTGCTGCTTTTTACTCTCCAGGGTGCTTTTATTCCATGTAGAGCTTTATTGTCATGAGTGGCAGCCAGCGGCCATTTCCCTTTAGATGTGTTGGCTGGTCAAAATGTTCCAGTGGGGCTGAATGTTTCTACATCTGAGCTTTGCACTCTCCTTTTAAGATTTGCTGGGAAGGATAAATGAATTTGGGGGCTGGTTGCTCCAGGCAGGCCAAGCAGTGAAAAGAGAGAAGGAACATTTGGAAGAGTCTGTGGCAAAGGGAACTGTGTAGTGGAAACAAGGGAAGCATGAGAAATAGTAGTCATCAAGTCAGTAGTGGCAGGGCCGTCCCTAGGGGGCAGCAGGGCCCAGGGCAAATCAGTTTGTGCGGGGGGCCCCCCCATTTTAAACTTTGCAGTGCAGTGTTCCCTCTAAGCCAGTGGTTCCCAACCTGTGGTCCGGGGACCCCCAGAGCTCCACAGACACTTTGCAGGGGGTCTGCAGAGCCTCTCCCTACCTGGGGCTGGAATCCAGCTACAGCCCTGATGCTCCCTGCCAGGGCTGCCTTTCCCCGTCTGTGGCTATATCCTGGCAGGGGAATGGAGCCACAGCAGCTCCCCAGCAGGGGCAAGGGCAGGGGACCACAGCTGCCGTGGCTCAGCTCCCCAGTGGCGCAGGCAATGGTGGTGGCAGCGCTGCTCACCAGCTCTCCCACTGGTGCGGGCCAGAGTCTGCCCATGCAGGCCAGATTACATAATCAGCTGGGGAGGTCTGCAAAGATTCTTTTTTTTGGTTACAAAGGGGTCCCCACCCTGAAAAAGGTTGGGAACCACTGCTCTAAGCTGACGATGCAGCTGAGCAATTTCCCTGCTGTTTCTCCAGGCCCCAACGGGCTTCTTCCCTGCTGCCTCCCCAATAACTTGTGCACCCATAACTTGTTCAGCTGCATCATCAGCTTAGAGGGAACACTGGGTAGTGTCAATTTTTCTTTAATCAAATCGTAAATGTCTAGCCCTCAGGCTAAAAAATTGCAGAGAGAAGCAGAAAAATATGACCTGACTTTATCCTAAAGGCTCAAAACCCAGAAGTCAGAGAAAATAGCTCCCTCCTATTTATTATTTCTTTAAACATCTCTTTATTTTTAAGTGAGTTTTAATGATATATTTAAGCCAGACTTGTGACTATGTTTGATGTTTAGTGTAGGCAATACTGAATGTGTCATGGTGATGTTTCATCAACCTCACAGCCAAGTGGACAGGAGCAGCTGGAGGTACTCTTCTTTGTGGTTCTGGTTTTCTGTTCAAGATGGGCACACAATTTTACAAGTTTAATAATTTCTTAGATCAAGTTTTTGTTAAATTGAAAATTCAGAGAGAGAGAGAGAGAGAGATGCTATTTTTGGATGATATCAAGAAATAAATTCAGGTCCTCTCTCACCTTAAAGCACTGGATTCTAACTGTCTAATGTATGTTATTTCCTTTATGCTGCCTGACTCTTTCCTTTTCCATCTTATTTTAATAGATGTATTCATACATTCCTCATTGCTTTGTAGGTGATCTAAGTGATGAAACTCAGGTACTGTTTGAGGATGAGAGTAAGAAACAAGGGACCTTTGGCCTCCTCTCAGATACCCTGATGTAAAACAAACAAGGAGTCTTGTGGCACTTTTAAAAGCTAAACAAATAAATAAATTTGTTCGTCTTTAAAAGTGCCACAGGATTCCTTGTTTGTTTCGCTAAACTAGACCCACATGGCCACAGTTGCTTTCCTCTTTGCCATGCTTTGGGACTGGTGGTCTGACTGCAATCAATGACAATGGGGCTTATTTACAGTGCAGAAGGAAGGACAAGAAACTTCTTTAATGTGTTGATTGATGGCCATTAACCCTAAAAACCCAGTATTTCCATATGAGTGCTAGCCTGGGGTCTTCTCTCTCAGGTATAATAGATCATTATCTGCACAGAAAAGTTTGCTCAAAAAGACATCCCTGAAGACTGAAAACTCTTGTTAAATGTAGAAGGAAAAAAGTTCTTTAATATCTCAAACACTTTCTGGAAATGCTGATATAAATTCAAAGAGAAGGTCCTGTTTTGTAAAGGTTGGGGATGTGACATTCTCCTGACTTTGTCATCATTTGCTTGACTGAGGCTGGCGCCATAAGTTCTCTCTCAACACTTGCCCTTTCTCTTCCCCTCAGGGAGCAGTTGTGGGAAGGCGACTACTTAAGAGTTACTGTAAACAAACGCTGCCTGTCCCAATTCCTTTCCCCCTTCCCTGACCAGCAGGAGCTGCTCCCTAGACCCACAGCTTGAAAAAGCTCCCTGCTTCCTTACTCCAGCCGGCTGCGTGGGATCCCCCAAAAGCATGAGACCCCCCAAAGCGCAGGGCCTAGAGCGGTTGCCTCTCCAGCCCCCCCCGTAAGGATGGCCCTGAGTAGTAGTACTGGAAATTGGAAGTGGCGTAAGCAGGCCTGTGTATGGGCAGGAGGAAAAAGGCTGAACAGCAAGGACAATATTAGGGAAACATTCTGCAAAGAGATGATGGCTTAATTACAGCCAAGGCTGATGCCTGGAGAAGGCAAAGGGAAAGACGGGGAATGCTGTGCTCCTGGTAACATGTGGAGTGACCATCTTTTGCCTCAGAAGAGTTCAAGTTTCCACAAAATCATAGAAACTGGAAGGGACCATGAGAGGTCATCAAGCTCAGTCCCTTGAAGTCATGGCAGAACCAAGTACCCTCTTAAATCATCCCTGACAGGTGTTTGTCTAACCTGCTCAAACACTTTAAATGATGGAGGTTCGACAACCTGACTAGGCAACTTATTCCAGTGGTTAATCACTCTGATGGTTAGGAATTTTTTCCTGATGTCCAACCAAAACCTCCCTTCCTGTCATTTAAGTCCATTGCTTCTTGTCCTATCTTCAGCAATTAAGGAGAAAAATTTTCCCCCTCCTCCTCATGACAACCTCTTATGTACTTGAAAACTGTTATGTCCACTCCCAGCCTCCTGTTTTCCAGACTAAACAAACCCAGTTTTTTAAATCTTTCTTCATAAGTCAAGTGTTCCAGACCTTTAATCATTCTTGTTGCTCTTCTCTGGACTTTCTCCAATTTGTCCACTTATTTCCTGAAATGTGGCACCCAGAACTGGACGAGGCCTAATCAGCGTGCAGTAGAGTGAAAAAATTCCTTCTCGTGTCTTATTTATAATAGTTCTACTAATACATCCCAGAATGGCATTTACTTTTTTTGCAACAGTATTACATTGTTGATTCATATTTAGCTTGTTGTGTTAGCTGATTGTAAGAGAAAACATGTCCCCATTCACTGTGTGTGTTCAGGACCACTCCTCCTTTAATATACCAGCTCCCAGATACAACAAATATATTCTGTTGGTATGTTCCAACACCTTTCAGTGACTGCAAGGAGCAGTGCTCAGAGACACAGAACACCTGTACTATGGACTGTTAAGAAAGGGACATTTCTAAAAATGGTTTTAGTTAGAGCTTTCAGATATGCACACCATGTTGTCCGGCAAAGTGCATGCTCCTAAAATGCATGGTGAAGCAATTTGTTTTAACTCATGTGGCTGTTGAGCCTGTAAATCAAAAAAGCCAAACAGCACATAGCTCTGTGATCGGGAGCCTGCTTCTTTCCAGGATATAAACTATAGATGATAGATCATGAGCTGTCTTCTTGCAAGATTGCACTGCACACCTTAGGACCCAGAGAACGAAGCACAAATGTGGCCCAAGTTCTTTGCCACAACTTGTTGTTAGCATCAATAACATGTCCAGCTAGGGCACCCTCCCATTCCTTCAGCAGGCATTGTACATACCTGGCATGACTTTCACCCAGTGCTCCATGCACTGATTACTTTCAGCGCAGCACTCAGAGAGGAAGTGGTAAGGCACCCACTCTGAGTGCACTTTCTTGCGCTTTTCTGTCTGTCCGTGCACTTTGCTATCAAGGGCAGAACTGAATCCAAGACTTGGAAACTAATGAAAACCAAATTATATTAAAATGTCCTACCTTCTCTCCATATCAGACTGCACCTAATATTATAGACTGGTTTGAAAATCTTTTATCTACTTATTTCAAATCTCTTTCCCCTTGTGCCTTAGTTGGACAGCTGGAAGTATACCCCAGCTAACAGGAAACACATGAAAGCTCCTGTTTATATTCTTTCCTGTCCCATCAAAAGCCTGTTCTACAAATTAAGCTAACTTTGATTCTAAGGTTGGTATTCTATCAGTTTAAGCAGGCAGAAAATCTGGTGTTTCTGATATGACTCATTAACAAGGTGGCATTTGCCTTTTTCCAATTCAACAGAAGGCATTAGGTGTGTGATTCTAACTTGCTAAATTGAAAGGAAACTTGAAGAAGAGGCTGAGAGTCATCATCAAGAACTGATTGTGTGGAAGACATGTCCCCATTCACTATGTGTTCAAAACCATTCCTTCTTTAATATACTGGCTCCCAGACAGAGCAAAATAGTGTTGCTAGAGAAAATGGTATGGGACAGAAAAAGGCTTGGAATGGAGTGGAGGAGTGTGGCAATGATAGGGGAACACATTTAAAAACACAGACAAGAAAAGCAAAAACACCCCAAAAACATTAAGGACAAGCAAAGTTCTTAATAATCATTTCAAATGTCTATTTATTTCAAACCTTTCCAAAGGTATAAATCAGTTCATGAACAGAGAATTTCTTCTTTCCCATGCCCATCTTTATTAGCTACTTAACCAGCTTCTGTTTTCCCACTGCCCAGTTTTCAGAAGCAGGAATCTGCTCTGCCCAACTTTGATTCCCTCCTCCTATATGCCCACACTCAGGCTCTGTCTCACTTGCCTTTTTATGGATGGAACTGGGGGCCCTGTTGCTACTGTACCAGGCCACAGTATCTCCACACTGAATTCTCACATGCTCTGGGCTTGGTATGCCATTAGTCTCTGCTATGCATCCAAAATTCAGTGGTGATATAGAAGCTAGGCAAAGCGACACCACCCACTAGTGGCTAGCACCGCTGCTTAACAAGCAGAAGGTCCTGGGTTCAATTCCCAGGGGGTTGGACTTGATGATCTCACAAGGTCCCTTCTAGCCCTATGATTTGATTGATTGAATCTACTCATCTTAAAAGGAGAGGGACAGCTAGTTCAGGGGTTCTCAAAAATTTTTATTGGGACCCCTTTGAAAATATTTCAGGCTCTGATGACTCCCTCCTCCAAGAGTGATGACCCTTCCCATGCCACACCATCCTTACTGGCATGTGTGGGCATTTCTAGCTCACCCCTCCCCCCCAGTAACCTCATACACCTCTGAGGTTTATAGTTACAGCAATGAGGCAGGAGCTCAAGGGTCTAGAGGGATAATGCAAGTTCACTGAATACAGTTATTATTACAAATCAATATTGGTGAAAATAAAAGCCAAATCTGCTTTGCAGTTTTCATTAACTCATGCAGCTATTGATAGCTCAAGGGTCTAGATGGATAAGAAGGAAAAGCTTCAAATGGGTTTTCAAGGAAGGGGAAGGGAAAAGTAATGGATCACTGAATGAGGGAGAAGCTATCCTGAGGAACTCCAGAGGGTACTCATTAGATTTGGGTGAGCATCAGACCTTTGGCATATTAGTGAGCATTTATACTGTATTTGAAGTAAAGAGTAAATCAGAGGCCAAAGGAGTAGAAATGACTAGCATAGAGTATATTCATTAATCACTGGATGGCTTATCAGTGCTGGCTGAAAAGGAAACTTCTTTTGTTTGAGTGACAATGACCAGTATGGTTACATCTACAGATGTTGGGAAACACTGAAGAAATGGTTGGTGTCTGGATTATGACAGTAGCCAGTGGAGTCAGCTGATAGATTATTGGCTCCAACAGTGTGAGAAGTTATACATTTTTAGCCCAGATCCACAAAGCAATTAAGGCATTTTGATGCTGAACATCTAGAAACTCCCTGGAATAACAGTGTGATCCTCAAAGTCTGAATTTGGTGCCCAGGTTCCCTGAACAATGAATGGGAAGAAATGGGTGCCTAAGAATCGGATCTACAAAAGCAGCATGCTAGGCATGGGCTGCTTAAGCAAGTCAATGGAAGATGCCAGCAAAGGCTTCAAAGAGAAACGGCAGAACTAGAATTCATTTGCAAATTTGATTCTGTCTCTTCAGGAATAAACAGGGACTTTGGATTTTTTTGTCATGACAACAGGTAATTTGACCTTATCTTCCTCTATGTGCTGTTCCTCAGTGTTTGACTCTTAACTGCTTTGATTTGCTGTTACTGTATAACCTGATCCTATGACTTGCACTCCCCTGCATTTATTTTGCTCCCATTCTGCAAGCTCCTCATCTTCAAAGCATCTGACAAAGTGGGATTCTCTCCCAAGAAAGCTTATGTGTTAAATACATTTCTTAGTCTTTAAATGCTACAAAACTTCTTGCTTATTTTTCTTAACTGGACTATCACGGCAACCCCTTTGGACCCTGGCAACATGCAAGTCACTGAATATAGCCATTGGAAGTGGAAATCCATCAACTTCATGAAACAACTCACACAGATTCAGACAGACATCATCTTCCTTTCCAAATGCAAATAACTGGATATTATACCAAATGGACTAAAGGTAAAAAAAAATCCTTTCTAATCAATGTATTACACAGACTACAGTGAGATACTACGCCATACCCTGTCAGAGAAAATTAGAAACCACCTGATCAGCATCTTATACAGCAAACAGAAGAAAATTAGAAAATGAACTCTCAACACTGGAATCTCTTATACAAAACCAGCCTACAACCCATTCTTGCACATGGCTGGACTTCACAAAAGAGAGGAAATACATCTACAACATACACTTTGCTTTCCTACTGAAGAAAAAAGACACCAAACTGTGTAAACTACTATGCCCCACAAACAACAAGAACGACACCTTCAACCAACCCAACAACACTGCTAATCTTTCGTGCTACACACTTACTCCAGCAGACGAATCTGTGCTATCTTGTTGACTTTCCTTCTGCCCCACAATCCTCACATATAAGATAACATTCTGTGGTGACATGGAGGACTACTTTCACCATCCAAGACTCAAGGAATATTTCCACCACATCACCAATCAATGGAGTGACTTACAGGTACCTTCCTCCCAACACTGCAAGAAGAAATATTCTTTATGGACTCTTCCTGATGATCAGAAGAAAAGGCTAGACTTCTACATTGATTGTTTCCACCACTGTGCAAAGGCTGAAATCGTGGACAAACAACATCTCAGCAATGCAGAATGCAATGGCTTCCACAGTCTCAGAAACAACTTAGACATTATTATTAAGAAGGTGGTGTTGTCATCATGAATAAAGTGGATTGTGATTAGGAGGCTTATAAACAACTCTCCAACATAATGTTCTAGAAATCACCTTTCTCTGACCCCACTGAGGAATACCAAAATGAACTATACCATCTACTCAAGAAACACCACAAGGCAGCCCAAGAACAAATAAAGACAGCTACATAACCAGAACCCCAGCCAAGGATATTCTACTACCTAAAATGCATAAAAAAGGAAGCCCCAGATGCCACATCATCTCAGGTGTTGGTACTCTTACAGCAGGCTTATCTGGCTATGTGAACTCCCTCCTCAGACCCTATGTTGTCAACACTCCTAGCTATCTTTGGGACACCACAGACTTCCTGAGAAAAATCCAAGCCATTGCTGAACTTCCAGAAAACACAATTGTGGCCACTATGGACATAGAAGCTCTTTACACCAACATCCAACACAAGGATGGATTACAAGATATTAGAAGAACCATCCCAGATGATGCCAAAACCCACCTTGTGGCTGAACTTTGTGACTTTGTACTCACCCACAACCATTTGTGGCATAGTACCCCCAGCTTGTGCAACAAGGTGGCTATTCTCTTGGAGTGCTAGGCCTGTAGTACATCTGCCCCCACCCTGCTGCAGCCCCCTCCCCTCACTGTCCCGGGGACCCCTCTGTTATTGTGCTCAGGGTTGGGCCACAGCTCATGAGCCTCCCTCCTGGAATACAGTCTGAGTCTATAGTCCTTAGGTTCCTTCCCCTGATGGTTACCTTTGGGCAGTTCTTTTAGCCAGCCCTTGGCTTCTGGGTTCCTGCAAAGCTGGAGTAGTTCCTCTCCCCAGATGGTCCTTGGCCCTTCCTCTCACTACTCTTTTGGAGGGGTCTCTAGCTTCTGGTCTGGAGGTGTAGGCAGCTATTGCTGCCACTACTGCTGCCAGAGATCAGCCTCCTAGGAGTTGTCTCTCCCTTTCCCCCCCTGATGCTAGCAAAGGTGTGGTTGTATTAGGCCTGAGGTAGCCCTTGATTACATTCAGGTGTGTCTAATTTTCTTGCAGCTATCCCTTCTCTGCCTGCTGGAAAAAGAGCCTTTAGCATTCTATGGCAGACATATCTTCCCTCAAATACTTTTCTGTAGGCATTCAGCCTAACTTTATCACACATTTCAGATTTGAGAATAATTTATACCTTTAAGTCAGCAGCACTGATGTTTGTACCTGCATGGCCCCAAAATATGGCAAGATTTTTATGGGAAACTTAGAACAATGTTTCCTCACATCTCATCCCAAAGCACCTCTCCTCCACCTACGCTACAGTGATAACATCTTCATCATCTGGACCCACAGTAGGGATACCTTTGAAGATTTCCAAAAAAATTTTAACAATTTCCACTCCACAATCAAACTTAGCCTGGAACACTCCACACAGGATATCTACTTTCTGGATGCTACAGTACAAATTAGGGATGGACAGATAAGCACCACCTATACCAAACACCTACTGATTGATGTAGTTATCTGCATCCCTCAAACTTCCATCCAAAATGCATCACATGATCCATTGTCTACAGCTAAGGCCTAAGATATAACTGCATTTGCTCTGAGACATCTTGAAGATCTCTGTCAAGCATTCTTCAGCCTCACCTCAATCTCTGGAAAAATCATGGAGCAGGTCCTCAGAGAATCCATTCTGAAACACTTGGAGGAAAATAGAGTGATCACGGACAATCAGCATGGATTCACCACGGACAAATTGTGCCTGACCAACCTGATTACCTTCTTTGATGAGATGATGGGATATGTGGATGCAGGAATAGGCATTGATGTGATATATCTCGACTTTAGTAAAGCTTTTGATACAGTTTCCCAAAGCATTCTTGTCAGCAAGTTAAGGAAGTATTGTTTGGATGAATGGATCATAAGGTGGACAGAAAGTTAGCTAGATCGTCAGGCTCAGCAGGTAGGGATCAATGGCTCAATGTCTAGTTGGCAACTAGTAACTAGTGGAGTGCCCTAGGGGCCAGTCCTAGCCGGTTCTCTTCAAAATCTTCCTTATTGATCTGGATCAGTGGTTCACAACCTGGGGTTTGCGGACCTCTAGGAAGCCTCAGACTGGCTCCAGGGAATCTGCGGACAGGCTGGGAGCTGGGGCCAGATGCCACCAGGGTCTCTGGTTGCCACAGAGACCCAGGCTTCCAGCCAGCAGGGAGCTTCCCCCAGACAGGGAGTCTTTAAAAATCTGGCCCTGAGCATGCAAAAAGCATGCTCAGGGAGAGTAGCCTGGGGGCTTGGCTGGAGCTCCAGCAGCCAGGTAAGGGGGTGGAAGGGGCCCTGGGGTGAGGATGGCAATGGGGAACCAAGTGGGCAGGGGCAGAGAACGGCCCAGGAGTTAGGGGAAAGGGGCCATGGCTGCAGCAGCACCAGCTCCCTGGCAGGGGCAGGGGCAGCGGCAGCGGCGGGGGCAGAAGGCCATGGCCATGGCAGCTCCCCACAGCCAGCAGGGAGCTGCCTGAATCTCCTGCCCCATTCTCAGGGTGGCAGCCAGCAGTCCTGGGGTTGCTACGGCTGGCTCTGGGGGCCAAAGCCAGGAATAGGCACCTGAGATCTGTGTGCCCATCCGGATCTCCCCCACCAAGGTCCCCCTTACCTGGCAGCTGGAACTGGAGCAGCCCAGAACCAAAATGGCCAGTGTGGCCACTCTGGTTCTGGCTGCCAGGTAAGGGAAGGGGGTCTTGGGGGGGGCAATCCAGATGGGAACACAGGTTCCGGGTGCCTATTCCTGACAGCGGCCCTCAGAGCCAGCCCTGGTGACCCCAGAAGCCAAATGGGCCAAAACCAGGGCAGCAGAAGCAGCTCTGGCCCGCCCATCAGACAGATGGCCAGATGAACTCCAGCCCCTGGCCAGAGCTCCAGAGCTGGGGAGCCTCAAGCAGGTCAAGGGGAGCTGGAAGGTGGGTACTGAGGAGGATAGGGAGGCTGGGCATGTAGAGAAGAGGGGTTTAGGCTGGTGGGGGAGGCTAGGTGTATTTTAATGGATGGGGGGCAAAGGGAGGCTGGGGTTAAAAAGAGGGGAGGAAGTTAGGAAAGCAGATGAGGGGGAGGCTGGGAGTATTTGGGGAATGGAGTGGGAAGGAAGAGGCTAGGAGTATAGAGGGGAGGGGGGTGAAGCTGGCAGGGGGATGCTGTGTGTGTTTTAGGGGATGGAGAGGGGGAACATTTGGAGTGGATGAATGGGGAAGGCTAGGATGGGTGTTTTGGGGGTATGGGGTTGGTTGGGGAAAGCTGTGGTGCGAGGCTGCAATGGGTGAATCAGGGGCTTCGAGTGGGCAGAAGAGGCTGGGGTGCATGTCTCTGAGTTCATGGTGGTGGGCAGTGGAGGCTGGGGGAGCCAGCAGCAGAGCTGAAGAAGGGGTTGGGGTGGTGGCAGGAGCCAGATCTGACTCCCCACTATCTCTGGGGCTGAATTGGGTCCTGGGTTGGGAGAAGGCACATTTTAGGCTGCTTGCCTGGAGGGCCACAATTTGTAGTTACGGCCCTGCCGGCAGGGGCAGAGGGATGGGACCACTCTGCTCGTTGGCAGAGGCAGCAGGAGGGGGCCATGGCTGTGGTGGCTTAGTTCCCCAGTGGCATGGCCGGATTATGCCTGCATGGCCAGATTTGGCCCACAGCACCGCCACCACTGCGGAGCACCACCACTTCATCACAGATGCAGCCAGGGTGGCCTTTTTTGGACTAAAAAGGGGTCCCCAGCCTCAAAAAGGTTAGGAACCACTAATCTGGAAGATGGGATATATTGCATTCTCAATAAATTTGTGGACAACACCAGGCTGGGGGGAATGGTAAACATGCTGGAGAGCAGGGGTAGGATTCAGGGAGACCTAGACAAATAGGAACATTGAGCCAAATGAAATCTAATGAGGTTCAATAAGGAAAAGTACAAAGTCCTGCACTTAGGGTGGAAAAATCCCATGCACTGCTACAGGCTGGGGACCAATCGGCTAAATAGCAGCACTGTAGAAAATGATCTGGGCGTTATGGTGGATGGGAAGCTGGATATGAGTCAGCAGTGTGCTCTTGTTGCCCAAAAGGCCAATGGCATATTGGGCTGCATCAGTAAGAGTATTGCCACCAGATCAAGGGATACGATTATTCACCTCTATTCAGCACTGGTGAGGCTGGATCTGGAATACTGTGTCCAGTTTTGGGCTCCACACTACAGAAAGGATGTGGACAAATTAGGAAGAGTCTAGCGGAGGGTAACGAAAATGATTAAGGGGTTGGGGCACATGACTTACAAAGAGAGACTGAAGGAACTAGGCTTATTTAGTCTGCAGAAGAGAAGACTAAGGGGGGATTTGATAGCACTCTTCAGCTACTTGAAGGGGTGCTCCAAAGAGGTGGGAGCTAGGCTGTTCTCAGTGTTTAGAGAGGACAGAACAAGGAGCAATGGTTTCAAGCTGCAGCTGGGGCGGTTGAGATTGGATATTAGGAAAAGCTTTCTCACTAGGAGGGTGGTGAGGCATTGGAATGGGTTACCTAGGGAAGTAGTGGAATCTCCATCTTTGAGAACATTTAAGGCCTGGTTAGACATATTGGACAAAAAGTGCAGTCTCTGAGCAAAAGAGTAAATGGGCACAAAACAGACATCAGAGATCACAACATTCAAAAACCAGTAGCTGAGCACTTGTCTTCCTAATCACTCTATTAATTTGTTAATAGCTGTGCTCGAGCAGAAATTTCCAAAGGGGTACCCATGTTAGTCTGTGTGCAGCAAAAACAATGAGAGTACTGTGACACCTTACAAACTAATGGATTTCTTTGGACATAAGCTTTCATGGGCTCTAACCCACTTCATCAGATGCACGAAGTGGAAACTACAGTTGAGAGGTATATATACATATGCCATGATGGAGGAAGGCAAGTGGCAGCAAAGTCAGATCAGAGGGCAGATGTTGCCCATTCACACGAGTTGATCAAAGGGAGCGAATGTGTGAACAGAACAATCACTTTTTGTAATGTGCAAATCATTCCAAGTCCCTATGCAGACCCAGTCTGATTGGGTCAAACTTGCAAATTAGCTCCAAGTCTGCAGTTTCATGCTGAAATCTGTATTTGAAGTTTCTTTTTTGAAGTATGGCAACTTTCAAGTCTGCTACTGAGTGTCCATGGAGATTGAAGTGTTCTCCTACTGGTTTATGGATGTTGCCATTTTCGATGTCTGATAAATATTTAGACGTCTTGGGCCAAAGACAATGTGAGGGAATTATTCTGCAACAGAGCCATAACTATGGTGGGGGAAATGGGGTTTTCACCAAGACTTGCCAGAGCAGCTCAGTAGAGCCACTCTATTCAAAGGCACATTTCACAGCGCCAGCCCTAAGCGCTGCTAAGGGGGTGCATTCTGCACCAAAACAGTTATGGGTCTGTTCTGCAGCCCTAATTATTATGGCACTCACATGGGAGAGTGCAGGTCCAGTCCCTTCCCTGTATTGGTTATTTGACAATTTATACAAACTGTAATAGCGTCAAGAGGAGAGAGTAAGGAAGCCCCACATCAGAATATCCCATAGTCCAGAGGAGCGGGTGCTCACATGTGGAAGACCTTGTTCAAAGTTCTTTCTTCCTCCTATGCCATAGTGAGGGATTGGACCAGGCTCTCCCATATCCCAGGTGAGTGCTGTGTCCACTGAGCTAAAAGTTATAAGATGGATGATAGCACCAACCCCATCAGAGTCTGAATGGTGTCTGATCCATTAGGCAGGCTCTGCGCATGTTGCCTGATGTGGTTTTGCTGGCAAGATGGGTGCTTCTCCACCAATCTGCCCCTGTTTTATGGACAGCTCTGGGGCTTAGGTTGGTGATAGACTTCCTGGAGTAAGACATTTGTGCACGTGACCAACAATAGAAACGTAGTTACCTGAAGAACTTTCTGGCTGTGTCCACATGACACTTTTCTTTCGAAACAACAGCTGTTGTTTCGAAGGAAAAGTTGCCATGTCCACACTACATTTTGTTATTTCAAAATGATGGGACTCCGTCGTTTCAAAATAATGACCATTATTTCGAAAGCGGTAAACCTCATCTGCTATCGAAATAGCTGTTGTTTCAAAATGGCTGTTTCAAAACAATGGCATTCAGACACGTTGTTTCGAAACAGCTATTTCTAAACAACACATCCGAATGGCTGTTTCGAAACAACGCTATTTCGAAAGCGGCTTGAGGTGACCTTCTTCCTCCCAGGGTGCCCTGGGCCAGGAAGTGCCCTCTAGGCTCGTGCCTTGTGCTGTCAGGCTGCCTAGCAGGGCCATGGCCGAGGCACAAGCAGCTTGCTCACAGGAGCAGCGTAGGGGATCTGTCTGGTCCCAGGCAGAGATCCTTGTCTTCCTCTGGATCTGGGCAAGAGACGACATCCTGCAGCACTTCAGGGCCAGCCACAGGAATGTCCATATTTACTCTGACGTCGCCAAGGTGCTGGCAGAAGAGGGCTTCGAGCGCACCACGGAGCAGGTGTGCTCGAAGGTGAAGGGGCTCCGGCAGGAGTATGCCTGGGCACGGGATGCCAGGCAGTTCCGTGGGGCAACAGCTGCCACCATCTGCCCCTTTTACGAAGAGCTGGACCGGTTCCTCAGCAACGAGCCCGGTGGCCTACTGCACCGTAGGCGCTTGAGGGACTCAGCAGAGGTGCGCAGTAGCACCATGGAGCTGGAGGGGCCCCCTCCAAACCAGAAACGTCCTTGGATGTGGGCGAGAGCAGCCGCCTGAGCACAGCTCTGCCTGCAAGCCTGGAGCTGATCCCGAAAGGGGAGCCCTGGACCAGCAGTCCCGGGAAGCACCCAGGGGAGCTGGAGGCAGCCGCCTCGGATGGGACATCGCGCCAGACATCAGGTGTCCTGGTTGGTGAGTGTCCCCCCCACAAGGCAGGGAGGCCCAGGAGTGCAGGGCATGGGTCCTGAGGGGGACACGGCCCTGGGACGGTGGAGCTCGGGCCCGGGGGGTGGGGTACAGGCTCTCCTGTGCAGACATGCTGCAGGGAGGCATGTGAAGACAGGGTCCCATGCCCAAGCAGGATGGGGGTCCCTCAACACAGGGGTGGCAATAGGCAGACTTGGCAGCATGCAGGACAGAGAGCCTGCAGCCAGCATGGCTGTCACATGGCTCAGAAGACTTCCCGGGCCACATGCTGCCGAGAACAGCTCACTACCTACCATTGGCCATGAGGCCTCGTGACCCCTGATTGCAGTGTACAGAGCCCACCCAGCCTTGGAATCCTGCTAGCTGTCAGGGCAGGGGTGTTTGCAGCTCACAGGCTGCACACACCAAGGCTAGTAGGCTGACACCTAACAGTTCTCCCTTTTGCCCCTGCAGCTCGTCTACCCGCTGGCCTTCTCCCGGGAGCCTGCCACTGGCCACCAGGCAGAGGAGGAGAGCCCGCCCCAAGCGCGACGACATCCTGGCAGCCACACTCAAGCTCGGCCAGCAGGCCAAGGAGTTGACCCGGGCATGGCATCTGGAGCAGGCCAGGCACCAGGATGCCTCTGTCCGGTAGCTCCAGCATGCCACCGACGCCGATGACCGCGTTGTGGCGCCCCTGGAGCGCCAGGCAGCGGTGATGGAGTGCCAGGTGATGGCACTGGAGAACATCCACGCTGAAGTCCAGCGCATAGGGTCGCACCTTGCCCCCTAGTCTGGCACTGCCCCTGCTGCGCCCAGGGACCCAGCTGCCCCTCGCCGCCAGCACCTCCGGAACCAGGGTGGCCTTGGCGAAGACCGTGGCGCTGCAGGCCATGCCCCAGGGGTGCCTCCTCCCTAAAATGCCCCCCAGTTGTCCCTAAACCCCCACCCCACATCCCCTGTCCCAGTTCGATGCCCCCACCCCACATGCCTGTGCCCCCACTCGTGCCCCCACTCGACCTTTCCCGTCTCCCCAGTTCTGCCTTCCCATACCCCCTTGGTTGTTTAAATAAAAACAGTTCACCCACCTTCAGAGTTCGTTGCATGTTTTATTGGGTTGGGGTCAGGGTATGGGTGGGTTGGGTGGGGGCTGGCTGGGGCAGAATGGAGGAGCAGGCAGTGTGGTGGGGTTCGTATGGCAATGTGAGTGCCATTGAGTATCCCCCCACACTTTGGAAAGCCCAGGGCAGCGAGACTGGCGATGATGTCCTGCAGTGCTCCCAGGGTGACGAGGCGTGGCAGCAGGACCATGCTGATGGCATAGGCGACCTGCAGCGGCACTTCTCCAACGGTGGACGTCTCAACACTGAAGACATGGGCAATGGACATGTGGGACTCGGGAGTGGCCATTTTCCAGAGAGTGATGGCCACACTCTTGTCCTCAGGGATGCCTGCCCTCACCACTGTGTCCCTTTGGCGCAGGACTGGGGTGAGCTCGGCGATGAGCGAAGGTCTCCCTGCTAACCTAGAGGTTCCTCCTCCAGGACTTGTTGCTCCAGGTTCGCTGGAGAACCCTCTCCCACCAGTCTGTGCTGGTGCCCAGTGCCCAGATGGGCTGTGGCACAGAAGGGGACGGGAAGCTATTGGTGCTATGAGGGCCGCGGAGATGATGGTCTGGGGCGCAGCTCCAGGCTCATCTGTCTCGGGGAAAGTGTGTCCAACAGCAGGGCAGCACCCTGCAGGCTAGCAGTGGGTCAACCAAGTGGTCGAGGATGGCATGGGAGCTGGGGAGCATCCCTAGCCATCTCTCTTGCAACCTCTTAGGAGTCGCAATGGACAGGGAGGGGCGGCCAATTCTTGCTTTTAGGTGATTGGCTGGCAACATGGCCACCAACATGGCCCAGTGAGCCGGCCATGTTGCCACGCCTCCCATGCTGCCCCTCTCCTAAAATCGAAATAGCATGTCCACACACAGGGCATGCTATTTTGATTTGAAGGGCTTCCCTTAATTCAAATTAACAAACTGTTATTTCAAATTAACTTATTTTGAAATAAGGATTTTATTTCAAAATGAGTTATTTCAAAATAACAGTTACCATGTAGACATACCTCTGACTTATAAACTTAGGCACCAAGCGAGTTCAGATTCCTATAAGGATTGGAAGTAACTGAGAGGAGGTTTTGTGGATCACAGTGAAACCTAAAACTGGGACTTACCAATAGGTTCCTAGCCTCAAGACTTAGGCACCTAAGTGAGCATTCGGTGAACCTGAGATTTACAATACAGTAAATTATGTGAGATTTTGGTCTATTATTTCTCCTCCCTTGTTATTTAACTGAAAAGTTCTGATGACATGGGAGGGATGTACTGGTGTCCTTTTAAAATTTTTGGGAGGTCTTATGACTTTTCCAATTTTGTCTTATCTCTCCCCACCTTGAGCAGTATTGACTGTACTCATGCTATACTCAGGCACATCCTGTGACCCTGGCAATTTTCTTGCTTGAGCTGATAAAGCAAGAAGTGATTGTAGTCCTGTATTTGATGATATAAAACTTAACATCGATCTCTAATCTATTGACTACATCTTATAAAGAAATCAAAAGAACCAATGTACCAACAAGGGCATTGAATTTTTTTATGTGCAGCAGAAGTTATGCATTTCAGAGTAATACTAATGAAGTGGATACAGATAGAGGGATTTCTCTTAAATCTAGCTTCATCTAGTTAGCATCTGGCGAAAAGGGAGCATGTTTCACTATTACTTTGTAAGTTTAGCTATTGAAACCTTATCACTTCTACACCAGTAACTCTGATGTACAATTTTTACCATTATAATGAAGTTGTGGTTATTAAAACATACTCTTTATTGTGCATTCATGCATTCTCACATTGCATATTTCTAAACTGTTCCAGTCTTTAACTCTGAAAAATAGACCATGATTACAGACAGCATACCTGGGGCTGTGAGGAATGATACAGTACTCTTGCTTATGCATTGAAAGAAGCAGATATGCCACAAACTAGGTGCACATTGGCAATTTGCTTTCTTGCAAACAAAAGCCATGGCTGAAAATCTAACATGCTTATACATGTAGTAAAAGTTCAAACATATCTATCTATCATTAGAAGCCCAGAAAGTACTAATGTTAAAAAAAATGCTTATGAATGATAAAAGGGTGTTTGTTATCATAATGATCATCATCTAACCTAGTGGTTCCCAATCTTTTTGAATACAAGGATCCTTTTTAACATCAAAGAATTTCTCGGACCCCCAGATGAAGATAATCATTACTGGGGACTGACTGCAGGCAGCAGTGCTGCAGAAGGGCAGTGGAGGTCCTGGCCCTGCCTGCTCCCAACAGTGGGGACATAGCTAGGGTGTGGCTGCTCACAGTAGGCAAATACACTTCATTTAGAGCAGAGGTGTCAAACTCATTTAATGGGAGGGGTGACATTGGAAGACAGGACACCTGTGCGGGCCATGTGGCCACATGGGCTCCCCAACCCTTTCCCCCTCCATATGCAGAGCAGCATGGGCTCCCCTTTCCCCTCGCCAACCCCACAGGCTCTCACACACCTTCCCTTTCCCTTCCCCTGCGGGCTCCCCTTTGCCATGCTGGCTCCCTGATCCCACAACCTCCCCCGCTTTCTCTTTCCACTTCCCCTACCTCCTGGTGTCAGGCCAAAAGAATACATTTCTGTCACAGGCAGCCAGGCTGGGCTCCTGCCTCTCCTCCTCCTGCCCATCACTGTCAGTCATTCAGAATGATGGCCTTTGGTTGGCTCAGTGCTGGCTGGCTTTTCATTGGCTTGTTCCCACGCATGCTCCAGCCACTTTTTCCTTTTTTATTTGTGATTCATGCAATGTGCTGTCAATCAGATTAGCATGCTGACTAGCAGACAGTGAACAGTTGGGGTGGGGGAGCAGTGTGGTGGCTCTCCGGAGCCAGCCTAGCCTTCTGTGACTGAGAATCTGATTGGTTGGTAGTCCACAGCAGAGCTGAGCTAGGGTTAGATGGAGCACTATCTTTGTTCCCTTATGCTGTGACTTGGATCATGTGAGTGAGTCAGAAGCACACCTAGCCCGGCTGTGCCGGGAGCCTGTCTTTGGAGTTCACTGCTGCAGAGGGCTTCCAGGCACAGCCCAGACAGCAGCTCCATGGGCCAGATCCATGCCCTTGGCAGGCTGGAGCCATGCCCTCAGTGGGCCATAAGTTTGACACCCCTGATTTAGAGCTCTCTCCAACACAGATCACTGGCCAGCAGCAGCTGGGACTGGATGTAGAGCCCTGCATGGATAAAAATATGTGGATCCATATCTGATCTGCATCTGCAATAAATGGTCCATGGATATCTGTGTTGTATCTGTGGATGCAGATATAGTGCAGATATCTGCGTATTTGCAGGGCTCTAGGTCTGTGAAGATAAAAATATGTGAACTGTATCCAGTCTGCATCCACAAGAAATGGTCCACAGATATCCATTTTGTATCTGCGGATGCAGATGTAATGTGGATATCTGCATATTTGCAAGGCTCTAGGTGGATGTATTCATGGACCCCTTGCAATGGCTCCACGGACCCCCAGGCATCCAAAGATCACAGATTGGGAACCAGTGATTTAGCCCCCTACTGCACAAATGGACCAAATTTCACTTCCACAGTAAGTTATCCTTCAAAGCATGTGACAAAGTGGAATTTTCTCCCACAAAAGCTCATGTGATAAATAAATTTGCTAGGCTTTAAAAGTGCCACAGGACTCCTTGTTTGTTCTGCTGAACTAGAGTAACATGGCTACCCCTTTGGAACTAGTAACTTATCCTGTTATCAAATGCCCCTTTTTCTCAAGCTTTCCTTTTTCACAATAACTGGCTCATCTCTAAAATATCCTTTGGTGTAAAAATCTGACAGTCATTATGTCTGAGAACGAGTAGGTTTTTTCCCCCACAGTTCTGTCTGGGAAGCCTGGCTCCCCTCTTGAGACTTCTGTTTCTCAGGGGGATCTGGTCATTCCAGCTTAAAAATCTCCTCTCCTCATGTCCTAGGGAACAGCAAAGCTTTAAAGCAGCTTCAGCAGCTCTTCTCCCAGGTCTCAATGCTGCACTTTTCTTGAGATAGCACCGTTGACCAGACTACACATCTGGTTCATCCTTGTCCCTGGCTACAAGCTGGCTACCAGCCAATTCCCTTTTCCCTAGCACCAAGGAAGCGTGCAGGAGCATGAATGGTAACCCATGGAACTCCTCTTCATGGAGCAAGATGGAGAGCAAAAAACCAATTCCACTATTTTTGGGACTAGTGAAGCTCCACCATTCCTTGGGTAACTGGGAGAGTTTCAAAAAGCTTTCAGTAGGGGCAAACCAAGAAGTTTAATAATATGTTCAAAGCCACACCACAAGTCAATAGCAGTGATGGGACTAGAACTCAGGTGACTTACCGCCCTGATATAACCACTGAATTGCAGTACCCCTGCCTGTCAGATATTAGATTTGCCTTCCACACATGGAAGGGAGTTGTTTTTTTCAAATAAAACAAACCAAAAAACCTTGAGTCTTCTGCATCAAGTTGTTGATTTAGTTAAGGAAACACTGTGATTTCACAATAACCTTTCAGCAGCAGCAAAAGAAAAGGATATTAAACAATGTCTGTCTCTAAACTTGGACATAACTCATTGGATATCTGGGATATACTGCATGGCTGCCATTATTGTTAGTGGGTGACCTGGTTTTTTTGCTCGCTCGCTGTCTCTTACACACACACACACACACACACACACACACACACACACACACCTAAAACAGCATAGGCAATTTCTATTTCTAAATATTAACAACTATGTTTGTACATGCATTGCACTCACACAATGCAACCCTCAAAAACGCTTTTTGGCATCTCTTCAAATTTCAGCCTACTTTGATGCTAATCAGCATAAATTCTCCAGCAGTCTGGAGCAATCAACATACTTTATTAATCTTTTTAGAAAGTAATGTCTCCTCCAGGGACATAATATTTAAAACATAGACATTCCTTGTTACAAGTCAGGGACAATAGTTATATTGATGCTCTTAAGTTTAAAATGTATTTTCAGATATTTAATGAATGTCCTATGCTTATAACCATATAAAAAGTTGATCTCCAGGGATGTTGTGCCCTACCAGGAAACCAGTGATAGTTCATTTTGTGTATGCATCGCTGAAGGGCATTTTTTTTTTAATGGACTGTGGGGTTGGCAAAAGTGGGTGTTTATGAATTTCTAGTAGCAGTCAACATATGAAAGATAAACATGGTTTCTTTGATATTTCTGTAATTGTCCTCCTCTAAGCAGCCCTAGGCAAACTTATGTATTCACATACTTGTAGATGCACGCACCCACTCATGGGAAACAGTATTATTCCAGGTTTCATGATTTCTAAAGTTTATGTAAAACAGGCATTGCCAGTGAGTGAGAATTCCAATAGTGCTGAAGTTTGTCGTAATCCATTGTTTCCTCATTAGTATAACCTAGATGGAGCCATCCTTGCAGACATATACAGGGAACAAGAAGGCTGTGTTCACACAGCCTCCTTATTTCAAAACAACAGAGGTTGTTTCGAAACAAGTAAAACCTAGTCCGTGGGCGAAACAACGTTGTTTCGCAACGGTTGTTTCGAAACAACGCCGTGCGAATGTGTTGTTTCGGAACAAGATGTTCTGAAACAACAGTTCAAGGCATGCCCCCTTAGCACCCTGGCCAGGGGACACCCCTCAGCACCCTGGCTAGGGTGCTGAGGGGTGTCCCCTGGGGGAGCAGCGCTGGGCAGCACTGAAGCCCACCGGTGCCTGCAGCCCCACTGTGCAGGCAGCGGGGGGAGCAGCGCTGGGCAGCGCTGAACCCCAGGGGTGCCTTCAGCCCCCTGTGGAAGTGAAATAGCAAGTTCACAGTATGAACCTGCTATTTCGTTTCCCGCCTTTTTTCCTTATTTCGAATTAACATTTTGTTAATTCGAAATAAGTTGTTTTGAAATAAGCGTTATTTCGATATACGGTTGTTGCGAAACAACCATATCAAAATAACCGGCTGTGTGAGAACACAGCCGAATAGTCCACCAGAGAAGGAGCCTGTTGAGAGACTACCTGGAAAGGTTGCTTCACCAGCACTCCAGGTCATCAGTACACTGTCACAGGAGGAGGAGGACAACTGTGTCTGGCATCTTAGCCCCCTCCTTTGTGCAAAACATTTATAATCTGACTCTCACAACATCCATGCTGAGTTGATATTACTGTCTTTGTAAAAAAGCACTACAAAAGAGTAGCAATAAAATTCAGAAACCTTAACATTTGAGTTTTTCCGATTTCATTTGTTTTATGCAAAACCCATGTAAAATGGCACTATTTTCACACACCCCCAATTGTAATGTTGAAACTTCTGCTTTTTCCCATGTCACTTGCACAAAGATTAATTTTTGTTTCCAAATACGTAAAAAAGGGAATGTTCTTTTTTGATGAGCTTATTAAATAAAATTATAAACAAAAGCCATTTTTGCAGGCACCAAAGTCACCTAAGAAAAATGGCAAACATTTTAACTTCCTGAAAATTATTTTCACAGTTCTCCTTTACACCCTTCCCCAATCTTACCATCCTCTTCCTGGTTCTAGAGACATATCATAGAAGATTGGGAGGGACGGGAGCTCAGGAAATCATCTAGGCCACCCCCCTGTTCCATCCTTCCTGGAACCTCCTTTCAGGATATGTCTTCACTGACTGGGCAAAATTGCCGCCATCAGCCCAACTTTCCAGAAGGTCAGCACCAAAAGTCCTGCCCCCTAGAAGACGTAGGGGAAAGCAATTTTCAAGCCGTTTGTGATTAGCTTTCCCAAGTATGTCCCAGCAGCTTAGGAAGTTGCTGGCAGTTACACAAGGCATTTTACGTGCTTTGAGTAAATGCCGGTGGACTGCTGCCGGACAGCTGCCCAGGTATAGGCTAGGGCTCTGTTAGTTAAAGTCTTCTATAAAATCCCCCCTCATTCTTCTTGTCTGTAGACTAAAAAAACTTAGTTTCCTCAGTCTCTCCTCATAAGTCATGTGTGCCAGCCCTCTAATTTGTTTATTCATTTATTTAGCCCTCTGCTGGACTCGCTCTAATTTGTCCACATCCTTTCTGTAGTGTGTGTTTGGAGGCGGTGCAAAACTAGGCACAGTACCCCAGATGTATCCTCATGAGTGCTGAATAAAGAGGAATAAGCACTTCCCTTGATCTGCTGGCTATGCCTGTACCAATGCAGCCCAATATGCCATTAACCTTCTTGGCAATAAGGTTCTCGCTGTTGCTCATGTCCAGCCTCTTGTCTGCCATAAGCCTCAGGTCTTTTTCTGCCGAATGGCTGCCTAGCCACTTGGTCCCCGGCCTGTACCAGTGCATAAATCATCATGGTAAATCTGTCTGTAAAACAGTCCAGTTCAGGCATGCTGAGCCAATGTTTCCATGCAATGCACAGGTCTACAGACCAAACCTCAGAATGATGCTGATGCAGGTGGAAGAGTTGAGCTGGAGTCATGTAGTGTGGGTGGGCCATTTATGGGAGGGTAGGAATCAGGCGTCTGATCCCCAAACCCACTTGCAGTATGCTAAATGCACAGTTGGTTATCTGGGCTCATTACCTGTTGTCAGCCTAAGAGGGTACATTGGACTTGAAACAGGGGTTAGGCTGCTTTCTTGTCCCAAAAGTTTTTATCCAGAAAGTCATATTCCTGAAAGTTCTTATGGGTTTCTATGCAAGTTTTTATCTGCAAGAGTATGCCCAGTAGACAATTGGGATTTGTTTCTGAGCTGGCTGGCCAATAACTTGCACCTCCCCTATTGATATTAACTGTGTGCATCACTTTATTCAATCTGCAGTCATTAGATCGTCTTTTCATCTCCGCCCTCATTCAGCATAATTTTTAATTGGGTTGCCCAGTGCGGTAGAATACCAGAAAGGTGCAGGCTAGTCCTCTAGGATTCAAGATCTGTAATGATTTCTATTCTACTTTATCATCATTACCATAACTTATGTATCTGAAGATTTGTTTATCAATTAATTCTATCTGTTTCATGTGGATAAATAGTGGAAGGTATTTTCCAAGATATAGATTGCTTAGAAGAATGTTCATATTAATTCTTTCTATTTTACCTAGCAAAGAAAAGTGGAGAAAATCCCATCTTTTTAAGATATCTTATTTTTTCAAATGATTTGGTGTAATTTTCTCTAAATGAGCCTTTTAAATTGGGAATTGTGGGTAATCTAGGTACCTGAATTGCTTAGTTCTAATTAAATGTATTCATAGGTGAATTTTATTCATAATCATAGCAGGAGCAGCAGAAAGGCAATGCAGCCACCTGGGTGGAAGAGGACCGCTGGGAAAAGGGCAGCCAGGAATACTTTGTACTTTCTTTGTGTGAATTTCAGCCCCTTAATAGACCCCAGTCATAACCATCATAAAGAGGTCAGACCATGTATGGGGGATTATTTAACATATAGTTGACTTTATTGTAGCTTTTTTAACATATTGAAACAGTATATTTGAATATAACTGGAAAAAAGGGAAAAATCTATATAGAAACACAGTAGATTTACTGTTTAATAGCTTTTGTTTAAAAGTTATTCATTGTATTCAAAATATCATTTGTGTGTCTATTAGTTAAAATGTGTTTTTGTGTGCATTAAATGTTTGTTTTAGTAAGAAAGTGTACTTTGAAATTGACTGTGCATTATTAATTTCCATTTATCAGGGTTTTACACACAGTAGCCCTGAGGCTTAACTCTGTAGTGCTTTTTGAAAAATCCTGAAAAGGCAGAACTTTGCCTTGTGCTTCATAGAAGAATTAAGCTGAGGTGCAGGATGAAGGGAAAAGGCATAGTTACAGAGAAATTGCTTAACGATCCACTATCCCAATTACCACTGTTTTTCTTTCACAGATGTTACTGTGGCCCCATTCAATGTGTATGTAGAACACAATTTCTGTGTGTGTGTGTGTGTGTGTGTGTGTGTGTGTGTGTGTGTGTGTGTGTGTGTGTACGTATATATTATTGTCTCCTCCTTCATTTAAAATAAATAGGATTTTTATTACTGAATTAGTCTACTGTCTGAAAATATTAATAATTATTGCAAAGAAATTCTATTTTTTCTGTGTATAATATTAATTGCAGAGGGAAAATTGATTAAAAAAGGACATGTGGAATTGATATAGACCAACCGCAAAACAGGTTAGAGAAGTTTAAGAGATGGCATCCCTCTTTGTTGCCAACAGCATCACTGCCATGAAAGGGATCATAAAACATACTAAATGGCTCATTGATCTTACACTTTATGAATCCAACACAGCAAAATGTGGTGATTAGACACGTTTAGTGTCAATCAATTATTAATTTAGAATCAAAATCACCTTGTCTTCTGCCCAGAGGGACAAGCATGAGTATTTATACTTCTGCAAAGCTGATGTCTTAGCAAGGATCTTGAAGCTTTAAAGCTTCTGCACATTTATTGTATTACTTCTCAAGTAGGGGAACCGTGTGCTGCTTCTGCCTTTTTTAAATTCCCCACTTCATTTGATTATCTTCCCTGCCTTCCTTTAGGACATTCTGTGCTGTTAAAATTAGAAAACTGAAGTATGCTAAGAGGAGCCAATGCATCCTGGAGCAATTGTGTTTGCTTATTCTGTGAAAGACAATCTAGTTATGAGCAATGCTTCATGCACTTCACTTAATGGTTTTTAAGAAACCTCAATGCCCTTTCTAAGTAAGTCTTCCCTGGCTTGTCCTTGTGGTCTCTGTGGGGCACTGCTATGCATCAGGAAAAACAGTCCAGAACATTAAGCTGCTACAGCTGATGTGTATTAACTTTCTGAACACATAGGAGAGAAACAGAGCATTTCCCCTCCCCACTGACCTTTTAGTTGACTGTGTAGACTAACATAGCTCCTGCTGAAGGACAATATGGTGCACATAAGCAGTACCAGCCCCCCTGAGCTGCTGAATGACTGAAAAGACAAAGTGATGAAGTATTACATGATGCTATGATGCCAATTCCTTTTATTTCAATGAAGCTGCTTAATAAGATTCTTCATGCATAAAATTAATTTTGCCCTATTCTATCAACTTCTAGCACTAAAGCATTTACTTATAATTTTGTCAGATTTTATTTATATTTGCAGGAAAGGAGACGAGAGTCATAATGAAGCCTTTTATTGGTGGTGCTGGGAGATACAAAAGAACTTAGGCAGCCACTAAGCCTACTTTTGGTTGCAAAAATAAATTACGTATGAGCTGTTACCCAAAGAAAGATGGGAAGCCCATCAAACCACAATAACTACCCTTTTAATACATATATTTTGAATATCATTTGATATGCCAAGAGAGATAAGAGCAAAACTATTAATGAAAACCCAGTTAATTGTAAGCTACAGTAATTTCCTTGTTCTTTGAAGGCTGCATTATTATTGTTTATGTGGTATTAGCAGCCCCAATGAAATAGTCATTTTGCAAATTCTCCATGTGCCAGCAGCCTCCAGCTAAGCTAGTTACACAGCTGAGCTGCCCTCTTTTCAGCTAGAGGCCATCTGGGTAACTCGGAAGAGAATTGTTGCTGTTGCAAGCAACCTGCAATCAGCTGTAAAGGAGCTTCTGATGGCCTCAAACTGATGGCAGCCTGTAAATCAGCTGGAGTTGAAAATCGGGGCATTCTGGACTCTAGTTTTTTAAACCAAAAAGATCAGACAAAGGTGACTGCAGGATGGTAATTAAGAAAACTCACAGTGATAAACTTTCGATCTGGTTTGTGTATGTAGAAGACTAGCCTTTTTTTGATCAAATATGCTAGAAACATAAGCCCAGAGATTTAGGGGACACTGAAAATCAAGGAGTTGACAGAACTACAAGTTTCATGGGTAAAAAGGCCAGGCTGGTCTACAGGATGATCTCCTAATGAAATAAGGATTTGAAAAGGTTATTAGAATTACAAAAATACTGTAGCCATTAAAAGAGACACTGTAGAGCACATCGCTTCATCTCAGACACAATTATTTCAGCCAGTATTACAAGTAGAAATGAACCTGAGGCATGAAATTCAGATTCACTGTTTGAACTTTCCCAGTGCTTATGAGACAGAGAGGCCTGTCAGATCACCTCTTATGTGCCAGCCACATCTCCAGTTAGGAACCTTTTGAATATTATTTTTTTAAAAAGCACCACCGGAAGGAATAATCAGAACAAAAGTTCTTTCATCAGCTGAGAGTCTGAAAGGCTTTTGACCAAGCAAATTAGTCATTTTTAATTTCAGTCATAGGAAGAATTTGCACAACTGTTTATAGCCCTGTATGATAATTCTGAGTTCACTTAAGGGTGAAAGGCTATATGATGTCCCTTAACTTAAAAAGAGGCATATGGCAGGCAGGGATCCTTTCTCAACTTTGCATTTTTCATTTCAGCAGAATCACATAGTGGCCACTAGTGAAAGGTGCATGGAGAAAAGAGTGAAAAACAAGAAAACAGCTTTCATAAAGTTTCATCTTATTAAGTGCAGTTAGAGAAGTGGGGCAGCATCAAAATCCAGCTTCTATCTGTATCAGTTTCCCTTCTTAAAAGGGAGATTTATTTATTTATTCATTTGCATTGTTCGTCCAAGGACGTGAAAGAGCCAATGCAGGTAAAGTGACCTCACTCTGCTTCCTTCCCCAGATCTGAAGATCACCTCTTTGGCTATGTCTGCACTTAGGCTATGTCTACACTTACACTTTAAATTGAAATAATGATGGTTATTTCAGTTTAAAGTAGTGCATGTCCCTACTAGCTTTGCTTATTTCAAAATGAGGAGCTCCCTCATTTTGAAATAAGGAACAGTCATTTTGAAATATTAAAACCTGCCTTTATATCAAAATGACAGTTAAATCAAAATTATTATTTCAAAATAACAGTGTAGATATGTTATTTCGATTTAACTGTTATTTTGATTTAAAGCGTTTTGACCTTTTTCCTCCCAGGGTGCCCTCCTCTTTTTATATATTGGGTGTGGACATGGCCCTTCTTGGGAGCCATCTTGCCACACCTCCTCCTGTCAATGGACTTGCTAGTTTGATTTGGGTTTCTAGCTGGGACATGTTAAATCGATTTAACTTAAATTGATTAAATAATTGTTATATTGATTCAATTATATCAATTTAAGTTAAATCAATTTAACATGACCCCACTAGAAACCCAAATCAAACTAGCAAGTCCACGGACAGGACTTGCTAGTTCGATTTAGGAGAGGAACACCAAGGGAGGTGTGGCAAGATGGCCCCCAAGAAGGGCCATGACATCACCCACTATATGGAAAGAGGATGACACCATGGGAGGAGGAAGGTCAAAATATGTTAAATCAAAATAACAGTTAAATAGAAATAACATGTCTACACTGTGTTATTTCAAAATAATAATTTTGATTTAACTGTCATTTTGATGTAAAGGCAAGTTTTAATATATCAAAATGACTGTCCCTTATTTCGAAATGAGGGAGTTCCTCATCACAAAATAAGCAAAGCTAGTGGGAACATGCACTACTTTAAATTGAAATAGCCATCATTATTTTGATTTAAAGTGTAAGTGTAGACATAACCTTTGTAGCTCAAAAGCTTGTAGGTTACACCAACAGCACATGGTCCAATACAAGATATTACCTCACCTATCTCTTCTCTTGCAATTAAAATGTTTGCAATAAAATCATTTGCATTTTTAAAATATTAATTCTTTTTTATTTTAGGTTTTCAGCATGAGGTGATTCATGTTTACTCCTCAGAAGTTATTTGGAAATATTTCAGATTATCATCTTTAACGTTTGTTCAGCTGGAGGGTTTACTTCATACTAGATTGAGAAACCTCCTGATTTTTCTGTATGTCCTCCTTTTTAAAGGTAATCCTGTTTTTAACTGAGCTGTTCCCTGAGTGCTTGGCACTTTTGCCATCCTGCTTCTGGGTTTGTCCTTTGTTTTATGTATGACTGGAAGAGTTCATCTCTTTGTGATTAACACCTCATTTATGTCTGTTCAGGGAAGCATCTCACTAGCTATTGTCCATCCAGCTCATAACCTAAGTCACTATTTTTACATTTGTGAAAATTGATTTGCTGTGTACTAGGATTGAGAATAATACAGGGTACAGTTGGTTCTTTTTCAAAGTAAGCTTCCTAGCAGCCTAACATCTGGAGAAAAAAAAATTGTACTAGTAGTTTTTTTTCACATTTTGGGGAATGTGATTCAATTTATTTGCTTATTGTATAATTTAATAGGATCAATCCTCTGACATGTTCAAATGATTACACTAGACAATTAATGTGTGACTTTATTTTTAATTAAGAAGTACTAGTTCTCTTCCTACTGTTGTTTGTTGTCACATGACTGACACTACCTATTACATACTTAACGATATATCACAGAGTGATCAGCCAATCCAAATGAGAGTTTAGTGGCTCAAACTTTGCATGAATAAGGATTTCAGTCTCACTGGTTTCATGGAATGGGAGGGGGAGAAGAGCAATATTTGAACTCTGATTCCATTAGATATGAGGGATTCTTCTATTAAGTTTATGTGGGGGATTTTTTCTTTTGTAGGATTTTCCAGATTTTTTTTTTTTTGCTCGTATTTTAAAAGTAATAAGAATCAGCTAGCTGCAGCCAACTTGTGATAAATGGCTCATTAAAAGCTTCAGCTATTATAACTCCTGTGTCTGAGTGGCTTCTTGCTGTGAACAACTTGCTGTAACTCCTACTAGTTCTACTCTGCTGTCAGAAATCTTTTACCTCATTGTGTGGACTTGCTGCCTGCAGTCTCTGTGGGTCCCAGTTTGAGTCTCATCTGTGATGGTGTGATTGTCACACTCACAGCTAGTTCAGGGACTGCAATAATTGGTTAAGCGCTCTGAGTGTTTCACCTCCTGTCAGCAAACTGAACAGACCCAATATTTAAATAATAGCACAAAGAGATGCTTATTCCTTTTTTGGTCAGTCAGCACAATTCAATATGGCAATCAGGAGCCCTCGTCCTTGAAAGGAAGTTGCCACCTTAATATTTTCCCCACCAGATAAATGTTACTACTAGTGTGAATTTCAAGTGGGATTTCATCATTTTTATAGAGGATATATATACTGGTGCTATAATGCATTCTTGTTAAAGATGAATTAGACTAAAAATATTCTGAAAGATGTGAATTTCAAAATTATGGTATTTTTATCACAGGTTCCATGGGTGGGGGTGATGGCAGACATACTCTCCAGCTTTTTGCATCTCCATTTGTAATGGTCCCCCTATTTCTATGTGAGTAGCCAAAAGTCCCACTGGCTGCTTGTAGCCCTATCTCCAGCAGCTGCTCCTGTCCTAGTCTGCCAACGTGTCATTATAATTTCCAGATGTGGGGGTGCTGAACAGAAGTAACAGATGCCCCTGCTTAGAACAGAGCGCAGCATACAGCTGGCTTGGTTCCAGGCTTCCCTTCAGCCTGTGAGGTAGCAGAAGGCTGGGAAGTAACACTGCAATTTTAATTTCACCCAGGACTCAGCAGGCAGCAGAAGCACGATACTCCCTGCACACTAGGACCGCAAAGGGGGCAGGGCAAGACGTGGGCCAAGAAGAGAAATGTGGTGGTTGGAGTAAGGGAAAGATTTTGGAGATGGGGGGGTGGCGTGTCTCCAGAGGTCTAGCGAGGGGGCAGGAAGAAAAAGAGGGAGACATTTTGGAACCAGAGGTTTACTAGTATCTGAGGGTGATAATGAAGGAGAGACTTGGGAAGTGCCTGAGAACTGATGCTGGGGGTAATTGTGAGAGATTTGGTCCTGGCAAGTGGCTCCTCGTGGTTCATGAGGGGAGGAGATAGAAATGATGAAGTGAGAAGGAAGCAGGGATGGTGGGGAGTAGGTTTCTAGTAGCCAAATGGTGGCAACAAGTTGAGGGGAAGGTATTGTGGGGGTGCTGGGGCTGACCTGGAAGGGAACCAGGATCTGCCAGAAGCTAAGCATAAGGAGGCAGGACTGCATTCCTTGGAAAGAAGACAGAGTTGGTTTCCTCAGGAACTGGGGCTGTGAAGGGGGTTCATGAAATTGAGAGAAGGGAAGCAGAAATGGGAAAATGACAGCAGGACTTCATTGTTTTTATTTACTTAAATTGCTATGTAAAAGCAGGTGCCACCCTGATTATTAATATTATAGCCTTCAAAAGGAAGCCACTGCTCCTACAACTGCTTAAATAGAAGCTGCTTTTTACACTCCAAATTCAATTAAAGAACAAGGAAAATGAGACAAGAAGAAGCAAAGTGTAAGGGAGTGGCAACCAGACAGGCCAGAAAGAGAAGATATGTACCAGTAAACTAGCCTTGTTCTCTATGGCTATGTCTACACTATCAATCAGTCTGAACTAAGCACGCTTAGTTTGGACTAATTTAGCCCATGTCTACACTAGCCTTTGGGTAGTTCGAACTAAGAAATTTCTTAGTTCAAACTTGGCAAAGCTTAGTCCAAACTAATAAGTTTGCCTGGTTATCAGGGGCATCACTGGTGCTGGGCTTCCAGGGCTTGAGCCCCAAGTCCCAGGTCCCAAGCACTGTTTCCACCACTAGCCCACCCGTGGCAGCAGCTGCAGTGGTTGGGCATGAGCCCCAAGTCCCAGTGCGCCGAGCTCTGGGTCTTTTCCAGGGCCAACAGCACTCCTGCTGGTTAGTCAGTAACTTAGTTTGAACTAGCCGCAATGTAAACACAGACTAATGGGTAATTCGAACTTTAAAACTTTGAACAAACCACGCTTTCTAGTTTGAACTAAAAAGTTAGTGCACTAAGACGCGTGGCTGGTTCAAACTAAAAAGCTGCAGTTAGTCCGAACTAGCCACAAGCTAGTTCGGACTAACCTTGTGCTCTTTTAGTTTGAACTATCAAGTCCAAACTAAAAAAGGAGATGTAGACATAGCCTATGAGACATCAGTGTTACAATAAACAGTTTTCTGACAGGGGACACAATAGAATGATTGTGTCCAAAGAACGTTACTTTCAGGATGTGCTTAATGAGAGAAACCAGCATCTGGGGAGGAAGGAATAAAGCTTGGACGTTGCACTGTCTTTGCGCCATCTCTTTCTGTGCTTGAGTGCTGAACAGAGAGTACTTTCTGGAGCAGTTCATGGATAAAAGCCACTTTAAGGTTTCACATTTTACTGCAGAACTAAATTAAAATTTTAATTTAATTTAACCAATAGAAAATGAGAATCGTTGAACCATGAATGACTACAGAGAAGGTTGGCAGGCTCTTGGGGAACAGAAGGAAGGAGAGTGCCTTCTCTGAGTTCAGGGAACCTTTAAAAAATAAAAGTGATTTTTGAAAATCTACTGTACATGCTGGTGTAATACACTCAAAATGTTACATAAATGGTGCTAACTTTTTACCTGCTCATGCCTAGATTCTTTCTGCTGGGTACTACTTTTAATAATGGGGCAATATGTTGCATAATCCTCTTCCTTCTGTGTGAAAAGAAGATGTAATGCATGTTTTGGTTTTAAATTAATTTTAAGTGAAAAAGCTATAAAATCAAGACATTTTGAGGTATGCATTAGTGGTGCACTTGGAGGGTGGCTGAATAATTCACACAAAGAAAGCTCCCAGCACAATCTACAACACAGCTTATTACCATATTTCAGGTGAGGCTAGTAAGACATACACAAGCATGTTTGGGGTACAGTGATTAGGGTGCATATTTTTTTTCTTAATAGAATTTAGCTTGCCGTTGGCAAGTTGTTCTACCTGACTGACATTTACTCTAGTGCAAAGCACAGGTGCTATGCGACCACTAAAATAAAGCTTAAATAAGACTTAAGCAACTAATAGGTTTTGTACTGGCTGTGACGTAGTGGGGTACAATGTAGACTGATGAGTAGCTGTGTCACACATGCACTGTAACCTTGGGTGCCTTACAAATGTCTTGTTGAAATATTCCCACCTAGCTTGCTGACAAACAGCCATCCAGCTTTGAGTGTCTGTGACTAACTTCAGCCTGCCCTCCGCACCTGCATTACACTCTGACTCTCACCATCCTTGGTTATATTGCAGGGTAATACCCAACACATCCCCAATCTTATATTTTTTCCCCAGAAATGTATTCACTATTGCCCAGCATTTTCCTGGACAATACAAATTATATATAAGCAGGGCTTAAAGTATAATTTGGGGGGCCATGGAATGCTCTGGCACTGGTGAGTCCCCCTTCTCGTGCCAGTGGGCCCTCCCTTGCCAGTGGGCCCCCTAGGACCCCAGCTCCTGCCCCCTCATGCCAGCGCCCCACCCCCTGTCCCCAAGACACCCCCAGCACAAGCCAGGCCGCCCTGCACTCACTGGCAGCGATGCAGCTGGGGGTGGGGGGCAGTAGGTCCCTGCTCTGGGCAGTAGCATGGCTCGGGCGGAGGCAGCAGGCCCTAGGTTTGGGGCAGAGCATGGAAGGGGAGGGGTTTGGGAAGGGGCTTGAGCCCCTCAACAACGCTCCTGGCCCCAGGCCCTGCCCACTGGAATGCGGCAGAATGCCTCTTCGGGGCCTGCAATTTTTAGGGGTCCAGCATTTGGACCCCCTAAAAATAGAATGTGGAACAGGAGTGCTGTGTTCTGGGTACTGCTATTTTTAAATGGTGGGCCCGGAACGCAGCATTCTGGCAACACATTCCATTTTTAGGGGCCCCAGAATGCTGAACCCCTAAAAATAGTGGGCCCCAGAATGGTGTACTGGGGTGTTCCAGCTTACTTTATATACTGTATATAAGTACATTATTTCTTTACTAGAAATAATATGCACACAACTTGCTACCCCAATGGGATTTCCCAGGCTCTTCAATTTAAACTCATTGGGTTAGCTAAAACAATGAAAGAAGTTTATTAACTACAAAGAGAGAGATTTTAAGGGAGTACAAGTGATGAGGCATAAAGGTCAGAAATGGCTGAATAAAAGAAAAAATGTACCTGGTGCCTAACTTAATAAACTGTGGTAAATTCAGATGGGTAAAAGGTTCAGATGTTGTTTTCTCACCACTTGCTTTCAATAGTCATTTTGACCTAACTTCTACAGTCAGGACCCTTTGCCTAGAATCTGGCTAATACTTCCTTTGTTGCTTTGGATGCTAAGAAAGTGATTGCAGATGGAAAGCAGGGGTGTTGCTGGTGCCTGGCACACGGGGTCTGTGCCCCAAATCCTGGCACCAGTGCCCCAGGCCCTGCGGGGACCCTGCCTCTCCCGGTCTCTGGCCACATCTGGCCAGAGATCCGGAGCCTGGCTGCCCATGGCGGCTGCAGCCACTTTCGGCCCCTTCCAAGGCCAGGCAGCCCCACGGCTGCAGCTGCTGCTCCCAGCCCTGTCCCCAGCTGGGGGCGTGGTGTGCAGTCAGGGGGCATGGCCTGGGCTGGTGCCCTGGGTTCTTCCCTGGGGCAGTGATGCCCCTGATGGAAGGGATATGGTGTTTTGGGAAGTATGTCCCTATTTTTATAGTTTCAGTCCGTCCCTTGAAAAATATTTCAAGATCAATACCACAAGACAAAAGGCCTATGCAGAAGGATGTTCTTTGCTGCTTTTTCCTCACCTGTTGACAGTTTTTGTTTCCTGTTTCTGTTTCTTTGTTTTCCGTCTCTTTGTTTCCTTTCCTTCTTGATGACTCTGTTTACTGCTTAAGTGTAAATAAGTGGTGCATATGTAACCTGCTAGGGTGGGCTCAAATTCATTCAATTGCCCCTCTCCAGTGCCTCACAGAGAAAACCCCTGATGAAAGCAACTGGAGAGCCAGGATCCAGTTGTTAAAAGGACTCACAGCAAAGACTGCTCAGAGTTTCCATCCTACATTAAACTATTACTCAACAGAAAAGTAACAATGAACTTTATTAACTAACTAAACACACCTTATCCTAAAGAACCATAATACATTTAAACAAAACAGTAAGAAACCCAAGAGTCCCAAAGTTCAGGTGGAGTCACCCTTATCTCAATTGCAGTCATTTAAGTCCTTGGGGCTTGAATGCAGAACTAAAGCAATCCTCATCCTCTCTAGCTGCAGGAATCTTCAGGCAGATGCCATGCAGTCCTTTCTTCCTCCTGTGCAGCCAGCACCATGCAATCAAGTCACTGGCCATCCAGCTCTCAGTTCCACCGCAGACAACTCCCCCGCAAAGCAGTCGAAAGCTGGGAGAAAACATCCTGCAGTCCACTCCTGCTCAGCTCCTTTCACTGAGTCCCTTAGCCAATGTCCTCTGCAGCTCCTCTCCAGGCTTCTCTTCTCAGGCTTCTCCCTGGGCATGTAACTCCAGCAAAACAATAAAACTTGTGGAGCATGCTCAGTGTGCTCCCTCATCCTCTTACCAGAAGTTTCTGGTTTCTGGGCTGCAAAATCTGCCCAGCAACGTAACCCAGCCATAAGGGTCCCTAAAAGAGATTGCACCTATTTAGGCACATGGGTTACACATACATGCCCTCGTTAGAGACAGACCTGTTGACTAACCTCAGTTTGGGACATGTGTCACCACGATGTAGTGGAGTCATATAAATTCATATACAATGTTTCCACACACATTTTATCAGGATGAGGCTGATGAGCAAATCAAGAGTTTTTCAAATGCCACCTTATAAGGCATACCATGGACCAGTGGTCCTCAACTTGTGACCCAATCAGCAAATAGCTGTGGCCCATGTAACACTCTGAGTTATACAGATAATATTGGATGTAGCTTACATAATGCATTGTGAGCCATGCATGTGGCGCACAATGGTAAATAAGTAGAAAATCACTGCCTTAGACAGCAAACATTACAACAATGTGCAGGGTGCAGGGGTGTGTGTAAAGGGGAGCAAGAAGGGCCATGGCCTCTCCAAATGACAGGGGCATGGAATTCTTCCAGGGCCACTGCAGGGAGTGTGAGTTTCTTCTGCCCCAGCCCAGGAGCGAAGATGAAGCTCCTTCACCTTCCGGGATCACAGAAGGAGAGAGAAGAGCCACCTGTTGGAGCCAGGCCCACCAACAGGAATTCCGGCCCCAGAGCAGAGCAGTCAATGACCCCATGGAGGACAAGCAGGATGACTGGCCTGGGACCCATGGGTCTGTGGACCCAACACTAGCCCCCCCAACTCCCATGCTGCCCCCAGTCCTGCTCCCTTCAGCCGTGGGCCCAACTCTTCTGTCAGGACAGCCCAAAATGACCCCCTCAGAAAGAATGGCTAAGGTCCAACTAGGCTTCTGCTGGAAGGTTTTACTTATTTATTATGTGTCATGCAGGTTCCTGGGTCCCTTGGGCTCCCCAGGGAGATTACTGGTGAACCGAGAAAGCTGAATAGTAGATAGCATCTCTTCAGTCACTTGAGAATCTGAATGGGGCATAACAAATAAGCTTGGCTCAAGTGAGGGACGTGGAGTGTTAATGGTAGTGACCTCAAAGGAAGGGTGCATGCGGAAGAGAGGAGAGGAGTGTTCCTATGCACTATAAATACAGGGGACATTTTATCACACTTGCCTCTTGCAAAATGGTGAATTTCACCCTTCAAAAAGTCTGTATAGAGCCCCTGAATTAGTCCATAAAACGTGTTTTTTGTTATTGCTGAAAATATTCTGAAACAATAATATTCCAGTTGCTCTTCCAGTTTTTTTCCTAGGAAGGATTCCAGGACTCTACCCTTTTTTCCCCATTAATTTCTCCTTCTCTTTGTCCCCATTTTCTTTACATGGCTACAGTTCTGCTCTTTGCAATAAGATTCTCATACTCTTGAATCAGAGAGAGTGCCATACCTGGATCTGAATTTTGTGGCTCAGGTCATATTTGGATGTATCAGCCATTATGAAGCAAAAGTATATATTTAGCAAGCTGGGTATGGATATATTATTTGAAAAGGATTATTTCCTGCTATATGAAGGACTGACATACATAAGTCTTGGCAAATTTGAAGACAGCTACCCTGAACATGCATTACTTTCTGTATCCTAGAAACTACATGATTCTGTTAAGAATTATCCTCAGACTGGACATTTCATAAAAGGTGACATTAAGGTCAATGTTACCATTTGCTGTGCCTGAGGCAAATGTCATGGCATGTTGTTTGCGACTTTTCACTTTTTGTGGGATATCTTACACAGTGAAGGCCTGGGCAGCTGGCTGTGTCACCTAATGATGAACACCAGCTACAGAATGAGGAACTCTTGTCTTCAGAAATATAAATTCTTTGCTATTTTCTTAAAATCATAAACCATGTTCATAGGAACACAATCAAACTTTGATTCCCATATATTTATTATTTTATATAGCAATAACTACATAATTTATTCTGTTTTGCCACTGAGCAGTCCAAACATATGAATGGCTAGGAATTAGGATTTATTGACAGTGACTACAAGTGTATAATATATGTATGCCATTTTCAAGGCTGTATTCAATTCAGTAGACCAAATCCTTTTTGCAATATTTATGATGGAAGCAGAGCTAGCCATCAGTCAGCCATCTTTATATTAGTCAGCTATTTCTCATGCGTCTGACTCTTACGCTTTTTCTTTACTAAGTGGAAGTGAAGCAATAAAAAAATCTTTGATCTTATGAGCAGTGAAGGCTTGTCAGTCCAAGCAAGAGAAGCACAGCCTAAAGAAGAATTTCCAAAAGCTACAAAGTACTTTTTGCCTATTCTTTTTTATTTAATTGGTAAATATAGTAAGATATAATGGCAAGTTCTGATTTGATTTAAATGTAACCATTAACCCTCTGCAGCAGCAATTTCCACTTCCAGAAAGTTTGAAAAACATAGCGTTGTATGAGGCTTGAATAGTGGTATAACTAATAGTGCTTCAAGAAGCTGCCTTCTTAACATGGTGATTAACTGCACCCATGAGTTACTTTATAAGGAAGTTGATGTGGTAACCACTGTTTGTTGAGGCATGGGAAGATTGTAGCAGTCAAGTTCAGGCTGCAGGAGGTTTGCAGGGGGCAGGAAAGGAGGCTATGCCCTGCCATCTGCCTTCTCACTCCCGCTCAAGGCGGGCCCTCCATATGGCATGAGGATCCACTGTGGAGTTCTGGGCTCACCTGATCCTCTGCCCCCAGTGCTGGACAGTGTTATCACAGCTCTAGCTATAAGGTAAACATTTAAAAGTCATTAATTACATAGTGAGCAGGATGAAAATTACTATCATAAGTTTTGTACCTTGCCTGTCAAAAAAAGTCATGAGCGACCACTGCCTATGAACTGTCCTCAAGTATAGTTTTGCTGTTGGTGAACTACTTTGAATGACTGTGTCTCAACTAGTGTTGTAGTGAATAACAGGGGTCTCAAATGTATTTGGACACGTATTACACAGAATGACAACTGGTGAAATTTCGTGTTCTTTGAAATCATGAAGCTGTGGTTGGCTATAGTCAACTGTTATGACTTTTGGGGGATTATAAAAAAAGTCTTCCTGGAAATAAGCATGACTCCTATAGATAGGATTAGAACATGATTAAAAAAAACATGCGTTCTTAGGTGTATATTTGATGTAAATGTTGAACCTGAGCTTGAGCAGGAGTCAAAGATAATGAGGGTCACCATTCTTGAACCAGTAAATAGACTTTTTTTTTTAACTGAGGCCAAGTTAAATCCATGGAGGACACAAATGTTCTTTTTAGAAGTAGAAAAGGTCCAGGGCCACCCAAGGGATTTAGGTGCCTAGAGCCAAGACATAGGTTCTTAAGGCCTACTTTTAGGCACCACTGTGATCCATAAAACCTTCATTCATTTTCTGTGTAATGCTATAGGCACCAAAACTCATTCCTTGCCTAAATTTCCACTGCAAAATTCTTCTCAGTACCTAAATTTCTCTCTCTGAACATGTGCACTGCTGACTCAGTCCTGGCTCCATTTTCAGCCAAAGTACAGTTCTCAAACCAGGAGCACATAGGCATTCTCCTGCCTATCTCCTTGGCAGGGCCAGTACTATAGGCATGCTCAGAACACACCTGCCAGATAAGGCCACACTAAAAATCTCTTGTTAGAGGTGCTGCCATCTACCTTTAAACCTTTCACCCAGCCTTCTGTGGAGTGCGAGAGGTGCCTAATTGTTTCTCACAAGAACTAAGTCCGTATGTGTATGAGAGAAACAAACTGCTTCTGTCCTGAGACTTCAGCTGTTTTTGTCAAACTGGTCTTAAACTCAAAGTGATCTCAAACTCCTGTGGGATCTCAGAGTTAAGCTCTCCTGTTGTGCAGTCAAGTGAAATGTGGGGCTGTTGCCCCAAAGAGCTTAACTCAAGGGGCTCTCTCAGATCCAGTTTGCTTTCACTTTGAACTCTGCTGAAGCAAGGATATTTAACTCAATGTCTATACTGAGCATGGATGAGCTGGAGGGAAAAATCTGTGCAGAAGGATAGCTCTTTTTATATGGAAAGGAACTGGGATACAGTTTTAGTCCTTGTTCTGAGTGAGCTGTCCAGTTCTTTAGCAGGAGTCACTTGGCTTTTCTGCATGAGTTAAATATATTTTTCTAGTTTGTTGTTTGAGTGCTGAAGAGGAAGTGATGCCTCCAGTTGGCAGAAATGTCTCAAAAGAGGGTGGCTTCTTCCTTCTGACCTATGGAGACCTTTCTACTGACCTGATCTGGCCTCAGGAAACAATTTAGGAATCTAAGCCTGCTGACCCTACCTAGGACAGAGATTACCAGCTGTGGATCAAGTAGAGATAGGTGCCTCCCTGCAGACCAGTCTTAGGAGCTGAACTCCATGAAAGGGGCAGGACTTAGGACACACCTCTCTTCCTGGTAATTCCCATTGTCTAATGTAAGTGACTGCCCATGTAGAATACAGTACTGCCTTTCATGGATCTCATTTGTAGGATCCTATCTCTCCCCAGTTCCTTGTATATGTAGCACAGGCAACTCATGGAGACTTTGTGGATCTTTCTCTTCTTCCCTTATTTTCTAGACGCATGCAACACAGACATTGTAGCTCAGTGGTGTAACTCTTAAGTTCTTTTGTGGCTCTGGGCGAAAGAGGCTTAGGACCGTTATGAGACAAACTGATAAGTTAAATGTCAAGTGTCACTCTTTCTGAGTTCACAGTTTAATCACTGAAAACAAGCTGAGATGTTTCAGTTGTTTTCATGCATGATTTCGGATAGAAACTTCCCTTGTCTTGGCTAGATGCAGTGGATTATATCCCACCATCTGAAGAAAATCCATCGTCAAACGGCAAAACCTAAAACATGCTCAATGTTAAATTTTGTTGATAATTTTTTGACCCATTGATGAATTAAGTGCTGCTTTGGAGAAGTAAGCTCTGAAAGAATATGATAGGCACTTTGGCTGTGTTATTTGGTAAAGACGACACAAATAACAACCACTTCACCTCTAAATACCCATACAATTCTACTGTGATGTGGTAGTTTTAATGGCAAGTTGTCTAGTGAAATATTGGTACTTTAAAGAGAATATGTCAGGTGCCTGGAGGAAAGACTTGAAATATTTGGATGCTAGACGACATACATATGATTTATGTATAACACTAGAAATGTTGACCCTCAGTGCCAAATTTTAATTCATTATCCTCTGCTATAAGTCGTGTGTGTGTGCACACACGTGTGCATTCCTATTCTGTGATATATTCTCAACTTGGCATTAATGACCTGTAATTACTATTTGTTAGGTTACACAAAAATGAGATTATTATGAAAGAAGGAGTATAGATTAGCATGAGATAATCATGTCCTTTCAGTATTACAAAACTTAAACTACAGCTAAATTCCTCCCATCTCTTATGGGGTTTCAGTAATTATCTCCTGAAATGTATATTAAGTTATATTGCCATTAGAAAGTATTTAGTCTTTGGGTAATTGGTATTTTTTAATGATGAATTAAGTTAAAGTTGTGATTTTAGAAAGGCCACTGTATGATCTGAGTTTTCTAGTATAATTTCCATGCAGATGATATTCTGATCACCCTTGTATTAGTTTTGGTATTTTCTCAAGTAAAGCCTGCCCCCAGTTCTTGCTCTACTGTATTTTTTTTACCCTATGTGCCATTGCTGACTCTCTCCAAATCTCATATCCTGCTCAGTGTGACATGCTGCACCCCCAAACAACCCTGTAGTGTGACCTGTGTATCTTCCCTGTTCATCCTTACGATATAACAATGGATTAGATGATGCAAAGTGTGTCATTTGAGGTGTTTTTTGAAAGCTTGTGGCATGCTCTACATGACTGTTATGGTAGCATGTGTCCTACAACATCATATATGTATACAGATATTGAACATGTCTGCAAGTGTATTTCACATGGCTCAAGTGGTGGCAGACAATCAGATCTGCATTCTCACATCCAATAAAAGTATGCATACAAGAACAATGTAGACCAGCACTTCCCAACCTTTTCCTTTATGTGAACCACTACATCATCATCAGAAGCTTTTGTGGACCATGTTCTAACCGTCAAATGTACAAAGAGCGTCGGTTCACACTGATGTTATGCAAAAGCTCTGATATTTAAATTCAGAGAATGTTATATTGCACAAGACAAACAAGGAGTCTAGTGGCACTTTTAGAGACTAACAAATTTATTTATTGCATGAGCTTTCGTGGGAGAAAGTCCCACTTCATCTGACAAAGTGGGATTTTCTCCCACAAAGGCTCATGCAATAAATAAATTTGGTAGCCTTTAAACGTGCCACTAGAGTCCTTGTTTGCTTTGCTGAACTAGACTAATATGGCTACCCCTTTGGAACTTATAGTACAGAAGAAGTTTTTGAAGCAAATTATATTGTGAATAATAATGTAACATCAAATATGATGCATAAGATATACATGGATTTATGTTATTGTTATATTATTTTTTTACTTTTCCCCCACAGACCACCCACAGTATCCTTACGGACCACCAGTGATCCATGGATCACAGGTTGGGAACCATTCATGTGGACTAAACGCCTTGGATGGAGGGGGAAGGATCACCTGACTGCAAGAAGGGGGGCTGAGATGGTTTGAAAAGATACACTTTGAATGGAATCAGGCTTTTTGCCATGGTTTAGAATCTTCTAAGCAACATCAAGGACTGACACTTTCCCGCAAATCATCGTCTGGCTAAAAGCCATCATAACGAAGCCTGGGTGGGTAAGCTGTGCATGGATTGTAACAGTGATCTCAGTTTAGAATGTGAGCTATCTTTTATTTTATTGTGATTATTTCCTGAACAGATTAATTATCTAATTTTATATTGATTTGATATACACTCACTTAAAATCATGTTTTGATCAATAAACATATGCTTGTTTTATCTAAAGCACTGAGATGTTAGATGAGCATGTCAGAAGTCCTTACTGGAAGCAAAAGCTGGTGCATATCAATTTCTTTATTAAATTAATGGACTGATGTAAATTAGCATTCAAGGCCCAGTGGGCATGCACTAAACCTTGCAAAATGGAAGTTCTTGCTGTTGTATCTGGGGGCTGAGGGTGCTCGCCAGAGGAGCATTCCATGAGTAGTTAGCGAGCTCATGCTTCCACTGCCTAAGAGACTGATCGCATATTGGAGGCTGGCATGAGCTGACCCAGGAGTGGAGGTGTGAACAGTAAGGTGAGGTAAGTCAGGGCCCTGGAGTGGATGATTGGGGGGCACAGCAATGTACCAGTCCAGACTGCAGGAGGGAAACATCATACCTAATAACTCTTGAAGAATACCTGCAACCAGAACATTCATGCCTTCATATAGCTTCAGTGAGGTGTTCACTCCTAGTGTCAGAAGAACCACAGTGAAGCAGCCATGTGCATGCCCAGTAGCAGATTTTTATAGAAGTCCCACTTGGACCTTGCCAGATCCTAGAACTCTGGACTGAATTTCTAGGGTGCATTCCTGTCCTATGGACTGCAGTAGTAATGGCTTCCAGAGAACTCTGAAGTCATTTCCCAGCATTCTTGGAGTGGGGTGAGACTCTGATTTACTTCCCCACCCTGTAAGGAGCGTCTTTGAACAGCTGAGGGATCCAGGTGGTGGGTTAGGCAGTTTCCTTCCCACACGGACCTGTGTCCAGAATACCAGAGATATGACCCAGCACCAGATGTCTAAGAGCACCACAGGACTCTAGACCATGGGGCCAGGCGAGGACCTTGCCACACCTAAACGAGATAACATTGTAAGAAGGCCTTTGTTCTGTTTGCTTCTTTATTTAAGTCAGCCAGCTTCACAGTATTGCAGCCTCATCTCTGATCTCATTCTCAGTTACACTCTACCTGCAAGGTGACAAGAGGGGAGCTGGGAGCTGGGAACAGTTGTGACGGTTGGTGGTGGGGAATTGGTTGATTTTTTTAATGTTTAATGTTTTAGTAAATCGTAACCTTTTCTTCCCCAGATCCTCTTCCCAGCAGAGTCTCTCTTTGTTATTTTGTTGGCTGGGATTTGTTCTTTCTTTGATGGTGTTCATGTTGATATACTTGATTCTTATGTACTGGATTCCATATTCCTTGCCAGCAGCAGTAGCATTATTCATTTCCCCAATTGACAACACCCCTTGTGTTCTGGCACAGCGCGGAGTCACCTTGGGTGGAGGCATCAGGCATCATTAAAGGGAATCCAAGTACCAACCTATGTGAGGAGCAGGGAGAATCCTTTCCAAATACCAAGCATCAAAAAGGAGACTTCAGCCACCTCTTTGGTAAGAGCTACATTTAAGTGACTTGGGGCCTTATCAATGGAAATTTAGGTGCCTACAGAGTTTGGTGGCAGCTGAGCAGGTGATTTGAGTATCTAATTTTGGATACAGGTGTCTGAAGTGGCTGTTAGGCACCTATATCATTTGGTGAATATAGCTGTGAGATACTAAGCACAGCAGGCACTCTAAGAGTGAGTGAAGGGAGGGATATAAACTGCAGAATGTAAAGAGCTGGCTTCCCTAGTGGCTAGCTGGGGTTACTGCAGAGCTATCAGAGGCACCTGAGATCAATTAAGGCCTAGCCAGGTGCCTGATAAAAGCTGCCCTGCCCTAAACAGAAGTTGCACAAGCTGGAGAAGGAGTAGGAGATTAGTGCTGTGCTGCAGAACTTCAAGATGGTATTGGAGAAGAGAGGGAGATAGACAAAACAGAGAGAGCTGGAGAAGAAACCCAGCAGAAGGAGGGGAGACTGGGTGAAAACCCTATAAAGGTATAATAATGGAGGGGGAAACAGCCCAGGGGAAAGAAGTGCAGGATTGAGACTTGGTCAGCAGTGCATAGCTGCAATCTCTTAGGGTCCTTGGGCTGGGACCCAGGGGAGAGGGTGGGCCTGGGTCCCAATGTCCCCCCTGCCTCACACCAGGAATGACACCAGTGGCAGCCCCTATGGGCAGAAACAAAGAGGAAGGGGACACCTGTGACCCATTAGCCTACCAGAGCATGAGACCCACTGCCACAAAGGTACTCTTATTTGTCACATAGCCCTAAGAGCCTAAGTCATTTAGGGCCTTATGAAAACATTAGCCAGCATCTGAATATACAGTCAGGATCATTTGGCTAAAGCATTTGGGAACCTTCCATCTATCTGATTCTTCTAGGTTATTTTCTCTTTTAGGCTCCCTCCCACATCTGCATAAAAGAGAGGGCTATTTCCTTTCCCTTTTCCTAATTAATGTGCATGTTTAGTGTGTGTTAGTAGTGTAAAGACCGGAAGCCTGGCTGATTGATGTCTTCTTTCCTTTCTTGCTCCTTAAAGGCCTGAGCCTGTAGTGCATTTTTCTTTCACATTCAGCCCAAAGGAGACCCTCCTTAGTCAATAAGAAGTTTCCTTTACCTCACTCTTCCTCCCTCCAGAGTTAGCTGCACCATGCACCCTGGGAGGAAGTCCCACTCCCGCTCAGCACCCTGGCCAGGGAGCCGATCAGCACCCTGGCCAGGGAGCCGATCAGCACCCTGGCCAGGGTGCTGAGGGGAGGTGCAGGGGGTGGCGGGTGCCCGAGCTGTCTTTGCCCATGGCTCCCCCTTGCTGGGGGGGGCAGGTGCCCTAGCCCACTTTGCCCCCCCTCCGCCCCTAGCAAGGGGAAGCAGTGGGCAAAGCCAGCTTCTCCCCTTTGCCTGGCATGGGGAGGTGGCAGGCGCCCCAGCCGTCTTGGCTGGCTGCTCCGCTGAGTAGTGGGGTGCCCGGCTCACTCTGTCTGCATTCTGGCTTGCTCCCCTGCCAGGAGCAAGGTGAGGGGCAGAGCCGGCACCTGGGATTTTATTTTGTGGACATAGCCATAGAGTTTTTAAGGCTATGTCTACATCAGCAGTTTTAGCTGGATTTGCTAATCTGAACTAAAGAAGTTTGAGGTTAGTCTGAACTAATCTCAGGCTAGTTCGAACTACCCGTGGGCTTTTAGTTCAGCCTAGCTGTGCATTCTTGTTCGAACTAAAACACGCAGCTGGTTTGAACTAATGATTTAGTTTGAATTTTTTAAGCTTTAACCAACCATTAGTTTTGGTATTGTATGTGCTTAGCTCAAACTAAAGTTCGAACTAAGTGTGTAAGTACAAACTAACAATGGTACTTATTAGTTCAGACTAAGCTTTGCCCAGTCCAAGCAAAGAAATTTCTGAGCTCGAAGTAAGCAAAGCCTAATGTAGCCAAGGGCTAAATTAGTCCAGACCAAGTTTCCTTAGTCTGGACCAGTGGTTCCCAATCTGGGGTCCATGGACCACTACATGTTCCAGGGGGTCTGCGGTGCTGCTCATCACCAGGGCTGGAACCCAGCTGTGGCCCAGATGCTCCCTGCTGGGGCTGGATCCCAGCAGGGGTGGGGGCTTGCAGAAGGCTGCCTGCTGCTGCCACTTGCCAGCTGCTGATGCTGGTGGCGGCTCAGCTTTGCTCCCCTGCAGGTACTGCCTGCCTCCATTCCCCTGCAGGGGCTGGCTGGGAGCCATGGCCGTGGCAGCCCCGCTCACAAGCACAGGGAGGGGGAGGGAGCCATGGCCAGAGCAGCCCCAATCGCTGGCACGAGGAGGGGAAGGAGGCCATGGCTGCAGTGGTTCCCACTCCCTGCCCAGATTCAGGATGCATGAGCCAGATTATAGCCACATGGGTGAGATTCTGCCAGTGATGTCGCTGCCACTTCGCAGCAACGATGGAAAAGGGGGGGGGGGGTCTGTGAATTTTTTGCCCTACAAAAGGGGTTCTCAGCCTGCAAAAGGTTGGGAACCACTGGTTTGGACTAATTTGGCAGCACAGATATAGCCTAACATGCTAATTACAAATTTATCCAGAAGTCCATTGTGTTCTGTACCATATGGTTTTAAAATAAAAACAGATTCTAAAATCTGACATTCAGCTAAAGTTAACAAACTGCAGTTCATTTCTGTTGTGTCATCTGTGAGTGTGATGGAATGTATCAGCCCTGAACTGGGACAACAGGGACTGAGTAGTCACTGCATACTCATGAGTTCATGCCCCCCCCTCACCCCTGCTGTGTCTGCTTCTGATAGAGGGAAGAGATAAAAGGAGACAGCTTCACTCAGCACTGGTTGAAGAGAAGGAAGGATTTGTCTGCCAACCCTTGCCTACTGAGACTGTGGACCTAGACTATACTGCATGAAGGATCAGCTGACTGCAGAGACTGATGGGTATGCTGAACCATTGCCAGCCAAAGAGATATCTTAGATGGGCTTTATGGTAGGAATCAACCCAGGGAAAATGTTGGGAGCTGATGCTAAAACCCTTAATTGGGAGTTTACTGGCTTCACAGAACACTGAGTCAGAACCTGGTAAAGTAGGGTAGGCCTGGATTCTCCTACCCTGCCCTGCACCTGCCCTAGACATGCCCTCCAGGGACTTTTGCTATAGACAATTTCATATGAACCACCCAGAGGGTCAGAGACCCCAAACTGTTATAGTTTACCCCACCTAGTTGGCTCAGGGGCTATAGACTGATTGGCAGTTCTGTTCATTCCCTTTGAAGTACCTGGCATTGCCACTGTTGGAAAACAGGGTACTGGACTAAATGGACCACTGGTCTGACCCAGTGTGGCCACTCTTATGTTCTTGTCTATATGAGAAAACCCACAACAAATAGAATAACTAGCACCTTTGCTGGCAGTGTCAGCAGAAAGGCCAAAGACTAAATGGGCAATGGAACATGAACTGCCCTTTCCCTTGTGAGAGTGGATGCTATTGGCTATGGAAGATACAAACTTGCATGAAAGGCTTTTAATTACACCAGCTGGTGGTGTTCTATGGTAGACCACTTTAATCTCCAGGGCTATGTCTACACTAGGAAAAGTTAGTTTGAATTTTTTTAATTCAAACTAATAAGTGTGAGTTTAGTTCAAACTAAACTTGAACTTACTAGTTTGAAATAACAAAGTGGACTAATTCAACTTAACGTTAAGGCAAATTAGTCCACTTTGTTAATTCGAACTAACCACCTTTAGTTTGAACTTATTAAATTCAAACTAAGGACTAATCCTACTCTATGCTGTACTTAGTTCAAACGAAGGATCAAAGTAAGGGCTTAGTTCGAACTAACTGGCAGGTCTTAATTTGAACTAAGAAAAGCCTAGTGTAGACAGGTACTAAGCCTCCTTAATTCGAACTAACTTGCAAGTGTGGACAGACCCTAGGAGAATCAGTCCAGCATCTTTCATCAGCAGTAAAATTTAAGCTTAAAAATATGTTAAAACAACATTTGCTAACACTTGATCATGTTACACATTCTCACTCCCAAAACATAGTTTGGGAAAGTATCATTAAAATTGTATAGGAGAAAGGAACAAAGTGAACAGGGGGACTGAAAATAGAAGTTTGAGAGGGAAGGAGTTGGTGAAGCCCTGAGAAGGAGGCAAAGGTGATCTCCTAGCTGAAGAAGCAAGGAAGAGAGCGAAGCTTGGGTGAGAGAATTGCTAACTGTGTGTTTGTGTCTTTCCCTACAGGTGAGTTCTGTTAGTTGTCAGTTACTGTGGGAACTGGGACTGTGACTGTGTGATTTGTCTGGAGGCTGTTTGTACCATTGTTTCTTGCTCACCTTTGATCACCAGCTTCAATCAGCCTTGAGATCATCCTTCCCCTGTGTGCTTAACGAGGGGCAAGGGCTGACCTAGGCAGAGAAGGCCTTAAAAGCCAGTGGCTGAGCGACCAGGGGGAGCTTGTGAACAGGGGAGTTTGAGAGGGAGTTTGGTGAGGCCATGATGGTGAAGAGGAGCCACACTGCTTGCACCAGCACCCCTTCTGTCTCCTCCACCTGTGCCTGTAGCCAGACATCCATCCTGAGCATGGATATCTCTACTCAGATCCTGGTGTGGACTTGCAGGGACTTTGGCCTGTATTTCTCAGTCACAGACAATCAGGCTAGGAAGGTGAATCAATGTGACAGGTGCCTTCTGGTGGAAGCTCTCAGGAGGCAGGTAGGAGAGTTACAGGAGGAAGTATTTAGGCTCAGGAGTATCCATTCCCTGGAGAAGTTCCTCGATAGCATCCACAAGGAGATGTAAAAGGAGAACGATAATATCCACGTGCCAAAGACTTCTGCCGCACCACTGGAAAAAGATGGAATGCCTATGGCAGAAGGAGGACACTGGCAACTGATTATCTCTGGCAGCAGACAGTGCCCCACCTCTGTTCCCATCCCTCCCTCCATTCTGGTGAAGAACCGCTACAAGGTGCTAGAGATGATGAACGAGGTGGAAGAGGAGACGCCATGCACCCCCAAGGCTGGGAGGCTCACAGGCACCACAGCCAGGAGGAAATGTAGGGTTCTGATCATTGGGGACTCACTTCTGAGGGGGATGGAGGCACCCATCTGTTGCCCTGACAAGGCATTTCGGAAGGTATGCTGCCTGCTGGGTGCCTGCCTCTGAGACGTTGCAGAGGGATTGTCGAGAATCATCCACCCCTCTGACTACTACCCCATGCTACTCATCCATGTGGAAACCAATGATACTGCGAGAGGTGATCCTTGGGAGATCAAAGGTGACTACAGGACTCTGGGAGTGCAGGTGAAGGAGTTCGGAGCACAGATGGTGTTCTTCTCGATCCTTCCAGTCAAGGGTAGGGGCCTGGGCAGAGACAGATGCATCCTGAAAGTGAATACCTGGCTGAGAAGATGGTGTTGTAAGGAGGGCTTTGGCTTCCTTGACCATGGGGTGCTGTTCCAGGAAGAAGGACTGCCAGGCAGAAATGAACTCCATCTGTTGAGGAAGGGGAAGAGCATATTCAGATTCAGACTGGCTAATGTAGTGAGGAGAGCTTTAAACTAAGTTTGAAGAGGGAAGGAGACCAAAGCCCACAGGTAAGTCATAATGTGGGAGAGCTGGGGGAAGGAATGGAACTTGGGGAGTGCCAGGACTGTAACACCAGGATAAAAGAGAGGGTAGTTGGAACATAGGGGCAGGGGTAATCAAATAACTGTCTTCGGTGTCCTAATGAAGCCCTAATACCTGAGGCAAGTACAGGAGGACAACTCCAGGAGGAAATGCAAGGAGGTAGATGCAACAGAACTGAAAATCGACAGGAGAAAGTAGGGCAATCACCCTGGTATTTTAGGTGCCTGTACACAAACGCAAGGAGCCTAGGAAACAAGCAGGAAGATTTGGTAGTACTGGCACAGACAAGGAACTATGTTATAATTGGAATAACAGAGACATGGTGGGATAGCTTGCATGACAGGAGCTCTGCCATGGATGGGTATAAATTGTTCTGGAAGGACAGGCAGCGAAGAAGAGGGGGAGGAGTAGCTATATGTAAAAAAGCTTTATGACTGCTCAGAGCTCCATTATGGAAGTGGAAATGAGCCAGCTGAAAGTCTGTGGGTTACGTTTAGAGGGGAAGGCAACAAGGGGGATGTCGTGGTGGATGTCTGCATTAAGACTGCCGGACCAGAGGGAGAAGGCAGATGAGGCATTCTATGGCCAACTGGCAGAAGTTTCTAGATCACAGGCCCTGGTTCTCATGGGGGACTTCAATTACCCTGACATCTGCTGGGAGGCCAATACAGCAGTGCACAGGCAATCCAGGAAGTTTTTGGAGTGTTGAGGACAACTTCCTGGTACAAATGCTGGAGGAGCCAACTACAGGCCTTGTACCTCTCGACCTGCTGCTCAGAAATAGAGAGGAATTGATCAGAGAAGTAGAAGTGAATGGCAACCTGGGCAGCAGTGACAATGAGATGGCAGAGTTTAGAATCCTGATCAAAGGAAGAAAGGAAAGAAGCAAAACGTGGACCCTGGACTTCAGAAAAGCAGATTTTGGCACCCTCAGGGAACTGATGGGCAGGATCACTTGGGAGGCTGATCTGATGGGGAAAGGTGTCCAAGACAGCTGGCTGTATTTTAAAGAAACCCTGCTAAGGGCACAGAAAGATACCATTCCAATGAGCAGAAAGAAAAGCAAATGTGGAAGGTGCCCAGTGTGGCTTTACAGAGAACTCTGCACTGAGTTAAGGCATAAAAAGGAAGCTTACAGGAAGTGGAAGCTTGGACAGATGACTAAGGAGGAATATAAAGGTATTGCTCAGAACTGCAGGGATAAAATCAGAAAGGCCAAAGGACAATTGGAGTTGCGGCCAGCAAGTGATGTGAAGGATAAGGGGAAGGGGTTCTACAAGTATGTCAATACAAAGAAAAGGATCAGGGATGACATAGGTCCCTTACTGAATGGGGCAGGTATCTTTGTGATGGGGGATAATAAAAAAACTGAAGTGCTCAATGCTTTTTTACGTCAGTTTTCACAGGGAGGGCCAGCTCCCGGCTCACTACACTGGGTATGGCAGCTTGGAGAGAAGAAGAGAGGCCCTCGGTGACGGAAGGTCAGGTTAGGGACTACTTCAAGAAGCTGGATGTGCACAAGTCCATGGGGCTGGGCGAACTGCATCCAAGGATGCTGATGGAGTTGGCTGATGAGAGCAGTTCTGCTGGCCATTATCTCTGAAAACTCGTGGCAAACAGGGGAGGTGCTGGAGAACTGGAAAAAAGCAAATATATCATCTATCTTCAAGAAAGGAAACAAGGAGGATCCGAGGAATTACAGACCTGTCAGCCTCATCTCAATGCCTGGAAAAATCATGGAGCAGGTTCTCAAAGAATCCATCTTGAAACACTTGGAGGAAAATAGAGTGATCAGGAGCAGTCAGCATGGATTCACGGAGGGTAAATCATGCCTGACCAACCTCATTGCCTCCTATGATGAGATGACTGAATTTGTGGATGTGGGAAGAGCCGTTGACTTGATATACTTCGATTTTAGGAAGACTTTTGATACGGTTTCCCACAGCATTCTCGTCAGCAAGTTAAGGAAGTATGGATTGGATGTGTGAACTGTGAGGTGGATAGAGAACTGGTGAGATCAGTGGTTTCAGTGAGTAGGAATCAATGGCTCCATGTCTAGCTGGCAACCAGTAATGAGTGGTGTGCCCCTGGGGTTGGTCCTGGGGCCAGTTCTGATCAACCTTTTCATTAATGATCTGGATGATGGGATAGACTGCACTCTTAGTAAGCTAGCGGATGACACCAAGCTGGGGGGCATGGTAGACATGCTGGAGGGCAGGGACAGGATTCAGGGAGACCTAGACGAATTGGAGCTGTGGGTCAATGGTAATCTCATGAGGTTCAACAAGGACAAGTGCAAGGTCCTGCACTTGGGATGGAAAAACCCCATGCACTGCTACAGGCTGGGGAGCAATCAGCTAAGTAACAGCAGTGTAGAAAAGGACCTGAGGGTTGTGGTGGATGGGAAGCTGGATATGAGTCAGTAGTGTGCTTTTGTTGCTAAAAAGGCCAATGGCATACTGGGCTGCATCAGAGGAAGTGTTGTCAGTAGATCGAGGAATGTGATCATTCTCCTCTATTCAGCACTAGTGAGGCCGCATCTGGAATACCACGTGTCCAGTTTTGAACTCCCCACTACAAAAAGGACGTGGACAAATTAGAAAGTTCAGCAGAGGACAATGAAAATGATCAAGGGGCTGGAGTACAAGACCTATGAAGAGAGACTGAAGGAACTAGGCTTATTCAGCCTGCAGAAGAGAAGACTGAGGGGGGATTTGATAGCAACCTTCAAGTACTTGAAGGGATGCTCCAAGGAGGATGGAGCTCGGCTGTTCTTAGTAGTAACAGAGAACAGAACAAGGAGCAATGATTTCTAGTTGCAGCTGTGGAGGTTGAGGTTGGATATTAGGAAAAACTTTCTTACTAGGAGAGTGGGGAAGCATTGGAATGGGCTACCTACGGAAGTGGTGGAATCTCCATCTTTGGAGATATTTAAGGCTTGGTTAGACAAAACCCTGGCTGGCATGATTGAGTAAGTGGCCCTGCTTTTTTGGCAGGGGGTTGGACTAGATGACCGCATGAGGTCCCTTCCAACCATATGATTCTTTGTGGTTTTTCCTTTTCTCTGTTTATTTAATTATTAATTCAAAAGATGCTGAAGATTATTGTGAGGATTAACAACCATGTATGTTGGTAAGGATTAAAAAGAGGTGTGCTGGTACACTAATAATTTATTAAGAGTTTTTTAAATACTGTGGAGTGAAAGTTGGTGCTGTCATGCACAGTAATGTGTTTCTCTTCATCGCTGAGTTTGAGGGAGAAATGTTAGAGTAGATCTTGCCATTTTATTCTATACAAATTCTGATACCACCCTTATTACCACAGTGTCTGAACAATTTCCTATAGTTTATCTAGGACTTGACTAACAACACTTAAATATGGTTCATTCTTTTTCCAAGGGAGGTTTTTGTGTGTAACAGAATTTTGATTTTGTGTGGTTACGTTTTTTTTACCTTAGATGCTGCTCTATTTTTGTTAGATTGGGCAAGGTTTGAGGCCTTACATTTAGAGCAGGCAATGGTGAGATTTGTGATGGTCCTTAATTCCTGTGGTGGTTTATTTGAACAATCTCATGCCAGCCCCTGAAACAACTTTATCTTCTACACAGATAAGCTTTACCTTTGTGGTAAAAGTTCCATTGTGTGTGAGAAGTGGAACTACCATTTTGGTTCTCCACACTTGGTTTAGGAACTCACAGTATCATGTTCTTAAAGATTTTTTGAAAAACTTCTATTCAGGGATTAATTTGGGAGCTGCAATGATGTTTCCTCAAGATGCTTAACCTTTTATATAATAGGCCCAACACTGCTACTGTTCTTGACTTCCCTCTCTTGGTGGCATGTCATAAATATACAATATGAATATTTATATGTAGAAGAGTTAACGGCTCCCACATGGAGACATTAAACTGTTGTTGCAGAACTGTTATATCAGTTGCAGAGCAGACTATTTACTAGCTTCCTTCTTTTACCTCTCTTAATGTGTAGTTCTATGAGTCAAATTCATTTTTTCCTTCAAATCTCAACAGCCAAAATATTCAAACTTATAACTGTTGCAGATAGGGTCTATAATTAAATGGCTCAGCTTTTCTGTTTGTCAGGGCTGTATAAAATGATGGTGGTGGTGGTGGGGGAATGTTTGCTTTGTGAAATTCTGCTATAAAACCTTCAGGAAGAATTATACATCATCAGACCTCAGCTCCCAAAGGAAAGAGCTCAGAAAGACAAAAAGTCTTTAGTGTCAATTTTCAACCAAGATAAAATTGAATGAAATGAAATTTGACATATGCAGCAGCGTTGGCAGGTTACTTTAAACATTAGTCTTGAGTGAGGTCATTTTGAGGATACGTACCAAGAGAGGGACTGCAGCATTTAAAAACGTTTGAATAAAGAAAGTGCTGAATTCAGTTCTGGGTTTTGTCAGTCTCTGCCATCAGAGGACCCAATATGTTGGAACACAGTGTGGTTGGGGCTGTAGTGACTCTACATCAGTGTTAATCAACTGGTGCTCCATGGACATTGTGAAGGTGTTCCATGACCAGCCCCCCGTCCTTTCCCAGTCGGGGGTGAGGGGAGGAGGCTAAGTAGGGGTCGGGGAGAGAGCAGTGTAGTGAGCCAAGCAGCCAACACATGCCTGGGAGATTTAAAACTCCCCAGTCACAGCAAAGCTTCCAGATGTATGTCAGCATGTGCCCCTGCCTTGCTCTTTCGCTGTGGCTGGGGCATTTTAAATTTCCTGCCACTGTTTCCACTGGCATCAAAATCACTTGGCTATAACATCCATGATAAGACTTTCTTTGGCAAACCTTACTCCAAGAATAGATTAACTTTGTTCTAACGTGCATGCCCAAAATTCCCATTAAAATCTGAGTAATATTTTCAGTTTTCATTATGTGCATAATCATTATGTATCTATTTTTTTTTTAGAAATAAACATGTTATAGTCATAAAATTGTATTTAATTTGGTTTCCTGAATTGTTTTTGCAGGAACACCTGGTATTCAGATATTATGAACACTACAGCTAGTATGTACTGGCTTTTTCAAGAGTTTTCATCAGGTGTTCCACATACAGTAATTAATACTTTTTAGGTATTCCTCGGTCCACTAAAGTTTGAAAAACACTGCTCCATGTGCCTTCTGTCCCCTTTCTGTAGTGCAAATGGGCAGCAATGCCTCTCTTTGGGATTCCTCTGCTGGCAAGTTCCTGTGGAGCATTGTCTGCAGGTTAAAGCTGCCCCAACCCCCACCCCCAGGGCTAACCCCGGTGTTTAATGTGTGCCAGGGTTAATTCCTGGCACCTATAGGCATGGCAGTTCATGGCCCCAGCACTGTGGACTTGCTGCAACAGATGTGAAAGTAAAATAAATTGCTTGAGCCACAACACATAATTGCTTAGGCCTTGGAAATTCTTATTACAAATTAACCACTGGCTAACCCCACCATGGGGTGAATCCCAGTGATGATCAATCAAATCCAGAAACTTGGCCATCTTTTTATGAATAGACAGCATATAGATTGCTTAAGATCTATCCATGCCGGTAATTTCTAATTAGATATTTTATCTGTTTGCACTGCAGAGCTTTATGAATTGCTGCACAGGAAGCAAGGTGGACACTACCTTGGGAAACATTGAGGAAGTCTGTGCCAAAATTTCATCTGGATGAGTTCACTGCATTGAATTAATGATCTTTCATCATATAATTTTATAATTAGTCTTTTTTTTTGCTAATACATTTTTAAAGTCTTGATGCATCAGTAGCTTTCTTATATTACTGCTAATATGATATGGTGAAAAATTGCTAATATCACTGCAGATTTGTCATATTAGCTATTTGATCAGCAAAATTAACATTAATAGAGCATGATGAAATTTTGCCAGTGTAATATAATGGATTTCCTATCAGGAGCACATGCTAAGGTTCATCTCAGACTTATCCAGTGCTGCTCTCAGTCACAAGTTTTTTAATTGATTAACACCATGAAGAGGTAATGCAGTAAGATTTCCATACTTCTCCATAACCAGAGCCCCAACTATTATATAACCTCACACATAGGAACCAATTTCTGTCCTTATTTACATCCTGTGTGACCTTTCTCATTTCATAAGGGGCTGCACACCAGTTGGGTGGGTCACAATATATCACATGGGTTGCATTGTTTTGGTTTGTTTTTTTAATCAGCTAGCATTGAATCTATTTCTCTTATACAAGAATGACACCTTTGGTAGGTATTTCAACAAATATGTCACTACCTAGTGCTTCATGGTTGCCACTATCCTCTACATGGCAAAATTGGAGCTGGAATTCACATCTTCCTGATCCAAAGACCTCTAGAGCTAATGTAGAGTCTTTATTAGTGGTTAACACTATGAATCCTGTGGCACATTATTTTGATTCTTATGTGTGCAAATATGCACACATGATTCAGTCCGTTACAATAGTACATTTACTTCTCATAGAATATGAGTTAAAAATACTTTCTACAATGTTGAGTCACTTGCTAAAGCTTCAGATGTGTAAGGCGGACTTTGAGTCAAATAAGAAACTAAAATCAGCGCTTTCAGCCCAGAGAGAATTGAAAAGCAAAAGAATTTTCTAATGAACTTGCTGTTAGAATAAAACTGCTACACCATTATTTATTCAGATGCTTTGTATCTGAAAGACAACATAGCCCACACAAACGTGACTTTAATTCTGCAGCATGTTTTAATTAATTGATTAGCTATTAACCCAGTGGCATAGTGACAAGGGGTGGGTAGACAAGCCCCCGGGCACTGAGCTTCACGGGGGTGGTGGGTGGGGCCTTCAAGGCATGGAGTGACAGGGGCACCTGAGGAAGCATTAGTGGGGTTGGCCTCCAGGCACCAGACACCCTTGCTATGCCACTGTATTAACCAGAAGAATTTTCAGTGTCAGTTCTGTAGCTCATTTTTAACTGAAAACAGCAAGATTTCTAAGGCATGACATTCATTCTTTCACATTGACCACTGGGAAAGACTGGTTAAAATCTTCTGGCTTCTTTCTGAAACTATAGTTCTTTCCTTTAGCTCATCTGAATGAAAAAAAACACACCAGTTATCTCACGTAGTGGTTCAAGGTCAAACATAAATACATTCTTTCAATCTTTCCTTTTCATGAGCTGCCAGTGAGGGAAATATCCCCTTTCACTTCCATTTTCAGATTTGGAACACTGCAACTATTTCTTTTTAAGCTTCCTTTGTGAAGTTAGCATTCGTGTTATTTGCCAGATCCAGAGTGTTAGAGGGTGAAGTCCTTTGTGCAGTAGATAAAATTGTTAGCAATTCAAACTCATCCACTGTATCCTACCAATATTTCTGAACTTAGACCCTTGCCTAGAGTGATAACATTGAGGTGTGAGAGTAGCAGCTTAGTCTCCTTGCATGAATCCATAGGCTAAATGAGGCAATGAACATATCTTAAGAGCCCTTACAACTATATACTTTGAAAAGGAAGTCAGTAGATTTCTGGAATCATGGTGTTGTAAGGTTATACTGTCCCTTGGCATTTTTACTGCCATGTCATCTAGAATTGCTCAAGGGTTGGGTGTCATGAGGATAATGATGCTGGAAACTGGTCTACCCCAGCACTCCCACTATGCCAAGTCTACTGGACCTTCATCAATGTGGGAACAGTGACAGCAGATGTACCTAAAATAATCAGAGTAGAGACAACCAAAATGTCCACAGCAGAATGAGGAGAGTGTTCGCCATCTTGTTGTAATGAAGGGGAGACCAGTAGGAGCATCTTTCACATTAGACTTTTTGCAGGTTTAGGGAACAGTTGTTTCAAGAGATGGTTAATCAGAGAGCAGTCAGTCAGATTTCTTGAAGACTTCTGGAAGCGCCACTAGGATTTGAGAGAGTGATCTGATGTTGGAGACAGCTAAGTAAAAGTTACCACTAAATGTTTTATGACAATGTGGCTGGCTGCTGTGGAGTCAGGGAGTGACGATACTCAATGTTTAAAATTATTACAGACATCCCTACACTGTGCAAGTTTTCCATATTGCCATAATCACTTTTTCTCACATTGTCATGGAGTAGAAAGAAAATCAAGTTTATCACTAGCGCAATTCTTAAGTTTTGTGAGAAGACAGAACTGTTTTTAAAAAGAGAGAGCTTTTAGCTAGAAATGTGTCCAACATAGTAAGTAACTGGATGCTAATTCAGGCTATCAACTTTAATTAGGGCATCAGGGCTGGAATGTGCACTCTTCTCCCTTTGGAAACGAGAGCTTCTGATGAAAGGAGAGCTATCTTATTTAAATTTAAATATGTATCCATTTTAATTAATATTGATATTGAATATGAAAATTAATTCACTTTTCTTTAAATTTGAATGCTACCATATAAATGAGCTATTCTCTTGTTCAGAGAAATACAGCATCTGGCTGGCGATTTTCCTTCAGGGTTGAAAACTGCAAATGAATATCTGCTTGAAGCTGGCTGCATCAGTAATGTCTTCCATGCCTCCAGCAAGGCAGGGGACCTTCCGTTCTGTTTCGTCAGGTAAGTAGGGTTTTAAAAGGAACCCTTATGAGAAAATTATTTGATCTTGCTAGTTTTTCTAGAACATAATACTTATAACTTTAGAAAAAGAAGAGTTAGGAAAATTAAGTACATTGTTGGGTATCATGTTGTTGGCTATATATATATATATATGTATATACTCATATATATTAATTTTTAATGAATTCTAGTAGTTTGGTGTAAGCTTTCTGATATCTTTGGGAAGGATGACTTTTAAAACACATAATCACATCTATGTAAAAGCAATATGTGGTACATATGTACAGACATGGGTACTCATTCAGAGATACACATCAGTATACATTCCTGCACATAGACACACTCTTCATATTAGCACATACTGTCCTCAGATATCAGCATGATGGACATGTTAAAAATATCTAGCTATATGCTATATTCCCAGACATATCAGACCCTTTCACTAGGCTCCACTGGTACAAGTTATAAGGTCCTTCAGAACTATGGCTTCATGCTAGCAATACTAAAGTTAAGGATCTGCTTAAATGTTTTGCTGGACCTGGACCATAACCATCAGGACCTTGCAGGATTGAGCCCCCAAAAGAGTAGGTTAAGACCATCCTTCACTCTTTCTTCCAATGCTCACAATCTTTTCTAACACACTTTCTGATAATATCATATATTATGTGTTAGGGAACATTTTGAAATCTGCTGAAATGTGCCTGGACATTGCTGACAGAAAGGATTTATCATTTTAAATGAGGAAACAGAACAGAATACTAAAGCCCATCTGTGCCCAATGTTCAAGTTGGGACATAAAGGAAAAATATGAGAGCCTGAAATACAAAGTGAAGGGTGACTGTCCAGGCTTAATTCACCCTATTCTGCATATTTTGTATTCACAAGAGTGTAACTTCATAAGGAATCATGAGGCTTTGCAGGTGTGAGCCATTGTCAGATCCTCTTTGTTTTCAGCTTCACCACTTGCAAAATGCAGTTGTTCTTCTTCAAGTGCTGCTTGGATACATTCAGAAATAGGTGTCTCCGTGCCGGGGCGCCTGATTGGTCAGAAGTTTTTGCCCTAGCCTGTCAGAAGAGGGCAGGCGGCCACCGCCCCCCACGCCACCCCGTGGCTATACATGTTGCCACTGCTTGGCCCCTCCCCAGTTTCATTTCTTCCGCCTTCATGTTGGTTGTGGAACTGCCCACTCCTTGAGCTTTGCAAGCAGCCTGTCCTTTTGTTGCTTTATGAGCTCTTCGCCTGACTGCGAGCACCTATGTGTGGACTTAGTTCCACCAAAGAAGGTCTTCCCTCTCGGGCTGGAACGTCGCACTGCTCTGTCATCTGCCATGCTGGGGTTCAAATCCTGTGCTGAATGTGGCAAGGCCTTCCTGTGGGACAATCCCTACGAGAAGTGCCTCCGGTGCCTGGGCAAAAGGCACATGGTCACCACATGCTCCATCTTTCTGTTCTTCAAGCCAAGGACAATCAAGGACAGGGAGCAAAGGCACCATGCCCTGGCCTCTGAGCAGGCTTGGCACTCCTCCCCTGAGGCTTTGGGACCTCCGGTGGCACCACATGCCGATTCGGCACTGGAACCCCCCCCGGCACTGTGCTGACAGGGGCCACAGGACAAGCTCAGTACCGACCTCAGTACTGTGACGCTGACACAGTTCTGTGTCTCTGACATTGGGCTCTTCCTGGGACCGGTCATGCTTGACCCCGGTACCGCAGGGCCATCATAGCCCTGTGTCCCCGGCACGGGGCTCTCCCCAGGACCGGTCGGGCTTGACCCCAGTACTGTGGCACCAGCATAGCCCTGCACCTTCAACACGGGGCTCTCACCAGGACCGGTTGGGGTCGGTGCCAATCCCAATGACCCTGGAGGCAGTGGAGGCTGCCAGGGTGCTCCTCCTGCTGCCTACACCTCTCTCGCCAGCACTGGTTAGAAGGGGCAAGCTGGCCTTCATATTGAAGGCCTGGGCCCACCACAAGCATCACCACTCTTCTTCCCCGCCACAGGCCCCAGGATCTGAAGCTCCAGAGCCTGTCACCCCCCTGGGTCCTGGTACCATGGAGCCATCCTCACGGCAGCATATCACTCTGCTGTCTCTGGTACCACCCCATGGGTCCCAAGATGCTTCCCCCTGTTCCAGCCAGGGGAAAGGGGCTTCAAAGGGCTCTAAACAGCCTCGACACTGGGTCTCAGCACCATTGCCCTTCCAGTACCACCTCCACAAATGGTCACCACAAGAGACCTCTACGACCATGCCGGTACCACCCCCACCACCGGGAAGAGCCTTAAACCCGGTACTGTCTTCTTACACGGGCAATTTGTCAGTGCATTTTGATCTCCTGCACCACGTCTCAGCCCACATGGAGATGGAGGTCCAAACCTCCAAGGCACCCTCTGATGCTTTATTTGGCCTGGTGTTCTCCTTGGCAGACCTGGTCACAGTTCCCCTTCATCCTAGCATCTGGGACTTGGCCTCCTCCTGCTGGCAAAACCCGGGTTCCATCTCCCCAGTCTCGGATATGGCAGGTCTTACGTGCAGGGTCCCTGGGTCAGAGGTCCCCTCACTCACCCACCACCCAGGACCACCTCGTGCTGTGGTCGTGGTTTTAGGGCCAAGACAGTCTCCCTGCGATCCCCTCCTGACATTGAGGGACACGAAGGAGTTAGAGTTACTGGAACGGAAAGTATACTCCTCCTCAGCCTTCCAGTTGCGGGTTGCGAACGGTCAGGCCCTAATGAGCAAATGCATGCTGGATGTGCAGGAGTCAATAAACAGGTTCAGACATCTGCTCTCACCAGAAGCCAGGGAAGAGTATGATGCCTTCTTGGAAGAAGGTAAAATAGCCTCTCAGGATTTCCTTTTGTCAGCATGGGACGCGTTAGATATGGCAGCCCGCACCATGACCTCAGCAGTTACCCTGCACCGTGCAGCTTGGCTTTGGGAAGCCAGAGTGCCCCCAGCCTCTCAGGAGGTGGCCCTCGATCTCCCCTTTGGAGGCAACTCCCTTTTCCCGCAGGAGACCTCGGCCGTCTTGGGGACCGCTCGTGACCCCCGGGGGGAGTTAAAATATCTCGACCATCTCTCAACAGGGCCTCTTCCATGTCCTCCAAAACCCAGCTGAGGGACTTTCCCGGCAAAGCCCTCCCCCATGCATCTGCGGGGACGGACCCTGACCGGTCAATCGGCACAACTGTTTATGTCCACAGCCATGTTGTCAACCATCCAAACTCCGCCGTGGACTGCCCTCTGTCTTGGTACCATTTCCCTGAGCTGACAGACAGCCCTCTCCCTCTCCCTCCAGGTGAGGGCAGATGGTTCAGAGGTTAAGGAGCCTCTTTTCTTTTGAGGAGGATTGAGGTTGGACATATATTCATGCTCCCGCCGTTTACCCCCAATACCTGAGGGGACTTTATAGCGATCACATGGGAACCTGTGGCCAAAATCCTGTGGACATCCCTTAGAGGTTGGTTTTGCTCCCAGGGCGCTATCGTGCCCCATACACAATGCCCCCCATTGGGTGGCAGCTCCTTTGCCTTTCGGGAGATATAAGGGTTCACGGAGCAAGCTCCAAGCACTGAAGAGTGTATCGACCGTCAGTCCCAACTCCAAACCAAAGGAAGCCTTCCTGTTGACTGTGATTATCTCCATACCGGGAGTATCACTCCCACACGCTGCGCTGGGGACAAATCCTACCACCCCCCCCCAACCGGTTGGTCAGAGACTCCTTTTGTTGACCCTTGTTTCTTCCCCACCCACCCTCCCTCCCACCTATGTGCCACCCTAATCAACCCCTTCTGATTGTCACCAGGTTTGGATTAAACATAGCTCACATCTGATTGGCCCCATCCAAGGCTCTAAGGCATGTGCCTCCGGCTCAGGATACAGCAACCCCTTCCTGAACCCGTAGAGCAGGCATCTCAGTTCTGCCTGCCAAGTACCAGACATGCAGGCCGGAGTCTGTCTAGGGATGTAGGCCTTTGATAACTCGCTCGCAGGCACCATGCCAGCAATGAATCCCCTACACTCGCTACTACCACTTGGTTCACAGTGTGGTGAACAACTTGCTGAGGGGTTGCATCAACTGGGCCCCCATCCCATTTCTACCTACCCTACGAGCAGTGGCTCCTTTTTCCCCTCCGGGTCTGTCATTCACAGCTACCCGGAACGTGCCATGAAGACCAAATGTCCATACACGGAGCTCTTTTTGACGAGGGGACCGGTATTACTTTTCCCTCCTCGTTCTCACTAACTTAATGCGTCTATTCCTTCCTGATTTAATTGATGTGATGAATTCACCCTCGGGATAAGATCTAATGACAACAGTAGCAAGCTCATACTAGACACTTCAGATAAATCAGAAGTCTCTTGAAGAGATGGAAGGATGTGTGCCTTCAGGTGGCTGACCTTCACGCCATTCCCATGGAGGAAACTTCTCCCTCCTCCTGTATATCTTGTTTTCCTCCTAGGGGCCTTTCTTTCAGGAGCCCCACTCTTGACTTCCACCTCTGTGTGTTGCCAGGCCTAAGGTCGGCGCCACACCATTTGGGCTCTTTCCAGTGGTATCAGGTCACGTAAACCAATGGAAGCCTAATCCCATAGACCATCGAGATCTGGCACCCGGGTTTACAGTACTGCTGAGCCTACTCTTGGGCGCCACTCCATTGCAACTAGCTCTTCGCCATTGTACTCCTTCACCCGTGTACCACCCAATGAACTCGGGAAGGAAAGGGGGGAGATAACAATGGTATCACTCCCTTGTGTCTTCACAAAGCTATCGATTCTGACAGTCCTCTTCATCAGGGACCGCCACAATATTATCGGTACGCTCATGCAGGCCTGGGATATATTTATCAGGCTCATGAAAGTTCCTTCCTGGTCTGCCCGTATAAGGTCATTGGATGGGTTAGACACCTTCCCTTCCCCATACCGATCTGGGTGCTTCATTCCCAAATGTGCTGTATTAGGTCGTCAGCTGCTGCTTCCGGCTACCTGCACTTCCCCCTTTCTATCTAGGGCGAAGTAACTCCTAGTCCCTAACTGCTTCTGGTAGTCCATTCCTTCTTTGGACGCCAGTCATGCCAGATTCACATTCCCATCGGGCTCATGGGCCGCAAGTACTGTACACTTCCCGACTGAGGGAAACATGGTCTACCTTATTGCAGTGTCAGTACCTACCACTCCCAGCCTGATAACCCTGCTGTCCCCTATTTTTCCTTATAGAAGGCATGTTTACCCGTGTTGCTGTCAGAACACTAACCCCTCTGGCATTTTCATGCCTCTGCCAATACACTCTTAGGCAGGGCAGTTAGAAGCACATTCCTCAGTTATAGCCATGATGCGTTGATATCATGTTTACGGATAAGGTGACCTCAGGCCCTCCTACACAATCGTGACAATTGGTGCTCAGACAAATTGGGCCTACTTCCCTCCACTGGGTTAGGTCCTGCAATCCCAGGTTACCCTTGCTTGGATGTCAGTCCTTTGGTTGAAGCCTTAGACCTCGAGGACCTTGATTGTTGGGCCACTATCCAGGTTGGAGATATGTTGTGCTGAAGGCGGAAGAGCCAACTCCACCTGCTATCCATCAGCATGCCTAGCAGTCACTTATTTCTGAATGTATCCAAGCAGCACTCGAAGAAGAACAGTGGGTTACTTACCAGTAATGATCCTTCTTCGAGATGGGCTGCTTGGATTCATTCAGATCCATCCCCCCATCCCCGCATCTGGAGTTGGCGACTTCTAGGAAATGGGGAGGGGCCGGGCGGTGGCCACATATATAGCCATGAGGTAGCGAGAGGGGTGGTGGCCACCTGCCCTCTTCTGACAGGCTAAGACAAAAATTTCCAACCAATCAGGCGGCCCAACATGCAGACACCTATTTCTGAATGAATCCGAGCAGCCCATCTCAAAGAAGCATGGTTACTGGTAAGTAACCCACTGTTTTTTGGTTTGTTCCCCTCCACCACCCCTTGCTTCTTGATTCTGTGAACAGCAAGGATCTTATATATCCCTATTGCTTCCCTATCATTAAGGCCAGTGGCTAAAGAATAATTTGATGGGCCCCTTCCCGTATTGTCCAGGCCTCCTTCATGCATGTGCGGGCCCCAGCCCAGGTGGGTATTTTTGAGCCTCACCAGCTCTTTCCTCACAAAGGACAGCCTCAAATCCACATCACCTCAACCTTGTCCACTAGTTCCCACATCAGACCCCTCTTTGTCCATGTCCTCCTCAGCCCCCATTCCCATTCCCTAAGCTCACTGCTCCCAAGTCCCCACTCTAGCCCTCCTAACCCCTTCCACACCTCCCCAATCCCCTCCATCCCTATCTCCCACTCCATCCCCCCAACCTCCTCCATCCCTTCCTAGCCCTTCAAAGTCCCCTCCACCACTACCCAGCCCCCACCAGCTCCTACCCAGTCTCCTTGTCCCCATGACCCCCTCCACCAGGGCTTATCTGCAAACTTTAACTGTGGTGCTTTTATGTTTCCTTCCACCCTAACCTGCCCACCTGGTCATCAGCTCTCCCAGTTCCCCCCAAGTCAGTCCAACCCCTTCTAACCACCCTAACCCACCTGCTGGCTCTCCAGGTCCCCCTCGAGCTGGCCCAACACCTTCTTCCTAACCTACCCTCCCTTCCCAGCTGGCTGCCCAACTGTCACCTAACCCCCCCCTCAGGTCCCCTTACATGCCAGCCGGAGCAGACACACCACAGGCTGCTGCTTCTGCCCTGAGCATGCTCTGAGCATGCTCATGGTGCGAGTTTTAAAAACTCCCAGCCTGGGGAAAGCTCCCTGCCAGACGGAAGCCCAGGGGTGGGAGGGAGTGTTTGCGCAGGAGTAGTAAGGGGGAATACTCCAGAATGCTGCATTCCACTCCATTATTCTATTTTTAGGGGCCCTGGAATTCTGGTCCCTAAAAGTTGTGGGCCCCAGAACAGCATTCTGGTGTGCTCACCCTCACTACCCCCAAAGGCTCCATACCATGTCCTGCCAACTGAGTGGGACTGGATCTCCTGAGCCAATTAATGCTGTTCTTGAGCTAGCAAGAGGGGGTTCTCTTCGTCCAAGTGCCAAGCATTCCATTTCCAAAGCATTCCCAGTCCACACCAACATATGGAGCAAGGTAGCAAATAACTAGTTAGTTCATTTGTAATGAGTACTTTGTCTGATAAATTTGCATTAGGTGTACGGAAGGTTCTGAAATAAATTTAGTAAAAGCAACTTCACAGTGGTGGTATGGAATATCTCTAGGGCTCCTAATGTTCTTTTGCAGAAAAACTGACTGTGTCTTTACCCTTAGATGTTTTATTTTAGAGCAAATAAAATTCCAAATAACACATAACAATAGAAAGTCTTCCCATATGTATTTTCTATTGACAGTTTCACAATGCTAATCATGTCAAACATTTAACCATCTACTATTATAACTGTACTGCTGTTCTTTAAACTGGTGTAATTATTGTGAGTAATATATTTTTGTTAGCCATCTTATAACCCTGATACAATTTGACTAACAACAAACTATATTTCAATAAAGTGGTGTGAAAGTTTCCTTGTTTTCAGAACTGTTGCTTATTAAAATTACAAACAAGAAAATCAGCTACTGATAATCATATACTCAGACCAGCCTGCAAGGTAAAGTAATTGTGTTTTATCTATAGTTTTTCTTCTATATTTACCAGATATGACCTCTGTATATCAGCCTTGAAGCGTAAATTTTGCCATTATGCCTCAGCAAATAGGTAGAATTTTACTTTATGTGGTTTTAATCTGGTTTGTTGAGTTTAATGGCTTCAGCCTAGTCCAAGATGCTGCAGTGGTGGGACAGCAGGAATCACTGTTTATATTCAGGTGATGGCAACAATTTTAAGAGCAGGGATGTTTTTGGTGAAGAGTTCCTGTATCTGCTGTGCAGGAGAGCTAATGCGGTGCTCATGTAAGCCACATGCTTTTACTGCAGCATTTGAATTTATTACTTCTGAGAAGGAGGAGGAGTGGAGAGAAAACATGGATCATTGTTGCAGAGCCTGTTTCTGCACACAAGCAGAGCAGCTCAGGTACGAGGACCCAGAAGCACCCAAAGCAAGTGTGGCAGTGTATGCTCAGGGACCTAGTCACCATCTGGGGATAGACAATCAGCCACACCCAGGTTAGTTTACTCATCCTTTCTCCATGGCTCTGCTTATTGTCTTCAGAAGAAAGGTGTGCAAACAATAACACAACCACCACTCTGGTCAGGAGCTCAGACTGGGATCCTCTAGTCTCCAGCAGCTACTGGATAGAAGGGTTCTTTTCAGCCCCAAGGTGATGTGGTGGAGGGAGTCTCCACAGAGCTGGCTTGCATGCGCTGGTTAACAGAGTATGTTCTTTCTCTCTCATAGTTTTCTCCACATCCATGGAGCTGAGTTTTCTTGCATGCTGGCCAGCTGATGAGGTGCAGATCAGCTGATACTCAGCACCTATCTATTTAGCTTCTCTCTGGAAGAAGCTCCCTGTTCCCCCACAGGAGCTATTAATGGGTAGATTGTTGTGTTAGTTACAGGCATGCTCTGAAACTGCTCTGAGAGTGTAGTGTTGGCAACCCACTTGCTTAGTCATAGTTTAGTCATCACTTGAAATTGAAGCCAATGAGAGTGCAAGGAGGAAGTCTTATAAATTCAAGATTAAAGAGAGTGCTGTGGTAATCAATGCAAGATCAAGAAATACGCCTGCTGTGAGGGCTGAGTCACAGGTCCTATACCACTTTGGATATAGATCCATGCTTTCCAGCTTTATTTACTAGGCAAGCCTTGCATTAGGGTAACATTTGGTCCACAGTGGTGTGTTTTATGGAGCTAGAGGAAGAGTTAGGGAAGGGAACATTTGTCACCTCTGTAAACCACAAAGCCTGTGGTACTTGGATTTAGCTAGCAGCTAACTGCTCTAAACTGGATTTTGTCTCTGTTAGAGGGAACATGGGGCAGTGCTTAGTGAAGTGAGGGTTTGTGAATTTATGCCTGATGAAGCTGAAATTATAGGGAGAAGATGGTGCTTTGCAGTGTAAGAGCCTTATAGAGATCTAGGGAGTGGATATTTTGTATGCTGAGCCCAATCTCAATACCACTTTTGATACAGGCTACAGACTTCTATTTCCCCAGCAGCTGAGAGGAGCAGTCTCTTATTAACCCAAGCACTGGAATGGTGTTAGCGGTAGAGATCCTCAGACTATCTGTTGCTGACAGAGTTCTGAGGTGTTTGAAGGGACTGGAGGCACTGCTATTTCTCAAGCTCTAAAGAATGCAGGTGACAGCCCTCCCCCACAAAGTCATGTCGTAAAGACTGAGAAATCATCTCTGAGAGAAGATCACAGGGTAATGTGTTTTGATGTGTGTACTAAATTATAGAAAATGTTATGTTGAAACCTTACATTTGAATATTTCTAACAGAAGCAAAAGGCAGAGTCTGTATGAGAAACACTATTAGATTGACTGACTGTTTAATAGCTTTTGTTTAAAAGTTATTCCAAATTCTATCTGTAATCTTTTTCTATCAGTTACAGCATGTTCTGTGTGCCTTGCAAGGTTTTTTTTTACTAGGAAAATATCTGGTGGTCTGTTTGAAATTGACTGACTGGAAATTATTAACATACAATACAAGTTTAAGTGTGTAATACTTTTCGAAAAAAACAGAATTTTGGCCTGTGCTTCAGCAAACAGTTATGCTGAGTAGGAGGAAGAAGAGGAGTGTATAATTATATGAAATATTGCTTAAGCATCCCCTGTCTTCCTTCCCTCATTCCCACTCCTAACCTGTTCCTTACCCCATTCCCGGTTCTTACAATATGCTAATCAGTCTTAGTTTCACAAGTACAAATTGATCCATAATTGGTCCAAATGCCAGCAATAAAGTATTCATCAGTGTTGCTGTTCATAGTTTTTTCTTCCTTTAAAAAACATTGTGACTTTAGTCCTGGTGAATTTAAAAGACTGACCTACTAGTAAGTGAAAATGAGACATGCTTTGTAAGGACAAAAACAACATACACTCTAATTGCCGTTAGAATTAATTTTCCCACACACCCAACTATACTAAACCAATCTGCAATGAAAATAGACCTAACTAAGGAACTAGACGCAGTAAAGGGCAAACATGCACATAGCAGCATGCAAAACCTTCCTCTTCTTATCTGACATAGGCACAGTCTAGGCACTCTAAGAACTAGGCAGAGACTTCATACAGATGAAAATTCATTAAACTTCAGCCAAAATTGGATTTCAGGACTATAGAGCAGTAGTTTTCAAACTATGGGTCGGGATCCCATACTGGTTCACAGACCCTCAGGTACTGGGTCATGGCAACCCCTGTGGCTGCTGCCAAAGGGCTGGAACTCATTGGTCAAAGATGTAATTGCTAGGTTGTGGACATAAATGTTTTTTTTAAAACTGGGTCCCAAGAAAAAAAGTTCGAAAGCCACTGCTTTAGAGGACGGGGGCAGGGGGGGGAATGTATTCTGTTTGTTCCCTGGCCTTCTACCTACAGAGGGTGAATGAGGTCTAATAAGAAAATCCTTTGCAGTCTGAAGTGTTAAGGGCCACAGTGGGAAGCTTACACACAAGCACCATACAAAGAATAAATTTCCTGCAGGTGGAAATGATACCGTAGCTATAAACACCTTAGACATACCTAATATTCTAGCATGGTTATTGAAAGAGAGTGCCTTCAAAGTGCAGCACATCTTTGATTTCTAATGGCACTTGGGTAAATGTACCTGTGTTACATCACAGTTTGTTTTTACATAATACTAGAATCTGGGGAAAAAAGCACAACAGTTACTAAAAGCAATCTGTTTACTTATATGGTCCCTTACTTACAGCATGTAAGCACCATCCAAAGTATAGAGCTAATCAAAATATTTACAGTTAAAATATGGGATTGGGCCATGGACTCCCCTAGACAATGAATGGATACTTGAAACTGGTCTTTCCTGGATGAGCGATCAACGCATCTGTGCTTGATTGCTTCACTACCCTTTTGTGAGGCAATGCTGAAGTTGCACCACGGTTACAATTTTATACACACACACATTCATAGCCATCATATATGTAATACACATAATAGCCATCAAGTGCAGAACATTCTCAGCTTTCATAAAAGACCTTACTCAATATATTTTATAGTAACAATAGCACTGAATACAATTGGTTGATTTAACAGCTTAATTCTAGGGTGTAAACTTTCTTTTCTTTCCCTGGAGTCTCCAGATCCTGATTGTGATTCCCTCATGATGGGAACACCAGTGAATGTCAGAGAATAAATATCACTTTATACAAGATTTTTGCATGCCATTTTGGTGGAACAGATGCAACATTAACATCAACATGCTGGAGGGAATGTTATGATATTGGCTGTCATCTTAACAGCCCCCTGCATGCCAGTTATACAAAGGCCCTTTGATGCTGCTCCGGCAGTGTAAAGGGACCACAAAATAGATTGAAATGCCCTCCTGAGACTATCAGTGACCCATGGGCCCTTGTCTCATTTAACATAAAGCTGGAACAAGGGCTCTGTAGCAGCTCTACTTCCAGCTGATAGCATAAGGTCCCTTTTTGGGTATCTTGCGGTATGGCTGGATGGCACTGCACTGTAGTTATTCCCATATTCTCAGGGCCTGTTAGGGACCATGGGAAGAAGAGCATAAGCAACAGTGGCCCCATGCCTGCTTAATTTACAATGGACTTCAGGTAGGACCCTACCTATCCAAGTGAAATCAGGAATGATGTAAAAGAGAATCAGGCCCTATGTTTTCTGGGAATGTCTCCAAACTATCTGATAGAAATTTATAGACTGATAGAAAACTGATGCAGGAGTTATTTCAGGGGTATATCCCCTAAATTTGTGTTACCATGACAGTGAAGTGTCCTGATCTGGATGCATAATTCCTTACTCCTGCATAGACTCTCATCAAGTGATTATTAATTTCAGTGAGACATTGCATGGGAATAAGAGACAGTGCGTGTCTATAGTCTTGCAAGATCAGGCCCAGTGGTTGCAAACACAAATGCCTACTTTAAAATGTGGTTGTCAAGAACACAAAATGATGGGAAAAGGACTGGATTAGATCAACAAAATGAATATTTGAGGAAAGACTGAAGATGGGGAATTTACAGAATGGGAGGCGAATAAATGCAGGGAAGTGTAAATCAGGATCAGGTCACACTAACAGCAAATGAAAGCAGTTGTTAAGTTTCAAGCACTGGGGGAACAGCATATTAAGAAAGGTAAGGTCAAATCACCTGTTGTAATGGGAAAAGAATGTATAGTCCCTATTCAGTCCTGAATTCACAGAGTCAAATATGCATATGAATTCCAATGCTGGAGTTTTTGAAGCTATGATTTGTTGTCCATTTATTTGCACACAGCTATTAACAACTCATCATTGGGATGAGCAGGGAACTTGAAGTGTTCCCCTATTTGTTTTTGAATCTTGTGATTTCTTATGTCAGATTTGTGTCCATTTATTCTTTTGCATAGAGACTGTCTTGTTTGTCCAGTGTATAAGGTCTGGCACATAATGGCATAAATACATTTGGTGGATGACCAGATGAGTGAGCCCTTGATGGAGTAGCTGGCTTGATTATGTCCTATGGTGGTGTCTTTTGTGCAGATATGTGGGCAAAGTTGGCTATGTAGTTTGTTGCAGGGGTATGTGCCTGCTTTAATTTTTCTGTAGTTGCTGGTGAGCCTCTGTTTATGGTTGGGGGCTGTCTGTAAGTGAAAAGAGATCTGTCCCCAAAGGCTTGAGAGAGTGAGGGATCATCTTGTAGACTAGGCTGCAGGTCCCTAATGATGTGCTGTAGGGGGTCTGACTTAGGGGTTGTAGCTGATGACCAGTCAGCAAATATAGATCTCATTTTTTCTGTATAATTAGGATTATGTTTTCCGATATACATTACTTTGCATTTATCAATGCTGAACTTCATCTGCCATTTTCTTGCCTAGTAACCTAATTTTTGTCACCCTTTGTAACTTTTCTCAATCAGCTTTGGACTTAACTATCTTGAATAGTTTCGTGTTATCTCAAACTTTGCCCCCTCACTATTTGCTCCCTTTTTCACTTCATTTATCAATATATTGATCTGCACTGTTCTCAAAACAGATCTTTGGGGATGTCTCTCCACTGTAAAAACTGATCATTTATTCCTTTCATTTGTTTCCTATGTTTTAACCTCTCTCTGGTGCATGAGAGGACATTCCCTCTTATCCCTTGCCTGTTTACTTTGCTCAAATGCCTTTGGTAGGAGACATAGTCAAAAGCTTTCTGAAAGTCCAAGAACACTTTATCCACTGGATCCCCTTTGTTCACATTTGCTGAATCCCTCAAAGAACTCTAATAGCTTGATGAGACACAATTTCTCTTTACAGAAGCCGTGTTGACTCAAGGGGCCTGAAATTAGGCTCACTGGCCTATAAGGGTATGTCTACACTTTCAAGTTAGTTCAAATTAGGGAGGCTTAATTCAAACTAACTTAGTACCTGTCTACTCTAGGCTTTCATTAGTTCAAATTAAGGAATTCCTTAATTCGAACTAAGGAAAGCTTAGTTCAAATTAGTAAAATCTGCCAGTTAGTTCGAACTACACCCTTAGTTCAATCCTTAGTTTGAACTAAGGATGGTGTAGACTAGGATTAACCCTTAGTTCAAATTTTAAAAATTCAAATTAAGGGCAGTTAGTTTGAATTAACGAAGTGAACTAATTTGACTTAATGATAAATTGAATTAGTCCACTTTGTTAATTCAAGCTAGTAAGTTTGAGTTTAGTCCGAATTAACAAATTTCAACTAACTTTTCCTAGTGTAGACATAGCCATAATTGCCAGATCACCTCTGGGGCCTTTATAAAAAAATGTGTGTTACATTAGCTATCCTCTAGTCATCTGGTAAAGAAGCTGATTTATGTGCTGGGTTATGTATGACAGATAGTATCTACGTTTCATATTTGAGTTCCTTCAGAATTCTTGGGTGACCGTCACATAGTTCTGGTGTTAATTTATCAATTTGTTCCAAAACCTCCTCCACTGACATCTCAGTCTAGGACAGTTGCTCAGATTTCTCAAATAAAAAGAATGGCTCAGATGTGGGAATCTCCTTCATATCATCTTCAGTGAAGACCAGTGCAAAGAATTCATTTAGTTTTCTGCAGTGGCCTTGTCTTCTTTCAGTGCTCCTTTAGTACCTCTATCATCCACTGTTCCCACTGATTTTGTATTAGGTGTCTTGCTTCTAATGTTTTTACAAAAAAATGCTGTTCATTTTTATATCTTTTGTTAGTTGCTATACTTTTACACTTGACTTGCCAGAGTATAGGCTCCTTAATGTTTTCCTCAGAAGGATGTGACTTCCAGTTTTTAAAGGATGCCTTTTTGCCTATAGCTCCTTTTTCTATACTGTTGTGTGGCCATTGTGTTATTTTATTTTTGGGACTCTTACTGTATTTATTATTATTATTATTATTATTATTTGAGATGTATATTTAGTTTGAATCTTTATTATCATGTTCTTAGAAAGCTTCCATGTAGTTTGAAGGTATTTCCCTCGTGTGACTGTTCCTTTTCATTTCTATTTAACGATCTTCACCCTTTACGTGTAGTTCCCCTTTTTGAAGTTAAATACTACTGTTGTGGATTTCTCTGATATGTCCCCCCCACAGGGATTTTGCATTTAACTACCATATTCCTCTTTTTGACCAGAGCCTGTGTTCCAGCTAGTATTAAATCAAGTATTGCCTCTCCGCTTGTGGGTTCCAGAACTAACTGCTTCAAGGAGCACTCATGAATGGGGTCGAGAAATTTTCTCTCTGCATCCATTCTATGGTGATATGTACCCAGTCAGTATGGGGATAACTAAAATCCCCCATTATTACTGATGTTGCTGTTTTTGCAGTCTTTCTAATCTCCCTGAGCTTTTCACAGTCAGGTGGTCAGTGGTACATTCCTACTGCTTTACTCTTATTATTCAATCTTGGACTATCTATCCATAGAGATTCTGTGATAGTGTTTGAATCACTTAGGATTTTTACTATATATGAATTTGTGCTTTATTTCATATATGATGCCACTCCACCACAAAGTGACCTGTTCTGTCATTCCTATACATTTTGTACCATGGGATTACGGGGTCTGTTTACCTCAGCAATATCATTATTTAATATCAGGCACACAAGTTCACCCATCTCAATATTTAGACTTCTAGCATTTGTATACAAGCACTTTCAAAATTTGTCAATATTGACTGCCTCTTGGTGACTAATTGTTTTTGTTTTACTGTTTCTCTTCAATTCGTGCCTCTACTTTATTAACCTATTTTATCTTCTGCTACTTACTGGCATATAGAGTATATCATTTAATAAATCCTCCCCCAAGGGATGTCTCTGTGCAAATTGTGTGCTCCACCATCCCTGTTGTTTTTTTCCAAGCCCTTACTTTAAAAACACCTCTACGGTCTTTTTAATTTTGCATGCTACCAATCTGGTTCCATTTTGGTTTAGGTGGTGCCTATATTTCCTGTATAAGATCCTCCTCTCCTCAAAAGTTCCCCAGTTTCTAATAAACTTTAATTTCTCCTCCAACCCCCATTGGCTCGTCTGCACTTTGAGACCCTGGAGTCCTACCTGTTTAACTGGCCCTGAATGTGAAAGTGAAGGCATTTAAAAGAATGCTAATGTAGAGGTTCTGGATTTAATTTCCTACCTAGCAGACTTAATTTGGCCTCTGGGACCGATCTCTTACCTTTCCAAGCTCTAAACAACTCTCTAACTTTATAGTAATAGGAATTATGAATTTCTCAATGGTAATTAGGCACTGAATTGCCATTTATGGCTATGATAATCTCCTCTCTGTTTATCTTTAACTGTACATGAACCATCAACAAGCAGGAACCTCTTTCTAGAATATGAGTCAAATTTATCATTGGTGTAACTCTTCTGCAGGTCAGTGTAATTACACCAGGGATGGAGCTGGCCCCTTATCACCTTTCTGAGTCAAGTTTTATTAGAATGGGCATGCTTTTAGTATCCTTAGCTCTTCTGCCAAACAATACCATAGCCCCAATCCTGCAGTGAGCACCATCTGGGCAGAATACAGTGCCCCCACAAGTCCCATTGAAGTTCAGCTCAAGTACATGTGGAGCTCATCACAGGACTTGGACCTTAATTCAGGGGGGGAAAAAAGTCCTGTGGTGGCTTTTTCCCATTAATACACTTTCAGTGCCAAGTCTGATGTGGTATAGGGGTATAACAGAACTGCTGTTCAACTGATAGCTACTTTCTCAAGTGGTAAATCTTAAGGCAGTGTAATCAGGAAGCACAGTTATATGCAGTAATATATTTCATGCCTGTCATTTCACCTTTTTAACACTCCTAGTATTATTTTTCTTGCCTCTAGCTAAAATGGAAAGGCAGCAATGAATATATGTATTAGAGATTATGGATGGTCGAAGGAAAACTTCTTGATGAGTGTAACCAGTGCAAAGCAAAGGTAACTAAAGTGAGACTGAGGTGTGTGCATAAACAGCTGGTATTTGTTGAAACTGGAAAACTGCTCTCATCTTTCCAATAACAGCAAGACACTTCCCTTCATGACTGGAATACATTCCATATTTTGACGTAAAAGATTACATCAGGTAATAGTCTGATTTCTCTAAAAACATGAAGAGACTCTACTTTCTGCCTCACCTCTGCCCATTCACTGACATTTGCACATGTATTGATTGTTTACTAAGCCTTGTCATTTTATAACTATATGGTACACAAATGCTATAGTATATGTCTGGGAGAGCAGAGAGAAATGGCTGTTCTGGTAATTACTCAGGATTTCAGGATATTAACTGTAAGCATCTGAAAAAGGCAGATGTGCTAATGTAGAAAGTAATTTGGACTGTTATCTTGACACTGAAGTTCTTATGCTGGCTCCTTGCAATTAACCTCTGCAAACCCAGTGTTAAAGAGCAATGCCAGTATCACAGGCTAAGCCAGTGGTGGACAAGATCTGGCCTGTGGGCCACATGTGGCCTGCCTAAAAGCTCTGTCCGGCCTTCCATCAGCCCCAGTCAGCTCTCTGCCACCATGCAGCCCTGCAGCTGGCTCTGCACCACACCACCTCCCAGCCAGCACCAGGGGTGTCTCTCTACCACTGGACAGCCCACTCTGTGCTGCCCCCTTCCTGATCCCAAGCCCCTGCTGCTGTAGTGGCTAGCCCCATGATGAGCTCTCCACTGCCCCCCTCCCCACCTGTCAAAAATATTGCCCTCTCCTTGGCTAAAAAGTAGCAACTATTTGACTCTGAGTATCCCCTAAGATAGCAGATTGGGAACAACATGACTTAGACCACTTGAGAAAACTGCTTTGCTGCTTGATTGTTAATACTGTATGATATTTATAAATAAAAAATTAGGAAATGAGTCAGATGAAGGGATGACTAGCCAAACAGCATACAGTCCTTGAATTTATGGTTTGAAAGTTTCCTGTTTAATTTTGTTTCCAACTTCTCAATACATTTTCTAGAAATTTCTAAGTAGCTCTGGACTGTAGAAATGAGTATGAAATGTCTCTGGATTTCTCTCTTTGGAAACCATGTTTTCCAGCTGGCTGAAAATGATGTTTTACTCAGGTATCAGTAAATGAATAGGCCTAATTACTTTTCTTATGTTATTATTATTATTTGTACTATGTTAATACCTAGAAGCCAAGGCTCCACTGTACTAGGCACTGGTCACACAGAACAGATGGTCCGTGCCTGAAAGAGCTTACAACCTAAGTTTAAGACAAGAGACAACAGGTGGATACAACAAACAGATGTGGGTGGGAAACACAAAAGAACAATAACACAGCTATGAACAGTGGAGTAAGCAATGGTCACGGTACACCAGCTGTTCATTTTGCAGATGAACTTCATCTCAGAATAGCAGGAAGGCACACATACCAGTGCATTTTGGTTGATGACTGGTTGTCTGGCTGGGATTGGAAGATGGCCAGCTGGTGTGGCACTGGCCTGCGTTGTGAGGAAAAGGAACCTATGCAGGACACTTCATCCCTCGACCAAAAATGAAGGCTTAGGCATGCATTGTCCACCAAAAATCTGGACATCCCTACAGTTCATGCTCTGTTGAGGAGTCTTTCAGCCTCAAAATCCTGCCAGGAATAAGTCAAGCCTCAGTCTGCTGGGATTCCGTGTCCTAAATATTATTACTACAGAAATCTCACCCTATGGCAGGGGTTCCAAACATGCGGCCTATTGGCCGCATGCAGCCTCTAGAGCTATTTCCTGCAGCCCACAACAACACTATTGTTACCAATATTTGCAATATTATTGTATGAAAAGGCTTCAATGGTGTGGCCCTCAAGCTAATGTTCTAGTCCTCATGCAGCCCTCTACTAGTCACCGTGCGGCCCTCATGGTGATTTGAGTATGAGACCGCTGCCCTATGGGAATATTGTTGCCAGTTGTCAGTACTCCTTATGCTGCAGTGTAGTTTTCTTCAAAGGGATAGCAAAAAGACATAATTGCTAAGAGCTGTGGGGACTGTAGCTTGCCATGAGTATCAAAACCATATATAGGTTATATAGAAATGGCATAATTATTATAAGGCTGAAATACAAGAACATCCAGGCCTATATGATAATTAGCTTAGAATAATTAAGATCCACCATTATATGAGTGGCTTGGAATAAAGAACTAACCGATGAGTAATGGTAAGTCAAAAATGAGGTATTAATATGATAAACAAAAGTGTTACATGGTGAAAAAAGGTGAGGTGAGGACTTCAGAGATATGCTTTTGGAAGTTTACAGAACATTTAACAGATGATGGTTTTAGCAAAAAGTTACATGTATTATCTGTGAATATATCATGGCAAGTGACTGATATAAATGCTAATGAGGCTATCGAAAATGTCTAATTGGCCTATAGGAAGTAGGAACCCAATATTATGCAGGTCTGGTAGCACAGTGAAGGAAAAGTCTGAAACAATCAATTAATATGTATGAGATACAGTGACAGTTTATCATACCTCTTTATAAAAATTGGGACCTAGTCTCTGGGCAATGGCACACATTAGGGCACACTACCATGATAACTATGCATGGATTACCTTCCCTACTTCAGGGCTCCCCGCAAGGGATGATGTGCATAATGCAGTTGCTGGCCATGCTGGATTGGTTCCATCTCCTTTGCTATATTACTGTGGTTGTGATTTTGTTTGTTTTGCTAACAAAAGGTATAACATTATTAACCAGAGAACATGCGGTGGACTGTTTCCTGTTTGCTTCATCAGGTCTCCAGTTTAATAACAGCTTAACTACACTGATCTGACCTGGAGGCAGATAAAATCAGTTCCTATTTATAGATCAGGCTACAGGCCCCACACTGTTTGAACTAGTGGTGGAACCCTTAGCGGCATGTTTTAAACCCTTGATTTTGTGGCTGTGTGCAAAGCCTATTGGTGCTATTATTATGGCTGTTGTTTGTTTGTTCTATGGTATCACCTAGCTGTCCATGCCAGGATTGGGAGCCTGTTGGGCTAGGCCCTGTGTAAACAGAGGATGAAGTGATCTTTCCACTGAGGAGCTTGCAATCTAAATCGCTAAAATGGACAGAGAATAATAACAAAACAGCATTTACCCAAAATGGAAAAGGTATGTTTGCTTTTCATTATTCTTGCTTTTCGTTTCTTTTTAAGATTTCACCAAACCATCTACTCTTTAACTCTAAGTCCAAGTGCCCAGCTCTCTCACTGATCATTCCACCCTGCTCACCTCACAGAAATTGTTTCAGGCATAAACAGGGCATTCAAAAAAAGGCCGATGGCAACCATTGCAGCAAAGAGACAAAAGTGAAGGCCTGCTCCAACAGGCTCTTTTGTGTAAGGAGTGGCAGAGGGTGCTTATCCCAGTGATCATGCTGCATGCTCTCAGTGTCCATTGCCAGCAGTTCTCTGATGCATTTTTATGCCAATGAAGTGGTGATTGCTCTAGCAGGGTGTCTGGGAGGAGGCACCAGGATCATCTGTGGGAGTCTCACTTTCAAAGATTCACAAAGGCCTTATTCTCGTCACATGTTCATGTAAAGCAGCAAAGTAATTCATGTCAATGTGGTTATGCTGGTATAAATCTAGCATTTATCAGAATCAGGACCAAAAGCCATAGGCCTCATATTTTTGTATACTGGAGCAATCTGGAAATGTACTTTGGGTCATGTCCTACTGCTTAAATAACTCATCCAAAATGCACTAGATTTTAAAACAAATATGATCCTAGCACTGACGAGTTTACAATCTAAATAGGTAGGATGGAACACATTGTGCTCCCATTAATCCGGATCTCCTACATTTTGATGGGCATTTAGAATGAAAGATCCTAGAGCAATGAAAGCAGAAAGCTTAACTTCACTCAATGTGAGGTGAATGTCCGTACTGCTCCAATAAACCCAATTTGCTTTGCCTTATACAACTACATATATTTCTAGTAAGAAGAATTGGCCTAGGAAGGTATTAAATCAATACGCTTAATATTTCCTCTACCTAGAAAGTAAATACTCAAGAATGCCATGAGGCTGGAACTAATGTTGTTGGGAAATAATATAAAGTGAGACACCATGACAGGATGAGGAGATTGCATAGAAGCAGGACCTAGACAAGCAGGTGCCTGAGACCATCAGCTGCCTGTGCAGTAATAGCAGGATGTCTGGTCTGTTCTGCCCATCAACAATAATAGAATTGAGCTCCACACTGAAGATAATTGCCTCAAGTCATTCTTCAGCCAGAGGGAAGGTAAGATTAATAAAGAGAATTTGTTATAATTCTGCAACCAATTTATGTAATGGAACACATAATAAATAACCACATTTAACACAAGCATTTATCATAGCCAATTTATACATCAATTTGTTCTCTGTGTGTTAAACCAACCATCTATATGAATGAGTTTTCTTTTTGACCTTTTATCTCTGAGCTAAAGTAAAAATTATTGTTTGTTTTGTTTAATTCAGTTTAATATCTGTAGTAGATCGAGAGCTGATAGTGACTCATTGTAACTTTCCAGCTACTGAAAGATGATGTGCATTTTTTTCTGGAGTGCAGATTTCAGTCAGTTGTTAAGTTAAACAACAACTCCATAGGCCTGAACTCTTGCTTAGTCCTCCTGTACATCCAACCTTATTGGTTATGTTTGCATTGAAATAGCAGGGTAGATCATTCCTTCTTCAGCTGGAGAACTCAAGACACACTGCAACATAAAGCATGCACTATGTCCACTGAAGTCAGTGGAAAGAATCCTGTTTGATCAGGTCCTTAAAAATGGTAATATAAGGGATATAAGTAGCCAGTAGGATGCCATAAGATGGCCCACACATGGACAACAGATGGGCTGTGTCCACACGTTGCTTTTAAACCGAAACAACAACCATTGTTTCAATTTAAAAAAAGTCATGTCCGGATGACCTTTCCTTATTTTGAAATAAGGAAAATCATTTTGATACAATATAATCTAGTTTTGTATTGAAATGAGGGTTATTTCGAAACCCTGGTTTCGAAATAACCATGTCTGGCTCTGTTATATCAATATGCCCTGCATATCGATGTAACAAAATGATCTTCGTCCCAGGGTGCATGGCCAGGGTGCTGACGGGAGGTGCGGGGGGGCAGGACGGTGGCGGGTCCCCAGCTGGCTGAACTGGCTGCCCTGATAAGCCAGCAGCCAGGGCAGGCACGGGTCCCCAGCCGCCTAGCCCCGCTGCCTGGGGCTGCCCGCCGGGTGGTGGGGGCAGAGCACTGGGGGCACCCTGGTTCCCCAGCCCCTGGCCACTTGGGGAGTAGCCTCCAGGACACCCCCCCCCCATGGAGCTGGCAGCAGGCAAGCCCCCTGCCAACTCCCCCTCAAGCCGGCTCTGGGACCCCAGGCAGGTGGCAGAGGTGCCCCACAGTCCCTCCCCCGCTGCCCCAACTTCATGTGTAGTCATACCCATGCTGAATACTTTTCCGGATACTGAAAAATTCTAATACTAATATTAGAAAATTCAGCTAAAATTGTAATACTATTACTGAACAGCTTTTAGAGAAATAGGAAAGGTGTTTCTGATCAATATTTCTTTTCTTATTTATTGACATTCGGTGTAAACAGATCCTGCTGATCTTTTATGGTACAGTATGCAATGGCATATATTTGAGCACGGTATGTCTGTGAACAACACTGGAGAGGACATACATTTCTGAGATGATGCCATTGCACTTTTGATCACAAGATATTTCTTTGAGTTAAATCGTGTTAAAAATGAAGCAATTTAATCACACTCCAAATTTTTCTGGATTTCACCAGTCCTCTTGTAATTTCCTTAAACGAGGTGATGTTTGCTCTTTCAACATCTGTCAAGAGTCTTGGATTATCTTTGATTCTAGTTTATTTTTCCAATATCAAGAATAGTCTATAGCTAAAAATTCTTTTCATCATATAAGTAACAAAATTAGATTGCATCTACTGCTAATAACAGTGTATTTGAAAATACCAGTTTGCACTTCCTCATCTCGAGTACTTTCTCCCAACACACACCAGATTACACAACTGCATTTTGTTTTGTTCTGGACTGGTCTTCCTCTTACCTCCAGGTAAGTACTGCTGCATGTCAAAAATACTGAAAACTAGGCACTGTGTTGTGTAAACAAAGGGTTAACTTGTGAGCTGTTATTAAGGCTGAAGCACTGCAATTGAGCTTCCTTCCTGTCACATATTTTCCCCCTCTTACTTTAAACCTCTGCATAGCCATTCTGAGGCATTTTAAACAAAAGCTACCAGACCTGTGATAAAGATTTGTCCTCTTTTATTGCATGCATTATGGTAGGAAAGTTCCAAGCAGCAGTCATTGTGAAATAGAGTAGGAAATAAAAAGAACTTTTATTGCTCTATGAAGAGTCATAACCTTCTTGTTTTCCTTACTGACAAAAAGACATCTGATTATTATGTCACCAGCAAAAAAAGCTACAGTAATAAGATGTGGACTTCTGCTGAGGTGCATGTCAATGTTTATTGTCCCAGCAGGTTAATATTGAACAAGGGGGAAATTAAGTCGATATTTATGGTGAAGAAGAAGAATCTCAGATGTTCAGTGAAACAAGCAGATTTTGTCCAATCTGCACTGATGTAGAAAATTCCCATAGAAGTTCACATACAAATCCATGCTTTGAGGCATGTACGATTTAGATTTGTAAATCCCAAAACACTCATGAGCCCAAAATGCTGAGTGCAAATTTGGATGACAGAACAAGGAAACTTTGTCCCTGAATATAATAAAATTGCCATCACTGCTTGACATCTCATGTTTCCAGATCTTGAATTAATGTCACCAGAGGCAACACAGGGGTTCCTGGAGCAATCTGCTACTTAAATTTGTCTGGCTCTTACCTCAGACACATTGGGCAAGATTAAAAGTGTTCAGTTTGATATGTAACCAATTTTCAAACAACATGGTTTCTTTGCAAAGAATAAGGAGAACCATACTGAAATGTACAGATCTATGTTTTATTTATGTTTTTTTCAAAAAATCTTTCTCTGGATTTCTTGCATATTTGGTGGGGGAGAATCCAGGAATTAAGAATTTTTTTAATGGTGGGATTTCTCTGAGTGAAAACAGTATTTACATTAACTACTGTATTTCTCTATTTGTTTTTATACATAATACTCCATATTTAAAATTGATTGGAGTATTGTTTTTATAGAGCATAGCAGATGAACAAGAAACAATCCACTGGATATCAGATACAAATACTAGCGGTAATTTGTTAGTGTGCTTCTCCAAGGGAGGAAATATCTGTACTACATAACCATCCTTAGGTTCTGAAATCAAATTACAGAGTTCACATTGCTACCCTTATAAGAAATCCTCCAAAGAGAGGCTTGGCAAGAGGCCACACAGAGCAGCACCTAGGAAATTCACATGTATTGGTAGAGCGTTGATGAGAAGGAACAGTACTTGGGGCATCCATTATATGATATTCGATCACATTCATTGCATAATCCATGCCCTATTAGTAATAGCAATGTGGGTGGAATCACTCACCATTATATTAGGAAAGCACAAACTACAACAGAAAAACTGTCCAGTTTTTGTTGTTGCTCTTGGGTATAAATGCAACTGCTGTATTCAGTAAGTAACTGTCCAAAATGACTGTTGCCTACCTAATGAATCTAAACATTTATGTATATCTTATGGTTCTCTGAGTCATAGTTTTTACTAGAGGCCATTAAAGGTTGAACTGCTGTTCATGTCATGCATAGTAACAGGATAGAAGACTAAACTGGATTATTCTGAATCTAAATGTATATTGTAACAGCACTGGTGGGTTACTTACCAGCAACTGTCCTCCTTCGAGATGGGCTGCTCACATACGTTCAGTTACAGGTGTCTACTTGCCGCAGCACACGGTAGCTCGGAAAGTCTTTAGCCTTAGCTTGTCAGGTCAGGGCACACGGCCAATGCCCCCTCTGTACCACGACCATGGCTGTATAGGTGATCATGACACTGACCCTCCCAGTCCCTTATAGCTTTGCCAACTCTGTTAGCGGGGATGGTGGGAGGGACCTGAATGTATATGAGCAGCCCACCTCAAAGAAGGACAGTTACTGGTAAGTAACGCACCGTTCTTCTTCGAGCGCTGCTCACATCATTCAGTTGCAGGTGACTGCTAGCCATACCCAAGGATGGTGGGAGGAATTACAGTCTGCCCATGCTGAATACGGCTCTGCCCAATGCAGCATCCTCTTTAGCCTGTTGGACAATAGTGTAGTGCGTTGTGAAGGTATGTACCAATGACCAGGTAGCTGCCCTGCAGATCTCTTGGATCGGAGCCTTGCTGAGGAAGGCCGTTGATGAAGCCTGGGCCCTGGTAGAATGAGCCCTGATAGTCCCAGGAAGGGGTGCATTTGACCTTCCATAGCAGTCTTTGATACAGTTTACTATCCATTTGGAAATGCACTGTGAGGACATTGGAAGACCTCTTTTGCATTCAGTGACCACTACAAAGAGTTGGGAGGGCTTGCGCAATGGACGTGTGCACTCAATGTATGTTCAGAGTGCTTTTTTCACATCCAGAGTGTGCCACCTTCTCTAGTTCTCTGTAACCTGAGGATCTGGAAAAAATACTGGCAAGCAAATATCCTGATTGATGTGAAAAGGAGAAATTACCTTAGGGAGGAAGGAGGGGTGGGGTCGCAGTACCACTTTATCAGGAAAGAACCTCATATATGTGGGTTCTGAGGAAAAGGCCTTCAACTCTGAGACCCTTCTAGCCAAGGTGATTGCTACTAAAAAAGCTACCTTCCAGGAAAGAACCAGTAAGGTACACGAGTCCAAGGATTCATACAGGGGCTCTGTTAGTACATGAAGCACCACGTTCGGGTCCTAAGGAGGAATGGGTTCACAGGGTTGTATGAAAAGTCTTTTGAACCCCTTCAGGATCCTAGTGGAAGAAGGGTGGGAGAAAACAGGGACACCATCTATCTTTTCCTGGAGGGCTGAGACCACTGCTAAGTGGACTCTCAGTGAGGAAAGAAAGAGACCTTTGTCTCTAAGGTCTAGCAGATAATGAAGGATTAGGGCTAAAGGAGGTAGTGTAGGGTTTACTCCTTTACCTCGAGCTCAGCTGGAAAACCATTCCCATTTGGCTAGAGAGGTAGACCTGGTGGGCAGTTTTCTACTACCGACCAGGACCTTCCTAACCTTGTCCGAGCAGAGCCTTTCCTGCTCACTGAGCCAAAGAGTCTCCAGGCTGTTAGATGCAGGCAACCTGGGTTCAGATGCCACAGGTGCCCCGAGTCTTGTGTCAGGAGGTCCACCCACAGGGGGAGGCAGAGTGGGGCCTCTATGGACAGGTCCTGTAGGAGTGAGAACCAGTGTTGTCTGGACCTGTCAATACCATGTTTGCTCCATCCATCTTGATCTTCAGAAGGACCTTGTGTATTAACAGGACTGGTGGGAAGGCATACATTAGAGGGCCTGACCAGGTGAAGAGGAAGGCGGCAGTGAGCTACCCCTCCTTCCGATGCTTGAGGGAGCAAAATTGCTGACACTTGCGGTTCTGCTGTGTCGCAAGCAGGTCCACTCGAGGTGTTCCCCATTTGTCTACCAGGTGAGAGAACACCGTATTGTGGAGCGACCACTCATGATTTGCTAAGGGTTTTCTGCTGAGTGAGTCTGCCAGCCCATTGTCCACTCTTGGTAGGTGTGCTGCCACTGGAGTGAAATTGTGTTTCAGGTCTATTTCCCAGAGTTTGCATGCTTCCTTGCAGAGAGCTGGGGAGCGGACACCCCCTTGCCGGTTCGTATAGAACATGGCTGCAGTGTTGTCCATTAGTCCAGGTATTGACCTGCCTTGTATCCTGTCCAGAAAAGTGCAAGTCAGTCCGATGGCTCGCAGTTCCTTCACATTTATGTGAAGAAGGCTGTCTGCATGAGACCAAAGTCCCTGGGTGAAAAGCCCCCCCAAAATGTGGACACCCCTACCCCAAGTCTGAGGCATTGGTTATCAGTGTCACTGTGGGTGCTAGTATTTTGAAGGGAATTCCCCCCATGGCAAACCGGGAGTCCTTCTGGATCTGTAGTATCCACAGGATATCTTGGGGAACCAACAATACCTTGGACAGGGGGGGTCTCTCCGTGGGTGGAACATCGTGGAGAACCAGACCTGGAAGGGGCTCATTCTCAGGAGTGCCCATCCGAATCATGGAGGTGGAAGCTGCCATGTGCCTGAGCAGCTGTAGGCAGTGATGGGCTGTGGTCACTTGAAACTCCTGTAGCTCCGTAATGATGGTGCACATGGACTGAAATCTTGAGGGGGGAGAGAAGCCCTCCCTTTGCAAGCATCTAGGAGAGCTCCTGTGAACTCTGTGCTTTGGGATGGGCAGATTTTTTACTTTTCTCAGTTTATGCGGAGATCCAGGTACCCACACAGGTAGGTTACTGCTCTGATATTGAGCTCTACCTGAGCTCTCGATTCCCCATGTATTAACCAATTGTCTAGGTAGGGGTAAATCAGGAATGCAGCGACCAGCACCATGCACTTTGTGAACATCCTGGGGGCCAGAGAGAGCCCGAAGGGGAACGATGTGAACTGGAAGTGATTTCCCCCCAACAATGAACCTTAGGTACCTTCTGTGGCAGGGGCATATTGCTATGTGAAAGTAAGTGTCTTTTAGATCAAGGGCTGTGAACAATCCCTGAGAGACAGAGTTGGGATGAACTGTGACAGGGAAGCCATGCAGAACTTTATTTTCTTTATGTGTTTGTTTAAGGCTCTGAGATCTAGAATGGGTCTTAGGTCCCCGTTGGATTTGGGGACCAGAAGGCATCAGGAATAGAACCCTTTGCCCCACTCCGGCTTTGGGACCTTTTCTATGGCCCCAAGGAAGAGAAGCTTCTCTCATTCCATCTCAAGCAAGCGATCTAGTTCCCAGTTCCTGAGGTTTAGGCGAGGGGGTGGTCTTCTGACCCAAGGAGTTCATTGAAACTGTATGCGATACCCTTCCAAGACCATCTCGAGGGCCCACTGGTCAGTTGTGATGTTGGCCTAGTGCTGCGCGAAATGGTGTAGGTGGTTGGCAAAGGTTGGGGTCGAGGCTATGGGTTCACTGCCCTTGGAGTAACCGTCAAAAGTGCCACTTCCTCCTCGTTGAGCGGTTGGTACCCTGCCCGTGCCTGCTGGACTGTGAGGCATGAGGCTTTCCATCTCTGCTCGAGCAGACCTTGTCCTTATCCAAGTCCCCAAGTTGTCGTTGGGGTTATTGGTAGGGCTGAAAAAAGAAACTCTGCATCTGGACTTGCTGCTTTAATTGCTGTAGCTGCTGTTGCAAGAGTTGATGAGGTTTCAAAGAGCATCAGGCAGATTGCGGGGTGAACCTTCCCAGCGATCTGAGGGTGGGTCTTGAGTCCTTCATGCAATGCAGCTTAGCATCTGTGGAGTCAGCAAAGAGGTCAGGGCCTTCAAATGGTAGGTCCTGAATTATAAGCTGCATCTGTGGGGACAGGCCCGAGCTCTGAAGCCAGGCAGAGCGGCGCATCACCACGGCAGATGCTATGCTATGCAAGGCAGTGTCCGATGCATCCCAGGTAGACATCAGAGCATCTCTGGAGGCCAAGGCCCCTTCTTCAACCATCGCCTCATAATCTCTGAGGCGGTCCTTGGGGATAAGGTCATGAAACCCGCCCCCCCCATGGCTCTCCAGAGGTTGAAGATGTATGTCACCATAAGGGCTTGGTAATTCGAAATACCCAGCGGTAGGGCTGTGGTGGCATAGACCTTTCTGCTGAGTAAGTCAAGCTTTTTGGCTTTTTTATTCTTGGCAGTAGACCCTGGTTGGCCCTGTCTCTCTTTCTGGTTAACTGCATCCACCACCAGGGATCCCAGCATAGGGTGTTGGAAAAGGAACGTAAACTTGTCTGAGGGGACACAATACTTGTGATTGCCACTTTTGACATCTATGGAATTGAAGATGGGGGCTGCCATCGTGCCCTGGCAATTCTGTACACCCCTTTGTGAAGGGGAACAGATACTTTGGCTGTTGGGCAGCGTCTCTGATGTCAAAGAGAGAGTCAGTTTCCTCTTGGACCACCCCTAGTTCTATGTTCAAGTTCTCTGCCATGCAGCGGAGTAAATCCTGCTGCGTGCGGGAGTTGTCTTTATATGCGAGGGGCTTTTGGAAGGTGTGCTTGTCTGGGGAGGACGATGAAAAGGCCCAAGATCTACTACACTATGTAGAGTCTGGGTTGGGCTCATCATTGGAAATATCTGAGGAGTCCAGGGTTTGGGCTGGAAATGGTACCGAATGGTGCTGCAAAGTTGAGCTATCATCAGCTGTTGTGTCTAGCCATTTGTGCAACCAGCTGTTGAAAGAATCTCTGGTCATGGTATGGCGTGGGGAAGAGCAGCCCCTGCCTGACTGGGAAGCCTTGGCAGCATGGGAGGAACCAGCACACGACACCCTTCCTGGAGTTGTCAGGGTTGCCTTCTTCCTTGGCACAGGTGACGGGAAGCATTTTCGATGATGCTTACCCACCAGTTCTCCAGTACCAGAGATGGTTTTTGGAGAATCAAGGGAGTGGATGGAGGCCAAAGACAACAAAGAGGACGAGCTGGACCTCCATCTCCCAGGGCCCTGGGAGCATGGTACTGAGGGCTCGCAGGATGAGTGCCAATAGGAGTGACTGTCAGAGTGATTGTTGGTACCATTTAGCGACACCGAATGGGGGCTCGATGGTACCGGACTCGAGAGCGGTGCCAATTCTTACATTGACCACACTCGAGGTGCAAGAGCTGGCTTACTCTTCGACCTGGCTTTCTTGGCTGGTACCAGAGCTGGGTCATGGAACAGAGCCCGTGCCATTGCTAGGGCTCACGGTGTCGATTGCCCCGAAGACAGTCCTGGTCCTGGCTCACAAGAGGGGCAACACAGGGACAGAGTCAAACGGTGCGGTGGCAGTACCGAAGACGATGCCAACCATGGCTTTGAGCTCTGTGCCAGGGGTCAGTGTTGGGTGGGCTGCGGTGCAGGAGCAATGTTCCCTCTAAGGGGAGAGGGCAGCTGAGCAACGCCTGTTGCTCGCTGCGTTCTCCCCTCCCCCCCATGGGGCCCGCTGCTCAGCCCCGCCCCCCCACTCCCGGCGGCATCCCCCCCCCGCTCCCACTCCCAGTCCCCCCGCTCCCGGCAGCAGCCCCCCCCACTCCCGGCATCGCCCCCCCGCTCCCAGTTCCCCCGCTCCCGGTGGCATCCCCCCCGCTCCCACTCGCCTCCCCCCACTCCTGGCATCGCCCCCCCGCTCCCACTCCCCCCCACTCCCGGCATCGCCCCCCCCCCAGCCCACACAAACTTACCTTGGGGCTGGACTCGAGGCAGGGCCAGCCCTAACTCCTGGGCCAGAGAAGCTCTATAGAGCATGCCCAGATTTTCTGGGCATGCTCCGTTAGAGCTTCTCTGGGCGGGAGTTTTCAAAACTCCCTGCTCCACAGGAGCTCTACTGAGGGACTCTGGCTGCCTTCTGTGCGCTGGCGGCTGTGGCGGGCTGCGCTGCAGCACACCAGCGCAGCTTACAGGGAACATTGTGCAGGAGTCACCTGGGGTGCTAGCAGAGCACTAGTGGCTTGTGCGGCATCAAAGACGAGTGTGTGGTCCTCCACGAGAGTGTGTAAGCACCGCTCTCTGTCCTTAAAAGTCCTACGTTAAAGGACTGGCAAAAAGAGCAATTCACTGCGAGGTGTGACTCACCAAGGCACACAAAGCATTTCTCGTGAGGACCGTCGAATGGAAAAGCTTTGGAACATGCCGGGCATGGTTTAAAGCCTGGAATTTTAATTTTTGAACAAAAGAGTGACAGGCTCTTGCTTACGCAAGTTTTTGGCTAATCCGAAACCGTCACTGAGGGCGGAAAAGGGAACTGAGGGGGTCAGTGTCACGGTCACCTATATAGCTACGGTCACGGCACAGAGGAGGCGTTGGCTGTGTGCCCTGACCTGACAGGCTAAGGCTAAAGATCTTCCGAGCTACAGTGAGCTGCGGCACCTAGACACCTGTAACTGAATGACGCGAGCGGCGCTCAAAGAACTATTTGTTTCATACTTTGCTGCTGCTCAGTGCCTTTCTCAGTGAACTTCACTTTCTAATGGTGGCTTGTGTGAATGGAGATCTCAGCTCGTCTTCTTCAGAGGATTAGTTGCTAAGTGGTTACTTACTCTCAGCTTTCTCTGCCTTATGGAGGAAGATGGGCACATTGTGCTCTAAGTCAGCACTTTGTCCCAAAATAAAAATGGATAAAAATGGCTTTTTGTTTTCTAAATAAGTTAGGATTTTATAGTTCAATACTTTAGGGAAGAGAAAACAAGTAGAAATTAAATTGTTAGACTTTAATGACATCACTCAAGGTCCTCAGAACACTTGGTTAAGTTATTTCAAGAGTTTAGTTATAAAAAGAAAAAGAAATGTTGTTGAAGGAATCACAGTCCTTAACTAGCACAGTCTTTAAACCACATAAAATCCCTGCTACTTAAAAACATCTCAGACAGCAGCTGTTTAGAAAAATGGAACCTTTTTGCGTCTGACACTATTGTCTGAGAGGTGTTCTTTCCTGCTCACGTCTCATTTATTATAGGGAATGGTCTTTTCTGTACTATAGGGGTAAGATGGTGACAAAGTACTCCAAAGTAAATATTGATTTTACATCAGAATCCATCATGACTGATTAGCAGACATCTCCTCTCAAACAATCCAACCACCCTAAGAAGTTCTGAAAAAACAGCTTACCTTTGGTTTTATCCTTTGCTGGAGGAAACTCACTGGAGCAATGATCCTTTGATATTAAGGGACAGTTTCTTTTCTGGGATAAATTAGGCAGCTCCATTGATTTCTATGAGCTATGTCAATTTTATACTAGAAAAGAATTTGACTCCAAATTTAAGGGCCCCCAGTTCAGTTTCCCATGCACTTTATGGTTGCAGCTCTTTACATGCTATTGCTTATGCATGCTGATGATAGACTCATGTACTTGATATACATATATCAGTGATGTTTGCCTATAAAAATTCTTTCCTTTAGAGAGACGGAGGGATTGTGCACTAATGACTCGATGCACATGGATGTCATGTTTTAAAAATCTGCTGAATCTCATCTGATTCTTGGGTGGGGGCCACCTCAGCAGGAATTCTTAAGTGCAATGAACAACATTCAATATACCAGCAGTGGTTGAAATCATTAAATTGCTGCCAGGAAAGAATTTTTCCAGAGTTGTGCAGAAATTGATTTTGTTAGTTTTCCATGCTAGGTAATAATGCAGATGATTAATTCATACATTACAAATAAAATCATAAGCAAATATAGCTCTCTGTAACAAAAATCAGTACCTAGATTCTCTTAACCAATGTTGAAAGACATTTAGGCCCAGATCTTCAAAGATTATTTGGGTGCCTAGCTCACCCTGACATCAATGGAACTTAGGCCCTCCCATACCCTTGAGGATCTAAGTCTAAGAAAAGCATGGAAAGGACCTCAAAATGGTCAGTGCTCAAAATAGGTTCTGATAAACAGTTGAGTTAAGCCATCTCCCTCTGTATTTGGTGTTGCCTCTACTACTCCTGGCCATACACCAGCAGTTTGTAAAATAAAATAAAATGGCAGTGTAAAATCATGGTTACACTAAAGTGATGGAAGTTTTTCTGTTGCCATTAGTGGAGCTTTTCTGATCCTTAAAAAGGTACAGTTAGAGTTTGCAAAGTTCCAGGATGGTAGTATTTTAGAACTCAAGTGCATACACTTGACCCAAACTTTATTGACTTCAGTACAGCTATGCAGATTTACAGCTGTGTGGGATTTGGTTGCTAGTGTGGTGTAAAGAAAGGAAAAAAAAAAAAACCTGCTATGAACACATAATAATGATAGGCATTAAATGAATGTTTGTGTATACAGGATCCTGCATTAGCAGCATTCTTCCCATAAAGGGTGTCACTTTTCATTTATCCTCTTATGATGGAGGTACTGGGTTCCTGTTTCAGAGGTGGCACACTGGAGAAAACTCTTGTTTAAACAACAAATTCCTCTGATAATTAGTGAACATACTGAAACCAGTGATTTTTTTTTAAAGAAATGTGAAAGCAAAATACATCTAAGTTTTAAAGAAAATGTAAAGTTTTTCCAAGTATAATTTTCCCTCTTTAACCCTGTTCTGCTAAGCTAAAAACATGCTAATCCATAACTGTGCCTCCAGATACAGAAAATCTTTTATGGGGATTTTGCAGGCTAGCTCAAAATGCTCCATATTTGTGTTTTGATCTGTACAAGTTTATCTATCAATAACCTGTCAGCATCTATGAAGACAACTTTGCAGCTGGGATATAGGAACAATTAGTTACTCAAGAGAATTTTAAACTGTATCATAAAATAGTAGTTAGAATCTGTGACTTTGTAACTTTGCTGCAAACTGTATTAAAGAGGGGAAAGTAGTTGTGCTGGAGGGGAGAATAATAATAGGAACTCACAGGGAATTATACAGATGTATTAAAAATTAAACTGAAATGAATTTGGTTTTATATTAAGCCTTTCATACTCAAGACATCTCAAAGTGCTTAAAAAGCAGAGTTACTGGTAGCAGAGCCTCTCTGTTGCCAGGCATTAGGCACCCAACATGCACTCAAGCACAGCTTTGGACATTACTAGGTCAAATTTTCAGTTACCAAAATGAAAAGAAAAAGTTGATTTTCACATATGCAAATTTGCATTTGTGCATGCTAAATGGGTAATTGTGTGCCCACACACCTTTTGTACGTGAGAAAGAAGGGCTTGAATGCATAGTAAGTGCCTGCCTGCATTTTGGGAAGTCAGGGACAAGAGAACACTAGACAGCAGGACACAAGCTGGGGTGAAAGAGGGAAATGAATGTCCCTGAGAACAAAACGACTAACAGGTATTAAGGGGAAAAGGAAGCCCAAAAGTATTGAAGAGAAATGAGCTTGTCAATGGAATGTTTGGTACTAAGGCCTCACGAGGAAAACCCAGAGATACATTAGGAGGATTAGGAGACCAAGAAGCCATGCAGGAAAAAGGTGATGAAGGGAAGGGACATGCCATACCCCAAAATAAAGAGGGAGAGGAGATTAGATCCTCAAATAACCCCTGAAGACCAGTGGACTGAAACAGAATTATGGGAATGTCCACCACTCATAAAATATGCTTCTGTGGGTAGAAGCAGGATAACCCCCTAAGAGCAAGGGCAAAAGAAAATGTACTTGGCACGTCTCCTAAAGAAGGGCGTGTGTGAGGGAAAAGCAACTTCAGAGTTTGACTAGAGGGGCAGATATATGACAGGAAGCTATCAGGTGAACCAACACACTGATCACTTAGGCGCCAATTTCTTGCCCTGCATGACTGGAGGTATGTAGCTAATCAGCTGATGAGGCTAGGAGGGCTGATTAACCAATAAGCTATTAGATGAGGCATGTAAATAAAGGCACAGGAGGAAAATGAGGAGAAAGGACCTGGGTTATTTGAGCCCAGTAGGTGCTTAAATCTCAAGAAAGGGAGATCCCTTTTCCTTGCTGGACCTATGGGGGAATGGGCTAAAAGCCAGGGAGCATGGCAAATACTTTGCCACGAGACTATCTTGATGTTGGGAGCATAAATAAATTCACATGAAGCAGCCACATAGTGAAGATAGCCTGAGAGATTTCTGAGGCATCAAGAGGATGGGGATGGAGTACACTCCATTACAGAAACCTAGCGTATACTGAGAGTGTAGCACAGCTTTGTGAGGTTTAGTCAATGATGTTTAAATGCCTACTCAAAACGGACATGCTCAATACAGCTGACACTTATTATAACACACACTTTTTTCAGGATGCAAGCTGAAGAAAGTTTCATTTACCACTGACACCACAGCCACCTTATAAATAGTTCCAAAGGGGCAGTCATGTTAGTCTAGTTCAGCAAAAGAAGCAAGGAGTCCTGTGGCACTTAAAGACTAACACATTTACTTAAATAAATTAATAAATAAATAAATTTAATAAATTACTTAAGTAAATATGTTAGTCTTTAAGTGCCACAGGCCTCCTTGCTTCTTGTAAATATAGTGTGCTTCTTCCACTATCATCAGTTTCCTCAAGAAGTCATTGTAATATAAAGCTTTAGTTTGTATTTTTTTGTATACCATCAATTCATATGAGCAAAATACAGTGTAATGGTTAGCAGTGCTTAGAAAGCATATGTAGACTGTGTATTATGAAGCAGTTGCTTTGTTCACAGAACAATGGCAAAAAATAAACTTGTGCTTGTTTCTCCCCAATAGTTTTCTGAATGAGAATGCGGCATTGCCAACACTAACATAACCGCTTCTTCTGCCAAAGAAAGTTTGCTGTCATCTGCCTATACACTGAATGTTTACTCCCAGCCAGAGCAATTCCATATTTACTTAAGACGAGGCTACATTATAAACTAACAGCTGCGTAACTGCATCACTCAGGGGTGTGAAAAATGCACACCCCTGAGTGATACAGTTGTAGTAATCTAATGTCCCACATAGACAGCTCTGTGTCAATGGGAGGGCTTCTCCCATCAATACAGTGGGTGGCTCTCATGGAGATAGATTAACTGTATCAATGGAACAAACTCTCCTGTTGGTGAAGTAGCATCTTCACTGAAGCATTACACTGGTGTGCAGTGGTGGCAGTGCAGCATTTTATGTATAAACCTACCCCAAAGAGCAGGCAAGCTCCAAGAATGCAGAATTATAAACACAACATAAACACCTCTCCCTGTGCTGTGTAGAAGCTTGTACAGAAAGCAAGCCAGACTTCCTGTTACATAATGAATAATTTGCAAATGACTGAAACAAACTACCAGATCTAACAGAATTTTCCCATACCCCAGTGCTGCATTGCTGTATCTGCCTGTGCTAGTGGTATCTGTAGAAAAGAGTTAAACTGAGCACCTGACCTAAATGATAACTACTATGGTAAAGGAGTTAGTACAGGCAAGGCTTGCTGTCCTGTAAATAAGATTCTAGTTAAAAGGTATGTTGTCTTCCTTTTTCCCTCTAGCTTCCCCTCCTACGTAAAGTCTTGGAGGGGAATGTTACTCATCACTTTTTTCCCCCTCCTCCCTGCTTGTTAAGGACTGTGAAGTAATTTCTGTTGTAGAAAACAATGAGTTTGAAGGTAAATTGTCTGTGCAATATATGCAAAACTTGTAAACAGTAAACAGGAGTGGGGATAATTATATGCACCATATAGTCATCAATATTCATTGTAAAGGTGTTAATGTAACCATATAAGGCTTCATGGAAAGTTGTCAGTCATGTATGTATTTCTGTACTGTTTTAGATAAAAGAATTGTAAAACAGTCCCTCCTTGCTCACTTAAGAGGAACAAGCAGGCAATAAAGGGTAACATTCGACCCAATCTGCCTCTGGGACAACCTGTTTGTTTATCTAACAGTATGAACTTTCATTTTTTCTCTAATGTCAAGCCTGCAGGAATGAATTGAAACTTGATGAGGAAGAAATGCCACAGAACACAGATCACTTGTTCTGCAGAAGCTCACAGAACCAACAATAGGGAAAATTCATTCGTGCTGTAACTCCACTGAAGGCAGTAGAGTTACATCAAGAACAATCACTGGCTATGCTAGGGGGCTATTTTAAGTAGACCTAAAAAGGTTGACTTAGCCCTCGTTTACATTTACCTGGATTTTTGGTGGCAGTTCATGGCAGATATGCAAGGCACGTAAAATACTTTGCGTATCTACTGGTAACTGTCTAAGCCGCTGAGATACAGCTGGGAAAGCTGACTGCAAATGGGTTGTGGTCCACTTTCAGCTACATCCTTTAGGGGGCAGGACTTCTGGAATGCAGCAGCAAGTTCATACTCGCTGCTGAATCGCATCTGGAAGGTTGGGCTGATGGCAGCGATTTTGCCGCCATCACTGTAGACGTACCCTTCAAGTCAACTTAAAGTGTACCTTGTTAAGTCGACAGGGATATGTCTACATTAGTAGACATACTCTGGGCCTGGGCTTAGGCCCCACGCGTTGCCCTGCCCTGGGGCACAATCTGGCTCTCGGGCCCTCATCCAGAGGCCCAATCCGCTTTCCACTGCTGCTGGCAAGTGGCTGGGAGCCAGATCTAGCCCCAAGCCCAAGCTGCCTGCAGCAAGCAATGCAGAGCTTGATCCAGCCCTGAGTTACCTGCCACAAAGAGCAAGGGACTCAGAGTTGGCTCCTGCCACCTGTGGCAAATGGCATGGAGCCCAATCTGGCCCCAAGCCTCCTGCTGTGTCAGGGGGCTCATAGCCTGATCCGGGTGCCAGCCACCTGCTGCAGGTGGCGAGGGCTCAGAGCCAGCTCCTACTACCAGCAGTAAGCAGCTTGGAGCTGGATCCAGCCCTGAGTTGCTTGCTGCTGCTGGCAGGTGGCCAGGAACAAACCTCACCTTGGGGGGGTCCTGCTCCCCCCCACACCAGACAATGCCAGTGACCCAGCCTTGTTAATGGCATTGACTGGTGGGGTGGGGGGAAGAGCAGCAGAGGACCACACCAAGATGAGGTTTGTCCCCAGCCTCCTGCCAGCGGTGGGAAGCATCTCAGGGCTGCATCATGCTCCAAGCCATTTGCAGCAAGCAACTTGGGGTTGGATCCAGCTCCCAGTCATTTGCTGCTGGCAGCTGGGGCTGGATTGGGCCATTGGAGCTGGATCAGGCCCCCGGAGCCTGATTGGAATCCAGGGCAGGGCAAGGGGCAGGGACACGGGCTGTCTGCCCTGTAAAATCAACTTAAAAGCTTAAGTTGACTTGCAGGGTAGGTTTTATTAATAAGTCGACTTAAGCACATGCTTAAGTTGACTTAATAAATTCTAAATTTGGCCCTGGAGTTGCTTAAGTCAACTTAAGCCAGGTTAAATCAACTTAAGCCTCCAGTGTAGACATAGCCACTGTGTCTTCCTTTTGTTTTGCTTAATATAAAGAACACATGATTCTTGCCAATTTCTCTAATGGTTTGAGGGCAGTCTGGAACTGTAATACAGGCCAGATTTTGAAAACTGGGTGCTTAAATTTAGACTCATAAGTCCATTCTTATGTGCTATAATATGTAGCCTGATTTTTGAAATATGTGGCCCGAAAACCCAACAGATCCCACTGACTACAAGAGAAGGCACAGCAAGCTGATGCAACCTATGGCTTGTACCGACAGTCAGAGTACACAGCAGGAAGCAGTGAGACCACCTTAAGAGCTCAGCACTCTTGCCAATACAGCCATTTGTGCCTCAGGATCTCTGCTTCAGACACTGCTTTAGGTGCTTTTAGGATTTAAGTAAGATTAAGACAGACTTTCTTGTGGCGCCCTTGCAGCTATGCCAATATAGCTTTCTAGTCATGTTTTAAGTAGCCAATAGTCCAATCATTATCATCAGCTATTTACCTTGATGTTAGTGAAAGCCTAGGAAATACAGGCTTGCATATTGCTCAGAACATTTTGGAACAGTTTGGTAGAAAATATAAATAAGACAAAAAAATAAAAACAATCCTGAACTTTAAATAAATATGTTAAACTGTAATTTAGCTCAATTTCTTGCTGCTTATACAGCTCCCCCTCCTTGTTTAATAGGGGCTGTAGCCATTACTCTTCATTGGGACCAAGCTTCCATTTTAATTAACTGGTCTAATCCTGAAACCCTTTATTCAGTTAAGCCTAATTGACTCCAATTGGAGTTTTTTCTTAGTCAAGTCTGAATCAAAAATGTGTAATGCTTTCTGAATTTGGGAGACACGTCATGAATATAGCACGTCTAACAGGGCCCTTGGTTCATCAGGACTCCTCGTGCCCTTCGTAATGGTGTATGCAGAGGCAGCAAAAATTGTTTCCTCTCATACACAGAATGGGAAACAGTTTCAAATTCAAGGCTCAAAAGAAGGAGCTGTTGGTGCTGAGGGTTATACATTACCAGTTACTCAATAGTAATAGGGACTTCAATAGAAATCCGATACAACAAAATACTAGAGGGCAAAATAACATGCTGTGCTCAGCTGATACCCTGGGATAAAATGAGAGATCTAGACAGTTTGACATGTTGATTGATAGCTTTTCTTTACATTGTCTACAAATTACATAATTTCTACTAAAGGACAAAGAAAAACAAGATTTGAACTTCTCCATTCTCTTTTCCTGGCCTCTAGGCATTGTCCCAAAACAAATAATAATAATACAATGGTACTAACCTCCAAAAGGAGGCAGGGAAGGACGGGAGGATGCATGGCTCCATTTCTGCTCCACCCTAGCCAAAATATTGACCTAACCTGGGGCTGAGGGACAGCATGCCTCACCTTTGAAACTGGTGAATGAGAGGCAACCCCAGTTTATGATCCACTGGTGTTCCGAGAAGTGTTTTGCCTTACTTGGTCACAACGGGCCTGTTTCCCTTTTATACCAGGGCCTTGTTATATCACTGGCACTGGAAGGGCCCTTAACATGGGTGTAAATAATACTTAGGCCAGGTCTACACTAACAACATATAGTGGTAGAAATAGGTCACTCAGGGTATGAAAAATCCACACCCTGAGAGACGAAGTTACACCCACCTAATGCCATGTGTAGACAGCGCTGTGTCAATCGGTGAGCTTCTCCTGTCAACATAACTACTGGCTTTTGGGGAGGTGGTCTGGGAGCAGTGCTCCCATCAGCGCGTTCCAGTGGCAAAGCTGCGGCACCACATGTGATAACAAGCCTTTAAACGCTAAGTCCCCATTCCGCTAACATGGCCTTCATGAAATTGGGAATCAGACCCCATGTCTTCTGTGAGCTCTGAGCACCTCTGAAGCCTCTTATCACAGGGCTGTAGCTTTGCAGCCACAATCTATCCTGGATACAGCAAGGAAGCATATCTCCTTACTCGGAGAACCTTTTAACTTTTTAACTGATTGAGATTCCCTGCCTCCCAAACTATAGATAGCGAATAAGGAAGTAGAATGGCAGCAGGTCCTATGGAAATTAGTCATCAGTTAGGATTGAGTAAGTACATATGAATAATATTAAAGCTGAATTATCCTTCAGCTTGGTATGAAAAATGTTTATTGCTCAAAAGTAACAGAATCATCAGTGGAATTTGTTAAATTATGTAAATATTTGAATTTGTGTTACAGATTTTGACATTTCAAAGTTAGGTTTGTTTATAAATAAGACTCCAGTGCATGTGCCATGTCAGGGCCAACTGTTAGACTTAGTATAATGAGCCTTCCAAATGCTTTAAAATCTCAGGCAGCCAACCTATGGCCTATAGGCTGAACGTCAGCTGAATCCATCAAAAAAGCATCTTCTCCACCACTCGGGGCATGAATGCATGCTGGCAGCCAAAGAAAGATTTACCCCTTCCCTCACTTTTCTCCCAAAGAGCCGATGTGATAAAATGTCCAGGTCTGTGGCAGCATTCAGATATAAAATACTTCAAGTTTTGTAAGTGTAGCTATCACTGTTTTTGACAGCTGGAGACGTGCTCATGAACGGTTAATTTTTTATTCTGTTTCTTGTGCTCCAGTTTAGTTTCATTTAACATCATAACAAGGCAAATGGTACAAGTTCAATTTGAAGCCCATTTGTTATCAGGATTCTCCTCTGATACCAACATGAATCAGGAATAAATCCACCAACATAAACGACGGTACAACACACATAAAATGGTGAGACATCCCCTGTAGCTTGGGCCATACACCTTCCCCCCACCTCTGTGCCTTTCCCATGTTTGGAGGAGGGTGAAAGCTGAGGACTGCTATCTGAGGTATGTGGAGGAGTATGAGCTGCTGAGTATGGTCCAACAATCCTGCACAAGCCCCTCTGTGTTTACTCCATTAGGTCTGGATACAATAGATGTGAAAGGGGGCAATGATGCTGGTGACAGGCACAGGATCAGTGTGATGACCATCCTCCATGGCATTTTCTCTCTAATCCCACAGAGATTCTCATGGGATACAGTGATGAACCAATCAGCATAAACTCCTTTGGCTTCATTTCAGGGACAAGTTCCAGAGAGGTAGCCATGTTATTCTAGTTCAGCAAAACAAACGGAGTCCTGTGGTGGCACTTTTAAAGATTAACAAATTTATTTAATGCATGAGCTTTTGTAGGAGAAATCCTGGATTTCTCCCATGAAAGCTCATGCATTAAATAAATTTATTAGTCTTTAAATGTGGCAAAGGACTCACTGGGTATGTCTACACTGAAAAGTTTTTTAACATAAGGAAGCTTATTTTGAAAAAACTTTTCCATGTCCATGCAGGCATTTACTTATTTCGAAATAAGCACTTTGGTATTTTGAAATAACAAAGCACTTTTTCAAAATCACTTAAACCTGCTTTCATTTCCAAAGAGAAACTTTTTTGAAATAGTTATTTCGAAAAAAAGCCCTTCCAAAACGTGGAATTGTTTTTTTTTAAATAATTATCAGGGGATTCCCCCTGGGAAGGCTGTATTTGCTGGGGTCCCCGCCCCCCCCCGCAGGGCAAGATTCACCACCCTGGGACAGATGCTCTGGCAGCTTTGTTCCCCGCAGGGGAGAGAGTCCCCCTGCAGGGGCAGCCAGGAACCCTGGCAGGGCTGCATTCCCCATCGGGGTAGCCAGTGAACCCCAGCAGGGTTGTGCTCCCCTCCAGGAAACCCGGGAACCTCAGCGGGGCTGCGCTAACAGCTTGGGCAGCCAGAGAACCCCAGTGGGACCGTGCTCCCCACTGGGCAGCCAGGGAACCGAGGGTGCTGCTTCCCCTCCAAGGTGTGCTGATCTGGCCCCAGCCTGAACACAGAGTCTGGAGGGGTGGGCTAGCAGTGGGCTAGGAGCCCGATCGGACTCGGAGCTGCTTGTGGCACCTCGCAAGGAGATCCCAGCCTAGTCAGTTTCACAGCCATGAAATTGAAACGAAATCCACAAGCAGCTCCGAGCCTGATTGGGCTCCTAGCCCATTGCTAGCCCCTCCTCCACAGCCTGGATGCAGGGCCTGGGGGGCAGATAAGCATGCCTGGTGGAGGAACCAGCACCCCCGGCTCCCTGGCTTCCCAGTGGGGAGCATGGCCCCACCAGGGTTTCCTTGTTCCGGTCAGTAGTGCAGCCCCGCTGGGGTTCCTGACTGTCCTGGTGGGGGCATCTTTCCCCAGGCAGGGAAACCTGTCTGGGGGGGGATCTCTTTCAAATTAGAGAGTCTAATGTAGACTCTCTAACTTGAAATACTTATTCCTAGTTTATTTCAAAAAAGGAATCTTGTGAAGACTCACTTTGTTGAAATTATTATTTTGAGTTAATAGTGGCAAAGTTATTTCAAAATAGCTATTTCAAAATAACTTTGCCAGTGTAGAAATAGCCCTTTACTTTAGGCACAGAGGAATTTCCCTGTGTTTGGAAAGGGAAGTCAGGATAGCCAATAGGCAGGTGTGCAGGGCCGAATGATTCCTTTCAGATACGTTGTCAGGGGGATGGCAAAGGAAGCTGGGGGAACAGTTCAAAGATACTGGGCCTTCCTGGAGACACCCAGATCAGTGGAGTTTCTACACTGGTTTTGAGATGTCTGTGCATTTCACAGGTCTTCAGAAATAACCTTCCAAATATGAATCAATGTAATGTAGGTTTAGGCACTTGGCACACCTGCTCAGGAATCACGAACTCTCCCATTCATCACAGCTGGTATTGCTATTAAGTCTAAAGCTGACCCTTTGAGGGTCAGATTTCAAGTAACTTAAGGGTGCAATCACACGTCTAGTTAGCAAATTCATTTCATACAACTGTGCATTCAAATCAGAGAACCGTATGCACAAGGGGCCCGTTGCCATAAGTGGGAAAGCTGTGCTAGCTCAAGTGTGATATGATTCTAGCCCACTCTTACTGATTGCTTAGGACTCTTTAAAAAAGAAACTTTTGAGAAAAATTTGCTTCCATTCATTTTTGCAGCATTATGACAAGCTTATAGCAAGTTATAGTCAAAGTTTTTCTCTCATAGGCAAAACTCAGCTGATGCTCATTCTTCTGAGATGATTCATAAATGCTGCTTATCAATTATTTACAACTAATTCATATTTAATTGTTTAGTAATGAACACCAACTACTTCTGTTTATAAATGATAAAATATGCTATGTGATCATAAGTTGAGAATTAATAGGAAGAAATGCTAATTATCCCTCTGGAAAAAAATATAACTAGAAAAATTGCACTCAAGTGGGACACTCAGTTGCTGCAGGCATAATGACCACTTTTCAAATATATCTTACCTAATACAGTATGGCAAAAAGTGATGATGCATAAAAGTCCTTGTATTTAGGAAAAAAACTGGAGCTTTATGAAACTTTCTTAAAGAAACTTGAATATAGGAAAATTTACCTGGTTTTGTTTAAAACACAAACGAATGAAGTTTACAAAGATTTGCTAATCCTGTGCCAAATGTGCGATGCTACTTGGCCATCTGACAGTTCTAAGGGAGACCAGGAAAAATCTGATTTCATATGACTGTGACCTGAAATCAGGTAAAATGTATATATTTCAGCATAGTTTCTGGATATGTTGGAAGTGGAAACTCCAGCTGAACCTCAGCAAGTCAAAGATACCTAAAGGTTTTCCCAAAACCTATGATTATTTTTTCACGCTTCTAGGACTAATGGGTTAGAGCCTTAGCCACAGTTTAAATTGGCTCATGGCAGTTGAGGGGCAGAGGCTCCCCAATACTGGGCCTATCCAAGTCCTCCATGTAACAAAAGGCAACCTCAGAACTTCTCCAAATTAAACCTGGCTGCCCATGACCTAAAAGGGCTATACCAGCATCTGGGGAGGATTGTATGCTGTGAGCACCAGCTATGTCCTCTTACCCCACATACACCCCCATGTGAGGACTCAGAGAGTGATTGGCAAATAGCTGCATCAGCACTTCAGCAACACCAAGCTGAAATCCTGAAGGGAATGGATTCACTGGCTGTCACTAACCTGGTGATCTGGCACAGCAGGTCATTTTACGCTTATTATTCTTCCTGGTGATCTGGCACAGCAGATCATTTTACACTTATTATTCTTCCTAACTTTTAAAAATATTTTAATATCAAGTTATTAAATTAAAATTAGAAACTCAGGCCCATGTTTGTGCTGGTTAGTGAAATACCGACAGTTGTTTCTTGTGGATTCACTGTATTAAATCCCCATCTTTGTGCTTAACGGGAAGCTCATAAGGTTTAGTTTTCTTTTGCAGCTTTTCTTCTCGTCTTTTCATAATTTCGCTGAAGTGCTCTTCTTCCTTCCTTTGTTTTTCCTGAAGTTCTTTCTCCAGGAGCTCCTCCTCTTCCTTAAGTCTGACCTGCAGCTCTTTCTGCCACTGTTACAAAAAAGAAAGCGGTTTCATTTTGGTGCATGATGTCTACACAGGAAGAAAACACACACTGGGCATAAGCAAGCTTAACCTGAACAAAACAATTGCACAAATGGCAAGAGCTAATGATAATTTAAGAACAGATATTTAGGGAGAGGTCTTCTGGTAATATTGTGGATATGTACAAGGCTAGGGTTGGTCCAATGGACAGATGTTATAGCTTGGCTTATTGCTGCTAATGCAGAAGAGTATGACTTTTCAGAGGTAAGATGTCCTGTGGCACTTAAAGACTAACAAATTTATTTATCGCATGAGCTTTCGTGGGAGAAAATCCCACTTCATCAGATGTTTACGAAGTTCCCACATCATCCAAGCATTTAATGAAGTGGGATTTTCTCCCACAGAAGCCCATGAGATAAATTTGTTAGTCTTGAAGTACCACAGGACTCCTTGTTTGTTTTGCTGAACTAGACTAACACGGCTACCCCTTTGGAACTTTTCAGGGAGGAAGGCTCATCCCATGAAAAACATCATTAATGGACTACCCTGCTCAGTTCTAATTTAAATGTAATACAGTTGGTATTTATATTTCCAATCTGTCTCATCATTTTGCTTACAGACTTTCTCTATGCTGACAAATTGAGAAAAAAATCAAGAAATGTATTTGCTTATATCAGCCTTTACAGGGAACACTGACAGTGCCAGAAGTAAAAACGTTTTGTTGAAAAAAATTGAAAGCATTACAGTGCTGCAATCAAGAAGCAGAAGTTAATGTCTCTCCTTTTGTTCCTCAATGACAATGTTATTACTGCATTAATGGAGGCCCTGCAGCTACAGACTCTTAAATACAGAAAATCCAAGTCTGAGTAATGCAGCGATAAAAATGTGTCGGTCTTTCAGGTCTGGGGGGCGGGGTTTAGGTTTCACAAGAAGATGAAAGCGAAGGAAGAAGGGTGGAACCACAGTCTCAAAGTACAGGAGCAGTATAGTAAAATCTGGACTGAAATGTAAATTTTTTTGTGCTTTTAGGAAGCTGCCTGGGATACTGTGAGGCCCACTTATGCCATATGGGATAATCAATGCTAAAAATGAGGCATCTTTTTCTAAAATCCTCCCCCACCCCAAAATAAACTGGTAGCTCATGGGCATGTTGTCCATGGTTACAGTGACTGTCAGCTGAGAGAAGCGCTCTGAATTAGCAAAACGATTTCATTCCCCTTGTATTTTTGCTGTCTACACAGTGACAACTCAAAGGAAAATTAAATTTAAAAGCTGTTTAACGGAGCCACATGATATACTTCTTTTGTTCTCCGACCTGGCTTTATAAAATCAGCAATAAACAAGTCAGAAAAAAAAGGTGACTCATATATGACAGCACAGTGGTTCTCAACCACTGTGTCAGGACACATTACTGTGTCACCACACAGTGGTAAGTGTGTCATGGAGAGCCAGGAAGATGGCTGAATTTGGCCTGGTGCAGGGGGTGGGCTGGTGTGTCCTGTAGGGTCGCACTATGCCACTGTGTGTGTCATGACCTGCAAAAGGTTGAGAACCATTGTGATAGGACATAGAGAAGAAGCAAGCTTTATGATTTCTTAGGGGAGATTCATATGAGAACTATGATGGCAAAAGCAAGTGCAAAAACCTAAACAGGACTTCTAAAACCCACTAACTGGGAAGCAGGCATTGGTCTTTCTAATGGGATTCAGAGCAGCTGGTACCCAAGGATGGAACAGGTAGGGAGAAGAACGATGTGCCCTTGATCTCATGCATACCTGTCAGAATCGAGCCCTTGGTTAGGAATTTTAGGATATGGGCATAGTACTCCCTTATCTTTAAGAAATGTATAAGATCAGTCAGTGTGAATCTCACTTATTAGCCTGGTTGATCTTACTGCAGCTAGAAATAGTCTTAAGGGACATACAAAGCACTCCTCCAACAGATCAAAGGAAGAGACAATCAATCTTGGCAAACAGGAGATTTGAGTCCCAATTACTGGAGGCTCACAAATAAGTAAAGCAGCATATAATAGTCCTTTCAAAAAATGTCACCACATTTGAATGTGCAAACACTCACGATTCTTGTAGAGATGGATTTGGACAATACTGCGAGACAGTCTGGCATGTGTGAGTGTTACATTCATAATTATAAGTATTAAATAAATTATTATTAACTACAGAGCATATTGTTACAAACTTCGTTAAATCTTATGGGTTGAATTAAAACCTCACTGAAACCGATGTGTGAATGTGTCCGTCACATAAAGTTGCTGATTGCCATATTTGGGGTAGGGAAGGGTTTTTTTCCCCTGGGTTAGAATGAAAGAGAACCTAGGGTTGAGAAGGACTGAACGTTGCTCCCTTGCAGAAATACTTGAATGCTGCCAACCTGCTAGAGAAGTCTCAGCAGGCATGGTGACTAGAAACTGCAAGTGATTCTCCTCTTGAGTCTGGTGATTGGTGTTACAAAAATACTGTACTTTGAATTTGACACGGACATCCCAGTAGTAGTGAAAAGGGCCATTAGATCATTAATTAAAAATCAAATTTCGCTTTTAGTTACATCCCATGAAACCCAAATGAAGTCAAAACAAAATTTAATTGAAGGTATATAAAGGACTCATAAGTGGTCAAATTATTTATATCTCATGCAAAAGTGGTATCAACTCCTCTACCTCTCCACTAGGATATTGGCATACTAATGATAAGCCCTGATTGTGCTACCCTTGAAGTCTTTGAATTGCAAAACTCCTACTATTTACGTTAATGAGAGCAGGATCAAGGTGTTGGAATCTACTTGAATCCAAGCCATTTACTTGATTACACCACTTTCCGAAGCACCTGCTAGTGTGTTGTCCAGCCTAGTATTGTTTCAGTCAAAACTATTTAGCTCCAGCCAAATCACAGCGAGAGCCAGTGCTTTATCCCATGCTGCCTCTCATGCCAGGGAGAAACTCCCCATGAGAATCTGCAAAACTAAATCATTATCTTCCTTCAGATCTCTCCTTTATACTCTCCTCTGCTTTGAAGCCTTCGAAAACTTTGACAAGTTATGTGGCTGGTGGGCTGAAACCACTGTCTAGCATGCTGTAAAATACTATCTCATTGTTTCCTGGCACTCCTCTGTTGGTCTCTCTGTATCTATCTGTTGTCTTGTTGGGCCAGGGACTGTTGTTTTGTTGTGTGTTTATACAGCACCGAGCATTATGAGGTTCCAGTCCATGACTGAGGTTTCCAGGCACAATGGCAGTACAAATAAAATCATAATAATAACAATATAGTAGTTCTCAAAAAGAATAAAATGTTGCTAAATGTTAACAAGTTCCAAAGGCGTAGCCATGTTAGTTGGAAAACAACAAGAGGCCTGTGCATCTTAAAGACTAACAAATTTCTTCAGGCATAAACTTTCGTGGCCTGCAACACACTTTGTCAGATCTGCCGAAGTGGGTTGCAGCAGGCGTGCCACTGCTTGCAGAAAAGACCCAGGGCCTGAGCCTGGGCCCCCACCCTCTGAGCCGAGGCTTCTCCCCATGGGTTCGATTTGGTGCTCCGGGCCTGATCTGGTGTCGGGGCCTTGCTGCCAGCCCGACCCTGGATCCCCAGCTGGGGGCAAGGCAGGGATCGTCACGGGCAGCCCGGCCAGGAGAGGCAGGTCCTGTCATGGGCAGCCCGGCCCGGATCCCCAGCCAGAGATCCAGGAGAGGCAGGGGCTGTGTCAGGCACTTGGGGCACTGGTGCCAGGACTCGGGGCACATACCCCATGTGCCAGGCACCAGTGACACCCCTGGGTTGCAGCCCACAGAAGTTTATGTCTGAAGAAATTTGTTGGTCTCTAAAGTGCCACAGGACTCTCATTGTTTTAGATGTTATGACACAAATTATCAGCACAATGCCTCGCAGTTCAGTCACCTGACACACTCCAATGTTACTAGCGTCTGGTACCAATCATGAATTGCTAACAGCAGTCCATCACTAAGTTTCCACGAGCTATAGTGAAAAATTACCTTTGTAGTGTTGTCACGTCTGTCAAGTTAAGTCCAAGCAACAAGGTCAAATTGAATATATCTTTCTAAATAAATAAAAGCAAACTGTAATGATGTATTTTTAGACAACGAAGTTGCTGCCTGAATGCAGTGCAGTGGATTAATGTTTTGCTGTTACAGACCAGCTTCCTGTTTCTACAGCTCATTTAAATCCTACAAGAACAAAGTGATTAAAAATCTTTTTGATCTGTCAAGGGTAAAGGCCGGTCACCAGACAACCAAGTTGAAGGGTCTGGGTTCAATTGTTAGGAACACACATCAGAAGACATCAGTGCCCTGTGCTCAGAAGTCAGTGCTAATTCAGGACACTAGGATTAAGTTATTATTTAACAAATAACAAAAGGCAATGTTTTCCATAAGTTAAAGAAGCAAATAAGATGAACTTGTAGCAAGGTTATAAAGTAATAAAGTTTGACAATGGATGAATTTTGTAATACTCCGTATTCAATTTATGTGAATATTTTTTCCAGGCTGCTTCTCCTTGCTTAAAGACCTAAATAAATAAATAAATTTAAAAAAACCACACACAATGCTACTTGTCAAACAGAAGAAGGAAATAAAGATATTACCTGATCCTCAGTTATCCTCTTTAGCTCCCTATCTGTCCGGGTAAGGATATCTGGATACGGATAAACTGGTATTCTTGCTTGCAAAAGTTCCTCCCTTTTAGTAAAAAGAGAAACATCCACCATCATTACATGTCACCATTCCTTTCTCTGAAATCCTTTTGGAAGCACTTAGTGTTATTAAATGCTATTGAACACACTAGCTATCTATGCTAGTCTTTTCAGGGAAATCTTCAACTAGTTCATTTGACCAGTGGAAACAACAGTGGGAGTGCTAGCGTAAAGAGAGCTCAGGAATCTTCTATGTCATCCAGACCAGCCCTGAGTAATGATCAATAATGTGCCACAATTGCAACTAATGCTGCTTCTGTAGTATTCCCTGTTCTATTCTAAGCATAATGAATATCATAAATATTGCACTAACGTAAAAAAGGTCACCTCTGTACTTGTTATACGATTGTTTCAAGTGGCTACTAGGGTGACCCATAACACTGATCACACAGTATCTAAAATTGTTTGCAGTATCCTTTGTAGCCATGTTGGTCCCAGAAAACGAGAGAGACGAGGTAAGTGAGGAAATACCATTTATTTGACCATCTCAGAGTGTTTGAGCTAAATACAAGTTGAGACAGATTGTGAAGCAAACAATTAATTGTTAATTAAATTATTACATCAGACACCCTGACTGCTTCCCCCAAACCTGCAGAAGAGCTGTGTGAAGTTCAAAAATGTGTAGCTTCCACTTCCACCAACAAAAGTTGGTCAAACAGAAGATAGTACCTCACCTACCTTGTCTCAGAAGCATCTAAAGCCTTTTAAGTATTTTTATGGCAGCAGTCACTACAGGGTGCTGTTATGTAGTCTTATAATTTTTAGTGTGCCTGCAGCATCATCTCCAAGGAAATGCTGCATTTTTAGCTTCTTTGTGATGTTACATCTTCAGAGGGAGCAGTTGCAAACAGAGAGAAATTGCTGTCTGTCTTAAACCCTTCCTTTAGGGTTAGTTCTTGGCACAGAATTGTTTCCTAAGAATCGGGCATTAGTATCTGGGCTGAGGTTCCTGAAACATGATTTTGGCTGAGTGTCGTTTGATTCTTCCTACCAAAAGTCTGTGTCACTGATTTCTCCTCAAATGGGGCATTGACCTACAAGACGCTGGCTTCAGCACAGGGGCAACAGTATTCTAACTATAATAACCACTGTGGACTCCAAGCAAAGAGACTAAATGAAGGCTATGTTGTCAGACAGAGAGCCCACGAAAAAGAAAAGCAATAAAGCTGCTCTGCATGCTTTCTCAAAGTGGTCAAAAGGGCTATCGCATATGGGCTCTAATCCAAAGTTTATTGAAGGTATGGAGCCTCCTATTGACTTCATTCGGTTTTAGAGCAGGCCCATGTTAAAAGAAAACACAGGGTCAAGAGCCTTTGTTCTCCCTCATAGCAAGGAGAATTTTTCCTCCTCCCCTTAAAGGGGAATCTGGACAGCCAGGTCCCCATTTCCCTCCTTCGTGTGATAATTAAGAGGACAACCCAGATGCAAGGAATGGGAAGTGTGAACACAGAGTATTCTCATTCCCTGTGTTTATATTTCCAGGAGTATTTGCTTTCTCCTGTTGTCCAATTAAGAGTATTTCTGTGGGAGAGTTGCTGGTCCCTTTGTGCCCCCCCCCTTCCTATTAAGGAAAGTTTTTGTGGGGTATGTAATTTAAGTATGTCATTGGTCCAGTCCCCATCATTCTCACCAGCTGCAGAAAGCCCTAAAGAGGCTTCTCTGCCTTCTCTACTTATTAGGGTACTACTGGTACTTCATGCTACCTACTCTCCTGCTGACGTTATGGGTGACTCTTGGGATGGAGAGGGGAGGTTCCTTTTGTGATAGTGCAAGTGGGAGGTTCTCATAGAGCTCTAAGCCCCTTCTCTCATCCCTTCATCCCCCACAAAATATGGAGTTTTACAAGTAGCTATCCTACTGGACAACTGACTCCTCCTTTTTCTTTATACAGTAAGGGTCAGGGAGTGGGCAATGGTCCCTCCAACATTATGCAGCTGACCTAGGTCTGCTGAGCAATAACAGCTGTCATACACAGTCATCCAAGACTCTCTTCCTGGAAACAAGCTAGCAGATTGAACTGAGTGAGTATGGCTGCTCTTGGCCTTTGTCTACACTTCAAACAGGAGAATGAAGGTCTTCAGGTTTTAATGTGGCCTGGCCATCTGTATTACATACATATGCCATGATGCTGGATGCATACTCCCTTTCTTTGAAGTCCTTTTGCCCTAGATTTCCCTGACAATCTAGACTTTTTTTTATCATATATCTTGGTTTGCATATTCAATTGTTATCCCCAAAAGAATTTTTAGTTGACACTAGCAAATATATTTCCATAATTATGTAATTCTGTCTAATCATAAAACTATATACATTAAGGTAATAATTATAACCATAAAGAGCTTTATACAACTTTGTAACTAAAATATACCATACATGTACACTAATGAAATCTGAAGTTAAAAAGCTTAGCAATTTCAAAATATGTTTCTCCCCTCATATATGAAGATGATTAATCCATATTTCCTTATGATCAAAGAGAAGCAAATAATGTTTTTAAATAAATGCCTTTTTGTTAATAGCAAAGAATAAAAAATATCGGAACAGTGATCTATCCTTTTTACTTACCTATGAAGCACCACCTCCATGGAATGATATAAATAATATTACACATAAGATGATGTTTTTCAACTGAAAGGGTTCAGAAACCTTTACAAATTATATGTAGTCCAGTCAGAAAATACTGAAAAGAAGGATTTGCTTTTTTGGTAGAAAGACTGATGCTACCTGAAGTACAGTGGTAATATTGTTATGAGAACAATAGCCCGCAATTAAGGGAGAATTAGAATAGTATGTGAACTTTACAAAAAACCAAAACACCACGCCCCATAAAATGTTTCTCAGTTGTGTCTACTTTATCTGATTTGCTTCAGCTATTAAGAAAGACCATAGGCTCAGAGATGGGCAAACTGTACAATTAAAGTTGACACACAATTGACTATACTATATATGTCTTGTACTCTTGCCAATCTGTGTCATTTTTGACTATCTGGTTGGTTAAACTCTTTCAGCTTCTTAGTTCCACATCAGCTCCCTCTCAATTTTGTGCCATACAATACAGTTGAGCTTCATCTGGAGAAACTATCTGAATTGCTTAAATTTCTTGGAACTGACTTTTTAGCATCTGAAGTACAAGTGGTAGTTTCTCAATGTGCACATCAAATAACTGAACTGATTTAAGATGACCCTGGTCAGTGAAGATCAGTTGAAGGCATGGTGGCCCACAGGAAAAAAGGGAAATGCAAATCATGATTTTCCCAATGAGAAAGAAAAGAGATGTTGTCTTTCTGATCAGATTCTTCTTTGCAAATTCGGCACTTGTGAATTAACTTGAAATTGGTCATCTCTCTTTAAACTTTTGCTTAGGGCTGTGAAATTTTTGAAGTGGGAAAATCGTGACCTAAATTTTACCAAATGACTTTCAAGAAAACAGCCATTCCCACCAGTTCACTATATTCTGTGTAGTCACAGGCCCTCTAGCAGAGGAACAGCTTCAACGGATTCACCTAAGAGGATTGAAAGCTGACATTTTAATGGGTTTTGCTATTTCCTCATGCTAATCTGTAGGATATTTTTCTTCTGCTTTATTTTCTACTAACACTCTTCGTACGTTTTAAACAGAGAAAGAAAAGTGGATTGAAGGACTTGCACAGCCCTGAAAGCAGCCTGATACAGTACCCGAATGCATTTGTGCAACCACATTATTTGAATCCCTGAAGCATCTGACAGATGTCTGTATATCAGCCAACTGTACATGCAGCAAGTATTCTCTAATGTGAAACCACTTTAACGTCACATGAGATGAAAATGCTGTATTCAGTGAATTTGATATTCACTTAGCTAACAAGCTTGAACTGCCTTATTGAAATCTATGTCAATTTCTTACTAAAAATGAAGACGACAATGCCATGGTGAATGACAGTGTAGTTTTAAATTTTGGATAAAAACAACACATCCTTCCTTTTTTCCCCATTGTCGATGTATCATCTATAGACATTACATTTATAACAATAAAATATGTAATGTTTCATAAGAGCTAAGTGTTAATATTGTCTGTATTAAATTTCCTTATAAATCTATGTGATAAAGCTCTCACTTCTAAGCTTTCACTATGCTAATGAATTGAAGTAATTATCTGCCTACTGCCTCAACCTTCTCATACTGTAAAAGGAAGGTTTCTTTCAAATATCAAAACACCTCCATACTCCATAGCAAAGGTTTATAAATTACCCTCAGTGGAAGATGGAGATTTAGATGCTGAGCTATTTTATTTCCAAAGTCAGAGTCTTTTGTTTTATTAAATGGAACGCAAGGGTTATCTGAAAGCACACAGAGAAATTAGTAAAACAAAAAAGGAGTCCTGTGGCGCTTTTAAAGACCCACAAAGTTATTTATCACATAAGCGTTCAATGGCACAATCCCACTGCATCAGATGCATGAAATGGATATGAAGTGGGATTGTGCCCACAAAAGCTGATGCGATAAATAAATTTGTTAGTCTTTAAAAGTAGCACAGGACTCCTTGTTTGTTTTGCTGAAATAGACTAACACAGCCCTCCCCCCAGCCCCCCCCAAAGAAATTAGTATAGCATTTATCAGAACCTTTTATTTACATATTGGCCTTCATCCTCAGCTGTGTTACAGTCACCTTGTTCTGCTCTACCAGTGCAAAGCTGCCATAAAACCAGCATAGCTGTGTGCACCAGAGCTTCCCCTGTGTCTGATGATTGTATTTCCTGATTTGTCCAGGACAGGTTAAAGCCAGGTAGGAAAGCACATGGCAGAAGTGTCCCTGCATCCTGTGATCCCCAGGTGCCTCAGCAATGCCTTTTGGCTCCCTTCCCTGAATTATACTGTGCTTTCCCCACATGAAAGTAGGGAGAGGAGCTATTTTTCCAGAATTGTGTTGTAAAACACCACCTCTACATTTATATTTCTTTTTTCAATTTTTAATGAAAACTTCTTTGGTTCATTTGCAGTTGACATAGTGAGGCTCTATCCTCTTTCCTGAGTACCTACATATATATTTTAAAAAGACAATAAACAGGTTAAGATTTCTCTATCTTCAGGCCAGCAGACTAGCAACATGTCTGAGAAGCCTCAAGGTTGCTTTAACTTTTGCTATTTAATGGTCTCAGCAGACCAATCCAGCAGGAGCACTTCAATCCCAGGTCCTTCAATCCTTTGCACAAGATAGCACAGAGCCATTATGCTGGTTTTGGGCCATGCAGGAACTCCTCATACTTCAGGCACATTTTCTGCAGGTTGGACCTACTGGCTTTTTAGTCACCAAGTGGCATGAAGGGCAGAGGCATCACTGGCCTGGGGAGGGACCTAGGGCATGGGCCCGCAGGCCCCTCCCCCAGCCTGCAGGCCCCGCCCCCTGGCTGGGGACAGGGTCGGAAGCCGCCGCGGGCAGCTGAGCCCCGCATCCCCGGCTGGGGAAAGGGCCAGAAGTGGCTGCAGGTGGCCAGGCCCTGGGCTGCCACCGCTGTAGGTGGCTGGACCCTGGATTCCCCGCCATGGCCGCGGGTGGCCAGGCCCCGGTTCCCCGGCTGGGGACAGGGCCACCGGCGGCTGGGCCCCTGCTCTCCGGCCCAATTGGGCCGGAGATCCGGGGCACCAGCACTGGGATTCGGGGCATGTGCCCCGGGTACCCAGCGCCAGCAACACCTCTGTTGAAGAGGCACATCACAGCAAAGTACTTCATGCTTCAAGGGGTTTTGTGATGTTTTGCTGGACTCTCCAGGAAGAGAAAATAAGCAAAGTCACATGACACATAGATCATGTGGCTAAATCAGGCCATTTGGGGAGGAGATAAAGCACATGCCTCCAGAATGAGTGCTGAGGGACAAGGGAGATGGCAAGTGAAACTTGGAGAAAAGACTGGTAGGAGGCATCCTATCTGATTCCCAGCACAGCCCAGGAAGGGTCTGAAAGCCCTCAGTGAGAAGAAATCTAGACCTGAGTCTGTGGTCCAAGATAGGAATAAAGGAAGAATTTCCAAAAAGATGCAGGGCTGTAGCAGAACAGATGGAGCTTCCTGGCTCAGAAGTAACTAGAGGGAAAGCAGGGAACCTGCTGAAACCCTGGATTTAGGTTGAAAATTGTATCTATGAAGACTTAATAAGTGAGACTCTGGGAAAGGGAATATGATTATGTATTTGGAACTTGGAACAAGTTATTTGGAGAAGCAAGAGGGAGCTGAGGGTAATATATTTGCAGAACCATGCTGTGCCAGGAGGGAGTATGGTCTGGAGTGGTATTTGATCTCAATATTGTAATGTAAATGGGAATCTAGCTCACTGTAAATCAGTTTGCGGGTTTTAGAGGATGATGGTCTATACTTATAGTATTTTGACAATATCCTATTAAATTTTGTATTTTAAATCTACGAAGAGCTGCTCTCCCTATACTTTTTAGTGACCTATGCAATTTCCTCTAGCATCATTTGTGGCTGGCTGCTGCATTAATTTGCTCAGATTTGTTTAACTGCTATTTATTCTTTTGTATTTGTTTTACTTTCACAATCTCTCTAAAGGCAATAGTCACACTATGCTTACTCTAAGCTCAGAATTAGGGTTTCCTATGCTTGCAGGTGTTCTTTGAGATTCTTCTTATTTTGGATGCTAGATTGTTTCAGTTGGGCTTCTGCCTGTTAAGTTATCTTGTCCTCAATCTTCTCTTTGCTAAGTTATTGAAGCTGTAGCCCACTGCATAAAAAAACCTTGTCTTTTAAAGTAAAGATATGCTTAAAAAACAACAACCCTTCAAGGAATGGCTTCATTCTGATTCTCTGCTCTTTTGGTGTGTGCACTCAACTTATTTCTTCTGAAAATGTTAGATAGTAACCTCTTAAATCTATAATAAAATGTTAGCCACATATGGCATTGGGCTAATGTACATCAAATGGCATAGGATGATGAAACCTGACATGATCTAATGAAAAATGATGCATGCCTCAGATACTTCAGGTGGTTTTTTTACAATTTATTAAAAGTGGCTAGAAGCAGATAAGTAGTTTCAAGACATGGAACTCTGTTAACAAATCCTGGGTTTTAAAGAAAAAAAAGTAATAAGTACGTGAAGTACCTCCAATTTTTATCTGTAATTTCCAACACAATGTACTTCTGGGAAATTCTGTGGGCCTTACTACTTGACATCAGCATTGCTTGCCACGTATGCATTTAACATAATTGTAGGTTCAGTCGTTCCCTGGTTGATGTTTTCTTGTTTCATGACTCAGCTTGGTCAAAGGTTTCCTTTATACCACAGTGTGCTGCAGTATAACATTTCTGCTCAGTGTCACTGCAAGGTGCTTGTTATAGTTTTTGCAGTAATGTCACTGTAAGGCTTTTAGAAACTGTTTTAATAGTCTCTCATTATTTAGGGCCTAGTTTCTCATAATCAGTTACCAAAAATGGCTGTTTTATACACACAGCTACACCATATTTGCTCTGAAATCTTAAGTTTATTCGAAACTAAGATGTTGCAAACCAATCGGCACACAGTTGCCGGCCATGTGGCATCCTCAGGTGCATAAAGGTAATACATGTATTGTGCGGATGTGGTCCACATAACACACAGAGCTGCAGATCATAATGGCAAAGCCTTTGGTATTAGATATTTTTTTAAACCGAAAATAAGGGTGGCTTGTATGTATAGCCTCTTTAACTTCTAAGTAGAAATCATTGTGTGTGGGTATATATTTGTATGCAAATAGGTTTAAAACCATTAGTCTGCTTAATCAAGGACTGGTTTTCAAATTAGGTGACACCTAAGTATGTGAATGTACAGCTGTAGCAAAGTTCTAGGGCTGATCTAAACACTGGGGAGTGGGGAGGGGTTGTACTGACTTTAAAATATCTATTTAGAAACCCAGATAGTTAAATTGTTCAACCCACTTAGACCAGTCTTAAGGTGCTTATATCATTATGAATTTTTTCTATTAACTTAGATATTGGTATATTATCAGTATAAACAGAATTATAGATTCTCCTATGTTGGTGCAAACTGACTTATAACTGAGGATCCCTCCCTCCTAAAGTCAAAGAAAATAATACTTTACGGCAGCAGCAGCAGCCAGTAGTCATACTGTATCTTATTTTACTCTGGCACAGTTGGCAAATTAAATGGTTGCTTACCATTCTGGTAAAAGTCACTGCCTTTGAGTGATCTGACTAACCTCAATTGTCTTTTCAGGAGAACTCATAAAGCATCCAGACTTCTGGCTAACAATATCCAGTCATGCCTCACTCATACCTCTTTAAAATATACTGTTAAATAAATGGTCAGGGAAAGCTAATGACTTCTAAATTTGAAAAGAGATATAGAAATATGTATACCTTTTCAAAACTATAGAGGGAAAAGAAAATATATAAATACTGTAAACTAGGCTGTGACTAAGTGCTGTCAGAGACCTGAGCTCCATGAACATCACAATACAACATCTAACATGCGATGTCATTGTTCCTCACAAAACAAAAAACTGGGTCTCCATACACCTTCTGAGCCAGGGGTCAGACCTCACTGGGCTTCTTGTTAACCTCATCCAAATAAAACACCTAAGGTCAACATTGGCATTCACAGCCATGTTATCTAGCAGTCAAAGTGCAAACAAGGCAGAAACAACTCTGGTACCCCCACCTAATGCTCTGCAGCTAAACAAAACACTTCTACTTCCATAATGCTTCACAGGCAAAACAGCCAGCCTCACTTCATCAGCCAATCAAAATATAATTACTTTACATTGCTTGTCTGTCTAACAAACCAACCTCATGTCTAGCAATAAAAAATGGCACTGTGCTTCAAGAAGCAAAACATGAGTTGGCTTCTAAAAGGCTCCGTAAAGCAAAAAGTCTATAATACTAAGATTATTCAAATGAATTACAAAGCAAATATTGTACTATCATGAATAAGCAGGTTTCAGACTCACTAGAATTAAAAACTACATTTTAAAGTGAATAATGGCACATTTGAAATTATGATTAGCTGACACAGACTTCATTTTGTTTAATCTGATTCATGGACTAATATGTGATAAGTAGAAACATTTGCTTATTTTCAGCTTTGGTGGACAGGAATAATAAACAACTATTCCATATAATAACTAAGCTTGCATTTCCTGCATAAGCCATGCTATTCTGGAGATGCTGTATATGCCTTCAGAAAGGTTTCAGAGTGAAATTCCAGAAGGGTACCTAAAAGGCTACCTTAGTCATGTTCAGAGGGCTTATATGACCCAGGGCTCTCCATTGTGCAAAGAGGGCGCACTCCCTGTACCATCACCCATTACTCTTGAAACAGCATGGAAGTATCACAGGGGGCAGCTTCACCAACTGAGTGCCATGGAAGGACTTGCATATGCCACAGAAACTATTTGGGCAGATCTACTGGATTCCCAACCCATTTGCACTAGTGGATGAGCACAAAAGGACTGTCAAGTCGGGAATGAATCCATATATAATTTAAATTACTCTCTCTAGGAAGAAAATGACGCATGTCATGTAAGTGTACAAGAAGCTAATTTTTCCAAAACCTAAAAGAGTTCTCCCATTTGATATCTAGTTTTCACTGCCCCATTGATGGGTGCTGTATGAACACAGAACAGACAGTCCCTGCCCCAAAGAGCTTACAATCTTATTGCAAAATATGAGGCAATGGATGTTTACAATAAGAAATGCAAGGAAAATAGCACAGCCTACTGAGTCCATGGCATAACTACTGGCAAGCTTTTTTTGTTTTATTTTTTGTAGGCAACATGTCAAAGGAGAGAGGAGAGATTTGAAGGTGGATAATGAGGTTGTTTTCTGGGTGTTTATGTAAGTTCCACCCTGGGTTCAGAAGAAATCATGAAAGAAAATTCAAAGATTCTTTGAAAATATAATGAGTAGGTGAGGAAGGCTGGCATCATAGCACTCCACTGACTCTGAGCACCACATATGCGTTTAAATGACCAACTTTGAAACATAGGTCTTTTCTTAGTTGATCCACTTGAAATTCAGGCTATTCTGAAGCAGAGGAATTGAATACAACCTCTCTGTTCTTTTAGTGGAAGAAGGGTGAATACCCCTACCGATGTGTACTAAAAAGGGTCAACTGCATAAGAAAGTGTTGAATTTTGCATTCCATTTTCCAGTGCTAGACAGAATTCAGTGTTTTGAGAACAGCTTAAAATGTAGCTACAAACTTGGAGGTATGAGAATATAGATAGATTATTGACCAAATAAGGCTCAGTTTAAAAAATAGCCACATTACAGTATGTGATCACACAATTAATGTGAGGCAGTAAAATGGAGTATGAAGGGGCAAAAAGCACTAACTTTAAACACATTTTCCCTAATTTAAGCCTGAGTTTAAAGTTTAATTATAGGCAGCTTCCATCATGCAAAATGACTTTCCCCTCGTAAATGTACTAACATTTAAAGGCCAGAATTCTTGTAAAATTAGCTTAAAGAGAAAACTTTTCACATAATATAGAACTGCAGGTCTTTTTTAAGCAAAGATGTATAATTCACTAATAGCAGTCAAAGGAAACTATGAGCGTAAAAATCCTTAACTTTCCAAAATGCTGTAAATTATCCTGTTTGAATGTATAGCATGTAGACAGCAGCTTCTAAAGAGCAACTCTATACTAATTCTGTTAGTAGTACATGTTGTCATGGATATGTTAGGTTCCCCCGTAGAAGCATGGTGATATAAAGTGATATAGTGGCTGACCGGTTTACGTGTGTGGAAGGTTGGGAGAAGGGAACAGTGAAAGACTTTCCTTTGCTACAGAGGCTAGACACATTTGGTGTCCCAGCTTCTCTGAATATTGGTGTAAACCAGTGTTTTCCAACCTTTTTGGCTTGAGGACCACAGATATAATTTTTACAACCTTAAAGGACCACCAGTCTCTGTGAGCAGGCCCCTACTGCAGCCAGACAGAGGCTTCCTCCTCGCTGATCTCTCACCTCCCTGACTGCAGTAGGGAAACTGAACATGTCCAGTAGCCCTGCATGCTCCCCCTGGGTCCCTAGGCAGTGGCTCCCCTCTGCAACCACAGGAATGGAAGATTGGTGCTCCCCTCTCTCTGGCTGCAGCAGGGACCCCAAATCCTAGAGGCCCATACAGAGCACTTTGCTCTCTACTATAGCTGGAAGGAGGGCAGTGCTGCTCTCCCATCCCCTGGGCTACCAGCAAGGAGCCTCCACCCAGAACCATAACATGCTGTTTTGTCGCCTGGAGCACGTTCCAATTGGAACGCGTCCCTTGCCATTAGTGGCAATTGGGGCTGGCACCGCAAAATGTGCCTTTTAAATGAGCAGATCTATTGAGCCGTTTCGTTGTGCCTGGGGCAAAACCCCATTGGCCCCGCCATAGTTACAGCCCTGCCTCCACCTGTCTTTTAGCCCATTGGAAATGCACTCCACTTGGGTCTTTAGGCAGTAGCTCCCCTCTGCAGCAAGCAGGAGGAGAGCAACATGCCATTTGAAAAAGCCTGAGGGACCCAAGTTGGGAACCACTGTTGTAAACACTCTGATGAAAACCATCTGAAAAGAAATGAGGAAGCAAAGTCACTGGATCCACCTGTAGCAGCTGGCAGACCTGACCAGCCACAGCGGAAAGTGCAGATAGTATCCCCTTAATGGGATGTATAGTGACTGTGGTCCCCAGGAGCTCTACAAACTGTCATGCCCCCTGAAGGACAGTATCTCCTGGAGCTCCTAATGGGGCACTGTAACTCCATACTATTTCCAGTATGGATTTCCATTCTGGCTTTTAATTTTTTCCTTTTCCAAAGTTTCATAGAATTTAGGTGGAAAAGTCCTGTTAGAACATAGATCCAGATCCCCAAAGGGATATTAGTGTTGCAATGTTCAGTTCTTAAACATCCAGAAAATTAGTGGAACAATAGTGAAATCCAGAAGACTCAAGTTAGGTGCCTAGCCTCTCTGTACAAAGCAGGAGGATAGGGATGCCTAAGAATGAGATCCATAAAAGCCAGAATGCTGGGGGAGAGGAGCCATCTAAGCTAGACAGTGGAAAGATGAGGAGGAGAGGATCCTGAGCCCCCTCCTTCTGAGTTTGGCAGCTAAGTTAGGACTTCAGGGGGATGCCTAGCTCTCCTTCTGATCCTCAGCCAAGACCAGCTCTGCTGGGTATGTGGCTTAAGCATGAGTGAGTTAGGCACCTGCCTTGCTTCTCACAATGATAGTGGTGCTCAAGTAACTTTTAGCCTGGTGAACAGACAGCTCATCTGAGGTGTAGGACATCTGAGTTCAATTCTCCCTGCTGCTTAAAAGCCACCTGCCAATCAGCTACCTAGGCAGAAGCTTATTTTTTCAAGGACTTCAGATCATGCTGGGGATTATGTAGGTAATAGGTGTCTAGGTGCCTATAATGAAGAAGCATTGAGCTTATCCAGAAACATCTAGGTACCTACAGGATTAGAGGACAGTCTAGCCTGGGTTTTATGGATTGTAGTGCTGCCTAGAACTGACCCTTAGGTGCCTAGCTCCACAAAGGAACTTGGACCCCAGACACTATAGCCCCAGTTCAGTGATACCTTTAGGTACTTGCTTAACTTTAAGTTCGGTGAGTACTCAATATATTGGCTTAAAAGGACCTACATATTCCGATTTGAGTATTGAACCTGTGCCTCTGTTCTTGTCCTCCCAACCTGAGACACCCTTAAAGGGGCTTATAATGGGGTGGGCTTACCCTACACTGCACAAGCTCAGCATACCCTATGGGAAGTGGAAGTCCCACCCCTTAAACCCTGCTGGGCATTCCCCAAATGCTGCCCAGGCATAAAAGGGAGCAGCACAGTTCAATTGGAGCTGACCAGTGGGGAAGAAGGATGCATGCTGGAGGCTCCCAGCCAGGAGCCCCATCAGCCCTTGCTAGAAAGCGGAAGCAACCCCACAGGCCTCTGTGATGAGCAGGTACTCCCTGCAGATTGCCTGGAGACAGATGCCCAGAAGCTTGCTGTGGCCAGCAGACTCCAGGATCCCCAGGAGGAGCTGATGGCAGCTGTTGCAAGAGGGGAGACTGGACAGCCTGGAGCCCCATGGAAGGATTTCTACTGTGACTGGGTAAGAAGTAGCCCAGGGGGCCCGACTGGTGGAACAGGGGTGATGTGGGATGACAGCCAGTGTCTTTCACTGCAGATACCCATCGACTCAGTGCTGAACCCCTCGCACCAACAGGGCCTTGTGCTGGGACTCAGTGGAGCAGGAGGGCCTGAGCCCTTCCCCCAGGCATTGTGCCCCATAGTGGACACCCCACCCTTCCTGTAGACTCTGGTTGCTAGGCCACATTGCCCTGGTCCCCAGGCTTGTTATAGACCAGGGGTGGTCAAACTTACGGAACTCAAGAGTCGCACGAGTCGACTATTAAACCTTCAAGAGCTGCACTGAGGCATATAACCACATATTTTTACCTACTTCAAAACTACTAAGCTTAAAATTCATTGCACACTTTAATTTTATCATAAAAATAGGCCAAATATTGATCCACTAATGTCAGATTCTAATAATTATTTAAGATTACAATGAAACTAGGCCTATACAGTGTAAGTCTGGAAAGGTCCCTCCAAGAAGGATCAGGCAATACAGACACACTGAAGAGGTTTATTTACAGTACTAGTACTGGGAACACAGAACAAAACAGTATCAGCTTCAAAATGGAAGTAGCATGGCAATTGCTTATATACACAAGCAGCTTGTTTACTGGTTTAAACTAGTTTTCCTAATACGTTGGGAAAAACAACTCCATATATGGGAAGAGGGTCAGGGAGGTGGTGAGAGGTGGTCTTAACAGGTTAGGAAATACTAGCTGCCATATAAGGCAAGGGAGGGAGAGGGGTTTGATAGGTGTATGTAACCTGAGGCATGCATGGAATGGAGAGTGGATATGTCACAGCAGACAGCCTGCATGCTGCTTACCTAGACACCCTCTGTGCTCATGAGGCCTGATTTGCTTGCTTAGCCTAACAACAGTAAAAATTTAGCTGTTGCTAGATGTAGAACACTACAGGCTTGTGGCAAGTTTTTTTAAAATCTGGGCAGTAACTTGTCAATGCAGCAGGTAAAAGCTCTGAGATGCTGATCTCTAAGTATTGCACAATGTTTTGAATTTCATTGTGGAATATGATGCTTCACAGCAGTGAGTTGTGCCAAAAATTGCACGTAATCTACCTTCGGTTTTCAACTTTCTCCTTTGTATTTTCATTTCTTAGTATTCCACATCATGTTTAGGACTTATAAAACATTATTTTATTTTAACGAGTAAGCTGCATTAGGGCCTATGAGAAAATCTAAACATGCCATGGCTTCTCTGACCATGTCACGCTTCTCTCCCCCAGCCCCCTTTGCCCATTCCCTGCTATCTCTTACCACGCTGCTGCTTCTCTGCTCTCCCCAACCATGCCACACTTCTGCCTCCCACCTCATCCTGGCACCTACCATGCCCCCACTTCCCTGCCAATATTTCTGCCAGTAAACTTGTTCACTAAAATACTCATGGACAATGAAGAGAAAAGGTCTGAGGACTCAGACACAATTAATTTTAAAATGAGACTAATAGTGAGGGAAAACACTGCTTTCATCTTAATCCTGTGAAGAGATACACACAGGGACACCTTTTCAACTATTCAGAATCACAACAGATCAATGAGAATTTAGGGGGAAGGAAAGTGCAAGATCAGAGCCTGTTTCAGTAAGTGCTTTGGTGTCCATGCACAGAAGATACTATGGAAAAAATCTCATTGAGTTTATTCAGTTTGGGGTCAGGTCCTTTATAAATTCTAAATATCAATATCTGGTTTTTATAATACAAAGTAAAATCATTATTGGTGAGAGATTTTTTTTTTCAGAAAGTTTACAACACAATTTTCTGTCCTCAGCCCTTCACAACAATTACTCTTGTCTAAGGGGCTCAGATACCCATAGAGTCATTCATTAAGACTGCACTGAAATATAGATTTTGACTATACAACAAAAAAGAATTAATACATGTTGAATGCTATGTAATCAGTAGAAGTATAGTGCTGCTATTGAACTTTGCAGTGAATATAAATTATCTTGGTAATTGACTTAGTTGTATTAATTAAAATTTTCTTATAAAATAAATGTGCTAGCAGTTCCTTCTGCAAACAGATGACATACTGATGTCTCAGGCACACTTGTTCAATGGACTTAAGGAATTTTTTTTTTCCTAAAGCCAGTTTTCTGTAGTGGTGGTCTATCCCAAGTCTAAATCATTTTGCATGCTGAAAATGAACCATGATCCATAATAAGCAATTGTAATATTCTTTAAATAGGGTTTTTTTAAAATAACCTTTTGACAGTAGTTAGTGGTTTTGGATGTAACACTTGTGTCAATTTTCAGTCATTTCTGATGATTCTTATTTAATTCTCGAAATAGAAATACAAGAGAAATAATTTTGCATTATATTAGGATATCTGGAAATGCCAGGTGATTTTTAAAAAAAGAAAGTTAATTTACAATTGTTTTTCAGGTTTAAATTGCTAATTATCATCACTTATGTGTAGCTCATTGTAGACTTGTTCTTGATCAATTTATGTTGCCAGTTTTAAAAATGTTTACCCAGAAAACCATATCAAAAAAGAAAAGTATTTAAAAAATCATGCACTGATGTAATTAAAGACTGTGTCATTATGCACATGTAACCCATGCGCATAAAAAGGTGCAATCCCTTTCAGGGATCCTTTATGGCTGGGTTATGCTGCTGGGCAGATTTTGCAGCCCAGAAACCAGAACCTTCTGGTAACAGTGTGTGGGAGCATGAAGGGGATGACATGAATCTGCAAACTCCATTTTGGAGCTTAAGACACCATTTCAGGGATCCAGGGTGGTCACGTCTCACCTGTCCCCCTCCCTGAGGTCAGTCACACGGGCCATGGGATCAGCAAATGAGGTAATGCCCCATATAAGGAAACAGCTCACACTTAGCCCAGGTGGGGTGACATGCCATCTAAGGTGAGCAACCCGAAATCCAGACTGTAATTGGCTCTGTGCCAGCCCTCACACCCTTCTCCTAAACTGTACTATATAACCCATGTTACTGTTACTTTTACTTTTGGGGAGCCAGCTTCCTTAGAGAACTGCTCCACCAGATCTGGTAGGTAAATAAAAGCATGTGCTTTCTGCAGGGGTTTCTCTGTGGGGCACTGGAGAGGGGCAGGCAGTGGCGTCGCTGGCATTGGGCACCCCAGGGCACATGCCCCGGGTCCCAACGCCAGTGCCCCTGCAGGCCATGGCTGCAGCAGCCGCGTCTACGGCCAGGGATCCGGGGCCTAGCTGGCCACCTGGCAGACCCCGCCCCCTGGCCAGGGATAGGGCCAGGGGGAGGCCACACCGCTGCTGGCACCTAGGCCGCGGTGTGGTGTGACCTGGCTCAGCCTGAAGCGGCCACTGGAGGCCGGGCCCGTGGCTGCAACCCCAGATCCCAGGCCGGGGACGGGGTTGCTGTGGCCACCAGCGGCCAGGCCCTGGATTCCCAGTGTGGGACAGGGTCGCCGCCGCTACCGGCGGCCAGGCCCTGGATCCCCGACTGGGGATCCTTGGCCCGGCTGGCCACCTGCGGCTGCAGCAGCCCCGTCCCCCGCTGGGGATCCGGGGCCTGGCCGCTGGCAGCCGCGGTGGCCCCGTCCCGGGATCCGGGGCTGCAGCCACGGGCCTGGCCTCCAGCGGCCACTTCGGGCCGGGCCGGGCCGCGCCGCTCCACACCGCACCGCACCGTGGCCTAGCTGCTGGCGGTGGCGTGGCCTCCCCCTGCCCCTATCCCAGGCCAGGGGGTGTGGCCTTCCAGCTGGGGGCGGGGCCTGCCCTCTGGGGGTGGGTCTGTAGAGTCCGGCAGTTACTGAATTTGAGTGCCTGTCCTTCCACCTAACTGAGGAGGTTGCCTTTCCCTGTGGGCTCTCCCAGTGCTGCCCCTCCCCTCCTGGCTCTTACCATGCTGCCGCCTCTCTGCTGTCCCTGACGATTGCTGCTTTTTTCTGCCGGTGAGGCTCTCACAATGTGGCCCCTCCCCTGCTGGCTTGCACGATGCTGCCCCTCCCCTCTCCTCCCAGGTCTTCCTAGGCTGCTTTTTCCTGCAGCTCTCATAATGCTGCTCCTCTGCCGGCTCTCACCCTGCTGCCGCCTCTCTGCTGTCCCTGACGATTGCAAATTTCTCGCCCCGTCTCCTGCCATGCCATCCTTCCCTCCTGCACTCTCCTGGGAGCCACAATTTTTCTTTAAAGAGGTGCATGCGAGCCTCAGTTTGGCCATGTCTGTTATAGACTGTGGCTGCTAGGCTGTGTTGCCCTGACCCCAGGGCAGGCTATAGACTCTGGTCAGTAGGCCATGATGCCCTGACCTTAGGGCTTGTTAAAGATTCTGGCTGCTAGGCCATGTTGCACAGATTGTCATGTCAAAGATCGTGTTGAGGTTATGACAACCCAGGACAGCCCTGGGAACTAGTCCAAGCTGCAGAGACACACCCATTTCCCCCGTGCCCCTCTGATTTTCCCCACAAGGGGGCGATGTGTTAGGCTTGCCCTATGACAGGGCTTTTTTAGAGAGTAGGTAGTCTGCAGACTTGAAATGTCAGCTCCTTTTAGGGTTTCTCATGTTGGAAACCCTATCTTGAACAACCAAAGTCAGTTGCCACTTTGGAAAATAAAAGTTATAGCACTGATGACGATATACATAACTTATTCCAGATCAAACTCAGACTGGTAGATGTAATCAAATACACATTGTGACAGATGTCTTTACATACCTCCCAGTCAGTGTGTAGTTATAATGAAAATGGAAAAGGAAGATTTAAGAAAAGGTGCTATGAAGCTGCAGTAACCTCTCATGCTGCATACATTGGTTACTGTGGGTACATCTACTCTTGCAAATTAGTTTGAATTAAGGAAGCTTAATTCAAATTAACTTGGTATTTGTCTAAACTAGCCTTTCAGTAGTTCAAATTAAGTAATTCCTTAATTCAAACTAATGAAAGCTTAGTTCGAATTAGTAAAACCTGCAGGTTAGTTTGCACTAAGCCTTTAGTTAGATCCTTAGTTTGAACTAAGGATGGTGTAGACTAGGATTAACCCTTAGTGCAAATTTAATAAATTCAAATTAAGGGCAGTTAGTTCGAATTAACAAAGTGGACTAATTTGACTTAACATTAAGTCAAATGAGTCCACTATGTTAATTCAAACTAATAAGTTCGAGTTTAGTTCGAACCAAACTCAAATTTATTAGTCTAAATTAACAAATTCCAACTAACTTCTTAGTGTAGACATGGCCTGTTAGTTTACATTATTAGACTAACAACTTTTGGAGCTGCCTTTTTACATTTTAACCTTAACTACCATATAGTTTTGTTGCTTTGGTAGCTATTTAATATGCATCTGGTGTCTGTTATCCTTCAATTACTAATGAATAGTTCATTATTTTAGGCAGCTGTTTTTAAATTGTGGACATCAGAAACTACAAAAGTTAGCTGATGTGTATCCTCAGATCCTTGGGAAGGTGAATATGCAATCACTTCAATTAGACAGGAAATGTAGCTTGCAGAATTATAACTATTAATTATGTGCTCTTTTTCCCTAGTAGCCTAATAACTAAAGGCTCTCTTGTGGCTTCGAGAATCTATGCTGTACCGGGCAAGGGAAAGAAACCCTGCTTCAGCATGGGAAGCTGGAGGCAACCTAGCTGTGGAAGATGGAAGGAGACCTAATGCCTCTGGGATCAAATGCATTAGCTGTCAGACACCATAACTCTCGTGCTAGTTGTGGAATGCATGCTCACTCTCCAGGTTGGTATGCAGAAAGTGCATGGAAATGGTTATACCTCTAGCCCACACAGGCAAGGCCCCCTTCAGATCTGCAGTGATGCAGGCAGTCCTGGCTGACTTTCCTTTCCCCCTCTCATTTCTACTTCACTGTTGAAATTGATGTAAGTGAGGAGGGCTTCCCTACAGCATTATGCTTGACTTGAGCTTCCCTAAAACTCTTCCTTCTGGGTCTAGTCTAAGTGATGCCTGTGGCCTTGCTGCGGCATTGACACAAATTTCAGCATTTAAGAGTCATCATTTAAGTGTATGACTGCCTCTAGAGTGGGAGCAATATGCTCCCTGCAACCTCTTACCTGCCCCATCCACTACTGCACCCTGGCTGGGTAGCTACAATTTGGTTTTAAATTGTGGTTTTCTTAGGTGTCTAGGATTTTTTACATTAACTCTGCTGGAGACTGCTACTTGAAGATTATGATTATGTGTTTGTGTTTTTATGCACATTAATATATTGCAATGTATTCTTAATAACAAAACTATCTAGAAAAGGTGGGTATGTGATTACTTGTCAGAAGTTTCAGGTCATGCTGACATGGGAATGCAAAGCACAAGTCAGGACACTTTTAGCTTTGTCTGACTCAGCTCTCCATCTAAAGCACAAACACACTTAAAGAAAAAATACAAAACTGTACTGGGGACAGGGCATGGGACCTGAAAAGAATTTGTCTCCCTAATTATATACAGTTTAGCAGTAAACTGAATTTAATTTGTAACAATAACTTAGGTATGAGACCCCTTCTTTTGGAGTTATCAGTTAATTTGTGAAATTATGTAATAGCATGTAAGGAATATTGTATACTGACAATACATACTGGAAAGCAGAACGGAGGTAGCATTCAGATGCTAAGAAGATGACCACAGGCTAAAAATGATGCTAGATTGATAAAGGCAGTGGCAACTCCTGGGTTCTAATCCCTGCTCTATCAGTGGCTCATTCTGACTTTCAACAAATAATTGAATTCAATTTTATTTACTCTCCCTCTTCTGCAAAATGGAATTTATAATCCCAACCACAAGGGAATATTGTAACACTTAATTAGTGGAACTGAGCAGCTCACTTGTTGAGAATAAATTATATAGAGAACTGGGCCTTGTTTTCTGTTCAGATGGACTGTTTCCAATCTTGTGAAATAAAAATATAAAATAAGACATGGAATCAGGTCATACAGTAATAGCAAATCAGAGCAGTTGTTAAGATGTCCTACACTCCATTGCATTTATTTTCATCTCATTCTGTAAACTCCTCCATCTTCAAAACATCTGATGAAGTGAGACTTTCTCCCACAAAGGCTCATTTGATAAATAAATTGGTTAGTGTTTAAGTGCCACAGGACTCCTTGCATCTTTTGCTGAACTAGACTAACACAGATGCCCCTTTGGAACTTGGCAATATATTTTCAGTTGATATTACAGGCACTTTTGAATTATTCACTTACTATCTTGACTAGTTAGTCAAAGCATAATGCTTTGAAATGTGACACTGAGTAGTACTGGTGACTTCCTACCATGAGTGCATTAGAAGTGCACAGCATAGATCATAGTTAAAATAACCATTGCGCATTTTGTTGTACTTTGAAATCTTCAGATAGAAACTTAACTTACTTCAAACATGCAGAGCATAGTGGAAACAGCATCAGGCACAATGATCGTAATCTCTTATTGAAATGAAGAGAAACTGTATTATGCAGGCAAAATGTCAAATTTGGTTTCATTAATGGGGGTTACTCTGGTTCTGAATCTGACTTAATTGGTAGTGACTTCAAAACATTCCTTATAGAATTCAAGCCTCCCACTTAAAATTATGAAATCAGTCCCCAGAATATTCAAATTATAAACAGTATTGCTAATTAGAACCAAGAAGTTGCACTAAAATATTTTGCAGTTCTACTTTCTTAACGCTATTTAACAGTAGTCAATAGATTTTTTAAAGGCTTTCTACTCTCTCTTCCCCCTATTTTTAACACTAAATATCAGATATATGATAACTTTTTTGTAAAAGCTGCATTTTTGACACCTTGATAACTACTAAAAATATCAGCAGGTACAGATCACGATTTGCAAACATTGGCTTGATTATTTCATAACCATGATTGATACATTTTCACAGCACATGCTTAACAGAAGTAATTGGAAAACATTTTCAAGAACTGAAGATGGATAGTGTCATGTTTATGGAAGATTGATTTTAGGCTGCCATCTTGTGGCACTCTTTTTTTAATGAGATAATATTCTTCAGGCTAGCAATATTATTTGCTGCCTTGCAAAGGCTGGTACAGTTTGGAACATCTGAAACATGTATAATTCAGTTGAAAGGAAGTAAATCCTAGATAAAGGTTCAGATAATGATGTAAGGCAGACTTAGAAGCTGGGCCTACCACCATCCAAAGGGGGGCTCTAAACTGCGTGGGTTCCGTATTAGCATAAACACAAAAGGGCACAATTAGGTATTAGCATACTCGGTGCAGGGCATAGTGGGTAATGGTATTTGGGGTTAGTCTGCTCACAAATCTATCAATATCTGTAATTCTACAAAGGGGAAATATGAAATACTGTCTTTTTGTGAATTGCTATTCTCTGCTTGTTCCAAATTTGTTTGGGTTAGTTAAGGAGTTAAAGCTAGGCTTAGTTAAAAAGGGACCTATGAGAGGCCACTGGCTATTTCAGCCTGAAAGGTTTAAGACAGGGGTAGGGTTTTGCATAGCTCCTTCTGGAGCAAAATGCCTGAGGCATTCTGCCTCCCCCAACCCCCACTGGGAATGATAGATCTAACTGGGTGTCTTGGAGGCCTGTTCTTTGTTATGGAAGTAGCTATTAGCAGCTACTTATGGGCTAAGAGCTGAAATCACTGAGCTGAAATTCACCAGAGGAAAAGAGCCCCTTCTCTTTGAGCTTAAGAGGAGCAGCGATGGAGTGACCAGCTGGTGGATGGTAAGAGCAGCCAGCAGCAAGCTGGGCAGTGTGAGTGACCAGTGGGTGGAGCTGGCAGACAGTGGGTAGAGCCAGCAGACAGTGAGAGTGGCCAGCGGCAAGCTGGGTGGTGTGAGAGTCTGGAGGGCAGAGCTGGCAGACAGCGGGCAGAGCCAAGGAACAGTTCTAGAGGATGGAGTAAGTGACCTGTAGATGGCATCGGTGGACAGCTGGTGTGAAACACACTCCCTACGTACCCCAGAGTTGGTTGGGAGCCTAGTTAGCACTGATTCTCCAGATCAGTGCCAGTTTTGCCATTAAGTCTGTATGTTCTGTTATGTGGTGTGGGCTGTTGGGAACTTCGCTCTATGCTGATTTTCTAGATTAGTGCTGGTCTCTGTTGTTTGGCCTTTTGCCGTCTGTTTTACTACTATTAAAAGTTCTGTTTACTACACTCTGTTCCATGCTTGCGAGTGGGGAAGCCTTCCCTCTTTGGGGTGCCGAGAAAACAGTGCAGGCTTCCCAGAAATCTGGGGGGGGGGGGCACGAGCCAGTTGGTGGGAAACCCCTAGGTATAGAACCCGGCTCTTGTTCTGCCAGCCTGCCCTGGCAGAAGGGTTACAATTATATTTATTGTTTTGGGGTTCTTTGAGGAACTTACTTCTTCTAATTATGTACTATAAGTTAAATGTTTATTTACTGACCATTTTCTATTCCTTTACGAGGTCCCATATAAATACACAAACACACTCTAGTCCAAATATAATTCAGTGTGTAAATTAGGCACTCAGGTACCCAAAGATTTTGGCATGGGGCCTTATCTGCCTTTCACTTTGAATATTAGGCCCTAGCTATTTCATGTGATGAGGCAAATTTTATTCTCAGTGTCACACAGGCACCTTTCATTGAAATCAGTGAATCTGTGCATGTGCACAAATCCTTGTTAATTCTTTTCATAGCACACACAAATCTGGGATAGAATCTGATCCACTTTAGGAAGTCTGATATACCATGCTATGTCAAACTTGTTCTTCAGGGATGTACTATGTGGCTCCCACAGTCATGTTTCCCCTAAGTCATATAGCAGAGTGTAAATGATTGCAGGAAGGGCACAGATCTGCCTCACAGCAGTGAAAGAAGCCGTCAACAACCATTTCCCCAATAAAGTTATAAAACGTCCTGGAAAGGTTCATACAGTATTATGTTTTCCTTCATATAAAATAAGTATGCAGGGGAGGGACTTTGAGGGGGCTGTTTGGTTTTTTAAAAAATCATTTTAAACAAAACCTTATCCCAAGCAGAAATTTTAATCTCACAAAAAGAGAAATACCAAGGATTCCATAGAGTTCACTAGAGATTTGCTACTGAGGTTTTTTAAATAGAAGGTCCTCAAACTCTGAGGGGCAGTGGTTTAAAAGTCATAGATAACTGTAGCCTTACATTCAAATCTTGGGTAAGTCAGGGTGAGCAGTGTGATGACCTTCTGGGGGCCCTAGGACTAAACATACATGTTACTGCAAATCTGTGCAACTTGGTCTGCTCCAAAAGACAAGAGAGGGGATGACTGAGGGGTGATTTGATAGCAACCTTCAGCTACTTGAAGGGGTGCTCCAAAGAGGACAGAGCTAGGCTGTTCTCAGTAGTAACAGAGGACAGAACAAGGAACAATGGTTTCAAATTGCAGCTGGGGCAGTTAAGGTTGAATATTAGGAAAAACTTTCTTACTAGGCGTGTGGTGAGGCATTGGAATGGGTTACCTAGGGAAGTAGTGGAATCTCCATCTCTAGAAACATTTAAGGCCTGATCAGACGAAACCCTGGCTGGGATGATTTAGTGGGAGTGGTCCTGCTTTTAGCAGGGGGTTGGACTAGGTGACCTCATGAGGTCTCTTCCAGCCCTATGGTTCTATGAAAAGCAAAAATATTGCTGCTCATAAAAATTTTTATGAACTCTAGGAAAGCTTAGCCAGAAAGGAGGTGATCTGCAGCACAGGTTGGGATAATTGTCTTTGGTTTGTGTGCAGACTTCTAACAAGGGACCCCCTAAGAGCCCCTTTGGCCGCATCACTGAATCCTGTTTCATGCCACACATCTTGAGACAAATGACTTTAAAGAAGGAGTTGTAACAGTTGTATGGAGGGGTGTTGTAGCCATGCTGGTACCAGGATATAAGAGACAAGGTGGGTGAGGTAATATCTTTTATTGGAATAACTTCTGTTGGTGAGAGAGACAAACTTTTGAGCTGTCTCTTGAGCTGTAAATGTGTCATTCAGAATAACTGTCTGAAAGCTCACACAGTGAGAACCATCCTTCAGTATGGCATGAAATATAGCATTAAACACTCACTCCAGAGCAAGTAGAGGGAAATGGTTGGCAACACCTTGAAAGAAACAAGGTAGGAGGGGGAGAAGAGAAGGTCTGTGGCATTTTCCTCTGTGGGAGCCCACTGCTCCTGTTCACTAATACGATGCTGCTGGGGCTCAGCAATCTAGGGAAGGAAATCATTAAGGCAGATAGGGGCCAAACCAGGGAGTAGCTGTCCTATGCAACCTGCTCCCCACTGACAGGCTTATGAATGGCAGTTGTTGCAACAGTAAATGTCTCCTTTCATTAGTTCTCCTACTAGTTCTTACCCTCCTCCTCAGATACCATGGGAGTAAGAATCCATGGCAGCATGACGGGCTGTGCTGCTAGTGAAGAGACCAGGTAGTCATGGGGAGGGACGGATCTTCCTCATGGATGACCACAGATCAGTGGGGAAGGAACCCAGTTATCCTCTGGATTGAGTAACCAAGCCAACAGTTCCTCTGCTCCCCTCTATGCTACTGTAATCAATTTAAGAGATTTCAAAGGCATTCCATTTAGCAAAACAAACAAAGAGTCCTGTGGCACTTAAAGACTAACAAATTTATTTATTGCATGTGCTTTCACAGGAGAAACTCTGAACTCAGAAAGAAAGTACAGAGGTTGATGTCTTTAGTTTGGATGGACATTCTAAGCCTACAGCTGATCTCAGCAATCCAAAAGCCCAGCCGGAAACTGGTTTCCAATCTTCCATTAGTACCTTTTTAGCAACTTGTAACATTGGGCTCCCACAGGGCTGGTGTCACAAATTAGGTCTCCTGCAGAGGAGGGTAAGAACTACACAGTCTTTAATGCTGCTAAAGAAGCCATTAACTACTGCATGGATTTCCATTCAAAAACCTGCCAGGGCTTAGAGGGAAGCATCTTGCACAGAACAGCTACTCCTGGTTCTGCCCCATTTGTCTTAATGATTTCCTCCCCTTGTCATGTAAATCAAGTAAATCCAGTTACAGCAAAATCCAGCCATCAAACACATTCAAGGGTTGGTCCTCAAATGAAACTGTCAAGACTGACAGCTCAATACTAACCAAGCCTTTAATCATTTTTTAACCAGTCCCCAGTCATAAAAAGCCAACTTCTACAGTTTAATTCTCTCTGCTGTCCCTGAAAGAAAGGTTTGTGCTGCACTCATGTACATTCTTCCTGAGCAAATTGTTACAAACATCTGGTCATGCAGTCTCTCAGGGAATTTCTCCTTGAAATTCACAAAGGCAAAATCTGGATGGAAGCTATACTGTGTACACAGTTTGCTTTTAAGGACAGGGATTGTGTGCTCTGTCAGGACACATCTACACTACTTGCCCTTTTCAATGGCTGACAAATGGTGACATGCAGTTACTTAAAATAACCCTTTGGAATTTCAAATAACGTGTGTATCTGTGTTCCAGTCTCCCTACTCCCAGCACATCCACTGTAGTGAGTTGAAGAGAGGAGCCTCCCTTTGACTTAGTGCTAACCCAGTTGCAGGGGAGCTGTTTAGAGATTGACTTCCTGATCAGCTGAGTGGGTCTTCACAGACCCGATCAGTCAATCAGAAAGTTCAAACTGATGGCAGTGAATTTGCCGCCGTGAGTGAAGACTAACTCTCAGTCATTGTGCTAGTACAGTCTCCAGGGACAAGGCTAATGATGTGCTATTGAATGAAGGACACCGGTATAATGCATTAACATCCCCGTGGGGTTTGAGCTGAGAACAGAAAAGCATTACTTCCTCTCTGGGGATTTGAGGCCTAAATCTCAGTTCCAACCATCAGAAAAATCTTATCACTAGCCTGCTCCAGCCAGTTGTGCACCTATCTTATAGTAGCTCTATTTTCCTCATTTGAGGTAGAGAAGATGGAATTCAGTAAAGACAAATGCAAAGTATTCCACTTAGGAAAAAACAATCAATTGCACACATACAAAATGGGCAATGACTGCCTAATAAGGAGTACTATGGAAGGGGATCAGGGGATCATAGTGGAACACAAGCTAAATATGAGTCAACAGTGCAACACAACAGTGTAACAAAAAAGCAAACATAATTCTGGGATGTATTAACTGTAGTATTATAAATAAGACATGAGATGTAATTCTTCCACTCTACTCTGCACTGATTAGGCCTTAACTGGAGTATTGTGTCCAGTTCTGGGAGCCTCATTTCAGGGAAGATGTGGACAAATTAGAGAAGATTCAGAGAAGAGAGACAAAAATGATTTAAAGTCTGGATTACTTGATTTGCAAGGGAAGATTGAAAGAACTGGGTTTGTTTGGCTTGGAAAGGAGGATACTGAGAGGGGCCATAATAACAATTTTCAAGTACCTAAAATGGCTGTTACAAGGAGGAGGGAGAAAAGTTTTTCTAGGACAAGAATTACAGCAAGAGAGGTTTAGATTGAACATTAGGAAAAAATTCCTAACTGTCAAGATGAATAACCACTGAAACAAGTTGTCTAGGCAACTTGTAGAATCTCCATCATTGAAAATTTTTAAGATCGGGTTAGGCAGACACCTGTCAGGGATGGCGTTAGATGGTAGTTGGTCATACCATGAGTGCAGGGGACTGGACTTGATGACCTCTCATGGTCCCTTCCATTTCTGTGATTCTCCCATCTCTACTTGGCTTGATGTGTTAGCCAGATTCCAAGGCTTCAACTCATAAAAAGTGCTAAAAACAGTGGTCTTCAAACTTTTTTCTTGGGAATTAGTTGAAAAAAAAATCATTTATATCCACAACCCAACAATTACATTTCCAAGCAATACATTCCAGTTTTTTGGAAGGTGCAGCACTGGGTCCCAATCGTTGGTTTGAAACCCCTGTGCTAGAGGATCTTAATGGTCATAGATTAACAGGGCCCTTGGTTCTCTCTTATCTGAAAGATAATATGTTGGAGCACTGGTGCAGTGCTGACTTTAAATTAGCGTTACATCTATGGAATCAGCTGGGCCACTTCCTGCACCACTGGTTGCTGATGCAAGTACCGTTCCACCTTGCAGTTTAAAAAATATCTTGGTCCTATAGAACAAATATCCTCGAAATTGTACAAGAGTTGCCTCTTGATTATTGGCTGAATTCTTATACCATTCTGTTTTTTAAAACAACAAGCCTGGTTTTATTATATGTCCATTAAAAAAAATCTCATGCTTTACAAAAGATGACTTGTAAAGGAAACATTAACTGGGATAGTCAGGTACACCTATGCCCCATACAAAATGAACTATCTGTTACTAAGCTGTTATTGACTTAATAGAGGAGCAAACAACAAAGTAGTAATGACCTCCAATTATTTCTAATGTGTATGTACTCTTCAACACATTTGGTTGTTTCTGAGTCACACTCTAATGTGCAAGTGTGCTATAATGAAAATACAGGAAGCTCCTTCCCTCATATGTTTGGTTCTGTGTGCCAGGTTTCAATCTGCAACAAATACAAAACCTAATATTGAAGGGCTAATGGCAGAGACTGAGACACAAAGTAGGCTAAATTATTACAATTGCAAAAGCGAGGAGATAATTTGGCATAGTGCATGTGAGCTGTGAACCTGCTATGTGTGTTTATTTGACTGTATCTCTAAAATCCATCCTAACTTTTTATTCAGTCTCGCTCCTCACTGAAATGCTCTACTATTGATTTACCTTTTTTTCAAACTAAGCACCATTACATGGCTCTCTCCACCAATTAAAATGACAGCTGGTCTTCTTAAAACATAACCTCTACAATGTTCAAAATGTTTGGCCTTTTGGCTATCAGAATAATTAATTAGAACATTAAAATGCAGACACCGTAATCACTTTCAGAATTGGAGATGAAAGAGTTGATGATACTACTTACCTTCCCCCTGTTACAACTTTGTCTTACTATCCACACATACGACACTGACAAGAATGCTTTCAAGGAGATTTGGCTAATTTCTAGGACAGTGGTTTTTCCACCAGTGTGCCATGGCACACTTGTGTGCCCTGAGAACTGTCCAAGCATGCCATGAAATTTTGGACAAAGGCAATGAAAATAAATGTAAAACAAACATTGTTTCATCTTAATATTTTATCCAACCAAAATTACAACTTATAAAACTCGTGAAAATTAATCATCAAATTAAAAGTGAGATAGTGGTCTTTTGATTCTAAAATGTGACCATTCTAAATGCAGGTGGCCAAAAAGGGCAAAATTGAGATGATGTGTATTGTTTTCTGGTGAATGTGAAACATTAGTGCATTTGCTCCTTCTTTAGCTTATTGTATACACTGTGTTGCAAACCTGTACTAAGACCGTAACCATAGTAAATGTGATGTTTATGGGCAATCAGTTCAATTGAGGAAACTGAGTGTACCGTGGATTTGTTTGTCTCGTTGAAGTGTGCCATGTTCCTGAAAATGCTGGGAACCACTGTTCTAGGGGCCAGATTCAAATTGTATCTTACTGCATAAGGAACCCAGTCCCTCACTGAATTCAAGAGGACTAGTCCCACTGAAAGATGCTACTCACTGTAAGTAAAGGCTGCATAATCTGGGTCCAAGAGAGCAGAATAGCACTGTGCTAATACATTATTTGTGACATGCTGTGACTTCCATTGTCTTCACCACATTGGGGATTAAAGAAAAATGGAACTCCTATGTGAGGAATAAAACAATGGCTCTATGAGAAGAGTAGTCACCAAGTTTATCTCCTCTCTAAGTAGTTAAATGCCTCATACAATTTTGAGAGGGGTAGCCATGTTAGCCTATTTCAGCAAAATAAAAAAGGAGTCCAGTGGCCCTTTTAAAGACCAACAAATTTATCACATAATCTGTTTGGTCTTTAAAAGTGCCATAGGACTCCTTTTTTGTTTTGCTTCATAACAATCCTTCTTGAAACATTACTTTCTTACACTTGGGTGCAATCCTGCTCCACTGAACTAAGTAGATAAACGCTTTGGACCCAGTTGTGCAACCCTTATTTCCCAGCAAGTAGCACTCGAGCATATGTATAATCCCAGTTTGAGCTACCCAAATGAGTAAGTGCTATTCAGCAGAAGTAAGGGTTTTGTAGAATCATACATCTAAGAAACACTTGTCAGCACTGGAAAAACAATATTTAACAGATCAGAGGAAATAAAAATAGGATGCCACAAACAGGTTTCTTTTTGACCTAGCAACAATCAAGGAGTGCTACTTTTTTTTTTATTTTGAAGTGACATTCTATTAGAGTGGTTGTGTCACAGCTATTCTGTGAGGCTGAATATATTGTTTTTAACAAGATCCGATGAAAAGACAGAGAAAAGAAGAGCATGTTGGAAATCAATTCTACAAATGACCCATTTGTTTGTGTGATATGTTTTTCACTGAGTTTGCCTCTTCATTCTTGATGTCAGAATGGCTAATGGACAATTTGTAGAACTGGTTGACTCCTTAGAATATTTTACTTGGAAACTCAGGGACAACAACTAAATATTCCTGCCTAGAAGTAGGCAGCTGAGAAAAATGAGACTATACAGAGTTTATCACTACATAAGACCAATAAAAGGACTTCTGTGGGAGGAATTCACCTTATCTTTCTAGTATGTTTTGGTCTATGTGTGGGGTATGTTAATGTTAGCAATAGGTATACCCCTTTCCTTGAACTTCTTTTTCATCTGCACAAAAAGAAAAGGGGTGGAAATGACAGGCTTTGGCAACTGAGCTCTGGTTAACAGCTAGGTGTGTAGAGACAATTCATTTTACATATGATGGATGTTTAACAATTACTTATCTTAAATTGCTGTGGCACAGCTGGAGAGGAAAGTGAAAGCTGCTCAAGAAGATAAATGAATGACAATTTATTAAAAATGCATGGTTTACTTGATGCAACTCTACTCTTTTAAGAAACAAGTTGTGGATGAGAGGAGGATCATCTGAATCACGGTAAGGAGAGACTGAAAAAAGGACACAAGTAATGGGGGTTGGAATGAAGGTAGGGAATCATAATATACAGTGCATTTCAGCTGGAAGTAGACAATGTCAACTTGCTGCAATGATGAATATGAAAAGTAATATTACAGTTTGAAGCTGAGGAAGTAAGTAAAGGCGTTTTGTCCATTTTGGTATTTCAATTCGATTTATTAGAAAGAATAAGCCAAAAACTCAGCAAGTGGCTAGGAGAAAAGTTAAGGCTATTAGGGTAGAATAGATAGGGCGGACCAAACCATTCTCACACTTGCGTTCATACAATCGCTGTTAAATCACAGGCATGTAAATATTTGTGGTCCTATGAGACAAGATCCTCAGCTATTTGCAGACCACAGAATTTTTGCTGGTGACTTCAGTGAGAGCTGGTTTGGGCCCATGGTATGTAGCAAGGCACCGATGGTCTAAATTGCCATTTTCTGTTTTGTTTTAATAGAGCCAACTCAAGCCCTTGGGGCTACATCCACAAAGAGGTTTGGGTCACTGCAGTCCTAAGTATGAAGCACCTAACTTTTAGGTGCTCTGCTGCTTAGTAGAACTAGCAACACTGAGGCCTCTGACTTCTTGTGCAAAGTATGGTCTGGATTGGGTGCCTAAGAACAGGATTCACAAAAGCCACCATGATGATGAGCAGGGATCTGCCTAAACTAGGTAGTAGGAAATGCTGAGGAAAGGGGTGTGACCTAAATTCTGCCTCAGAGGGATTTAGGTGCCTAGCCCTACTTAGGATTCACAGCTGTTGTGAATCCTCTGCTAGAGTTAGATGCCTCAGGCAGCCTAGTCAGTTTTTGTGCAAAGCAAACAAAAGAACCCCTGTAAAACCAGGGAGGAAGTGGTGCTCTGCCCTTATAATCTGTAGCCCATTGGTTAGAATGCTTTACCCCAAATGTAGGCAATCTGGCTCAGATCCCCACTCTGCATGGCATGTAGTAAGGTTTTGAACCCACCTCCCAGGCAAGTGCTGTAACCCTTGAGGTCTGGGGTATTCTGAGGGCAAGATTATCTCAATCTCTTGCTGAATTTGTGCCAAGGTATATAGATCATTAAATTATTCATTGGGCACTCGAGAGAGCAAAGGGGTTAGGACACTCACTTGCGAGGGGGAAGACCCAGAGAACTGTGTGTGCTTCAATGTATATTTAATAATTTATAAAAAAAGGGAACAGCTTCAGCAGGAGAGGTTGACAGACCCACCTGAAAATGCCCTGTAGTGCAGTGGCTTCAGCACCCACAGGGGATGTAGGATTCAAGTCTCTGCTCCATCTTATGCAGGAGGGGGGATTAAACCTGTATCTCCCGCATTCTGAGTAAGTATTATAACCACTGCACTATTGTAGAAGGGGTATCTCCTCTCCTACCCTTTCTGTGGGGCATCTCCTTTGCTACTCTTTCTGTATAATAAGCCCTGAAAACAAGATAGATGGGGGAATGCCTCGTTTGTGAATCCTAGTGGGGTTTAGACATGAACTAACTGTAACCTATGAAAAATGATGGGGCAAAATCAAAAGGGAATTTGTGAAATAGTTATTTATTTTAATCAGTCAATAGCTCTTTAAATACAATATATTTGCAAAAGTTCTATGGTCAGCTACAACTTTTCCTCGGTAGTTCGAATCCTTCATGTACGCTTTCAGATTTTCATGGTGTCTTCCCCGAGTGAGCACCACATACAATTGACTGTGTCCAAAAGCAGTCTGAGGAAGATAAATGTGAGCCTGACCGAAAGATCATCCTCAAGACTTATTGATCATCATTGCAAATGCCAAAATCACAGATAATTGACTTTTTCACATCTTAAATGGCAAAATACTTTCACTTCATTCCAAATTGATGTGTGGTATAAAAAGTTATTCACCTTTGTTACTCCCACTTATGATTTCAGCATCAATGAAATTTGTATGCAGACCTTTGATCACCAATCTAGTACCATTCAACAATCTTTTTTTAGGATCCAGGTTTTAGTCTTAGTGAATGTGGTGGCATACCAGATGGGCATTGTTGATTGAGAAATTCGACGGAGTAGTCTATCACATCATTCAGATCATCAGAAATCATTGTCTCAGCGCTTTGATATTTTTTCTCATCACCTTTCATCTGTTCCAAGATCTTGTATTTGGTCATCAGTTTCAGTTAAAATTTCAATGCCAAAAATTGAGGTAATGATGCTTAAGTCCTCCACCATTGTTTCTGGAAGCTCAACTAAATTAGGATCAAGATCATCAATCCCATGTAAGGTCACCATTTCCTAACAGCAGCACCATTCATTAAACTCATTGTGACCTGCAGTGCATATATTCGTGGTATATTCGTTGGTGGCTTGTTCTTGTATTTTTTGTTCTCATCGGCATTGGTGAAGCTGTCTCATTCATTGAGCATTTTGAGCACAATGCTCAGTGCCTTGCTCTTGTTTTTCTTGATGTCATTGGCTTTAGCTATTATTTCTCATTTGTTCTCCATGTTGACCTCGATGTGCAGCAGCTCATTCCACAGATTCTTGTTCTTCGTGATGGCAATTTGCTTGATAATTTCTCATGTATGCAGCATGTGCTGCATGATGCACAGCAGTTTGATCTTCAGTTTCATCATTATGCTGATGCTTTGTAATGTCTTGCATTTGTGGAGCTTGTTGATGGTGATTAGTTTTCTACAAATATTATCTTACATGTGTTATGTATGCTATACTTACTATACACATGTTGAAACATAGCTCAAAGCTTTAGTTTCTCTGTTATCATGGCAACATACATAACACTATCACATGTTACATTTCACATCACTCATGCACACTACAAATTAGGAGGTTTGATTAGATGCTAAGCTGTTGGTGGTATCAGAACTCAGAAGGCTGTGTGTCTGCCCATCTGCTGAAATTCAGGCACCCTGGGAGACTAGAACATGGTTAAGCAGCCAAGTGGTTTTGTGAATGCTCTTGGCACCAAAATGCTGGACTTAGGTTCCTAACTGCCACTTCAGCTGCCTAAATCTCTTTGGCTCCAGCCCTGAGTAATTGACCTATTTTGACACATAGCCTCATGTTAGCATCTGACAAAACACTTCAGAAATAAGGAAAAGAGCTCTGGGGAATTTTTTTTCTATTTAGTGCTAGTTTATTCATGCTACTTTTATAGACCCAATTGTGGTTTCTTTCAGGAAGGCATATTTGCTCATCTCTGCCTTTCAAAGAAATGTTCTAAGCACTATCATCCAATTAAACAAGTTGCCCATTAGCTATTCTGATGTCAAGAGATAAAGGCCAGACTTGGTGAAGACATATCATACAGAAAGATGTAATCTGAAGAATCTTTTTCTTAGCATACCTTCTTTCCTTTCTCTTTGTCTTTTCATCAGGCCTGTGTTAGTTATAGTCAGACAACTAACTTGATTTACTCAAAAGATGGTGCTGACCTAGCAGAGGGTTTGGGCTGTGGACAGTAGCCTGGAGAAGTGTTATAATGTGGTATCACCCTTTTAACCCCTACCCTCCTAGAAGGAAAGGGCGCACTTCTCATCTCCCATATTTAAAAAAGATGATTGGCTACTAGGATAAGCAGCACAATAGAGAACCTGCCTTAAGAAGGAGTGTAATGCTGTCTGGGTCCAGGGGATTTATATGTAGATATCGTGCCTGTATTAGAAATTAGAAATCTATTTGTTTGTATGTGTGTTCCTTGTGATTTGACTTTAAGGCATTCCCAGGCTGGGTGTCTGCAAAAACATTGTCCTCTTGATGGCCCATCAAGGGAACTCCTCGTTGAAGTGGGCCTAGGAGGAAACCTGTTTGGCCAGTCACCCAAGCTGACCATGTGACTCTGCTCCATTTTGATTTGGCAAGGACCCTCAAAGCATGGGGTGGGCCAGAAGGTGATAAAAAGGCTGTGGCCCCATCTCCATTTTGTCTTTAGTTTTCAGTCTCTCTGCAACCAACACCTTCCTCTGGAACTATTCTTCTGGGACTGAACAAAGGACTAAGACCCACCAAGGTGCTGGATGCATACCAAAGGAATTGGACTAAACTGCAAACTACACATTTTTGAGGACATGCTTCTTATGGACTCTAAATCATTTGTATGTATGTGATTCACGTTGACCCTTTAACATCTCTCATATTTTGTTTGTTTTCATTTTATATTAAACCTTTAGTTGTAAAGGATTGGCTGGCAGCATGGTACTTTGCGTAAGATCCAGGCCTCTATTATTCTGGGTGATGTGGCTGGCCCTCTGGGGTCAGGAGAACCTATTTCTTTAAGAGACCCAGTGGCTGGGGAGGACCACGTTTTGTTGCTGACTGGGAGACTGGTTTAAGTACCACCCATCAGTGGTTTGTGGGTTTGACCCCTGGTTTTTGCAGCTTCCCCTGATTTTGGCACATTCAGAAGGTTATCCCAGGAGGCCCGGGTCACAAGGAGACATTAGAGGTTGGCTTATTTAGCCTAACAAAACAAAGGCTGAGAGGAGACATGATTGCTTACTATAAATACAGTACAGGGATAAACACCAAGAAGGAAGAGAAATTATTTAAATTAGGGACCAATGCTGCAATAAGAAAAAAATGTATATAAACTGGACATAAATAGGGTGTTATGCTTGTTTCAAGCTTGGGGTTTCTAACTATCAGAGGAGTGTAGTTTAGAAGCAGCCTCTCCAGGGGAGCAATGTGGGCAAAAAGCCTAATTCATTTCAAGACTGAGCTTGATAAATTATGGAAGAGATGGTATCTTGAGATTTCCTGGAATAGCAATATGGCCCATCTGTGACAGCAAGTATCTAGTTCCAGAGGGATAGACATGTTAGTTTGTGTACAGCAGAGACAAAGAGAGTCCTGTGGCACCTTAAAGACTAACAAATTTCTTCAAACATAAGCTTTCATGGGCTCCAATCCACTTCACCAGATGCGTAAAGTGGAAACTACGGTTGAGAGGTATATATCAGGTGTGGCCAAACTGCGGCTCAGGAGCCACACGTGGCTCTTGAATGAAAAATTTGTGGCTCCCAGAAGAACATCAGCAAATCACTTTAGGAAAGCAGCCCCAGCCTAGGAGTTCAGGCAGGGGTCAGGACGGTAGGGAGAAGTGCAGCATCGTCGGGGATGGCAGGGAGAAGTGCAGCATGGTCAGGATTTTAAAAAAACTTGCCACTAGCCTGCAGTCTTCTACCTCAAGCAGCAGCTAAGTTTTTACTCTATAGGCACAATTTTCATGGTAACCCTAAGTAATTATTAGAATCTGACATTGGTAGAGTCAATATTTGTTCTCATTTTATGCTCAAGTGTGCAATGAATTTTAAACTGAGTGATTTTGGAGTAGGTAAAAGTATATGGCTATATGCCTCAGTGCGTCTCTCGAAGGTTTAATAACTGACTTGTGTGGCTCTTGAGTTCCGTAAGTTTGGCCACCCCTGGTATATATACACATGCCAGGATGAAGGTGAAGCATTACAATGGGGAGACCAAGTGCTAGCAAAGGCAATTCACTTAGGATAGATGAGGCCCATTGACACCAGTTGAGTAGAAGGTGAGGATGTGTGAACCGGGGCAATTAATTTTTGTAACATGCAAACCACCCCAAGTCCCTATTCAGACCCAGCCTGATTATGTCAAGTTTGCAAATCAATTCCAGCTCTGTAAGTTTCATGCTGAAATCCATTTTTGAAGATTTTTATTTAAGTATGGCAACCTTCAAGTCTGCTACTGAGTGTCCAGGGAGATTGAAGTGTTCTCCTGCTAGTTTATGGATGTTACCATTTTTGATGTCCACTTTGTGTCCATTTATTCTTTTGCATAAGGACAGTCTGGTTTGGTCAATGTACATGGCAAAGGGTCATTGCTGGCACGTGATGGCATATATCCATCAGTAGATGTGCAGGTGAATGAGCCCTGATGGTGTGGCTGATATAGCTGGGACCTGTGATGGTATCACTAGAGTCAGTGTGCAGGCAGAGTTGGCAACAGGGTTTGTTGCAGGGATAGGTTCATGGGTAAATGTTCTTATTGTATGGTGTTTGATTGCTGATGTATATTTACTTCAGGTTGGGGGGGGGCGGTCTTTAAGCAAGGATTAGCCTGCCTGCCAAGGCTTCAGAGAGTGTGGGATCATCTTCCAGGATAGTTTGTAGATCTTTGATGATGTGTTGGAGGAATTTTAGCTCAAAGCTGTAGGTGATGGACAATGGTGTTCTGTTATATCGCACCTAACCTAACCTAACCTAACCTAATCTAATCTAGCAAGTATTTAATATCACCAACAGCCAGAAGTGGAGCAAGGAGTCTGGTGGCACTTATAAAGACTAACAAATTTATTTATTGCATGAGCTTTTCCCACTTTGTCAGATGCTTGAGGATGAGGAACTTACAGAAAGGGAGCAAAATAAATAAATGTAAGGGAGTATAAATCATAAGATCAGGTCTGAGGTCTGACCCATTCTTTAAGTTTCACATCTTCACGTGTTTGACAAAAAGGGCTGTGAGTTACTAAGTGGAATTCTTTCTCAGGTGTCTAGCTGCTAAGTCTCACCCACATGCTCAAGGTCTAACTGATCTCCATATTCAGGGAGATCAGACGGCAGAAACTCTGGACAGGGGCATGGTCACCTTCCTCTGCAGCATGTGGTATGGGCCACTTCAGGAGCAACATGGGCCCAGGAAAAGACCTGGGGCCTGGTCCCTGTGGGCTTCCCCCAGTCCTGAGTTGGGGCCCAGGCCCGATCCTCCCTGGGACCCAGGGCAGGGCCCAGATCAGGCTCCTGTCAGGGACAGGGACAGGGAAGACAACCACTGCCATGGGTGGCCCGGCCCTGGACCCCCGACCAGGGATGGGGGCAGTGAAAACAGCCACCACTGAGGGCAGCCCATTGGCAGACCCTGGGCACTGGCACTGGGACTCGGAGCACAAGCCCCCTGTGCCCAGCACCAGCGACGCCAGTGGGCCACTTGTTGGTTTGAACTAGAGTAAATGGAGAGTTCTCTGTACACTTAAAGAATTTTTTAAATCAATATTTGAGGACTTTAATAACTCAGACAGAGGTTATTGACCTACTACAGGAGTGAGTGGGTGAGGGTCTGCGATCTGCAATGTGGTGATTGGACTATAGGATTATGGCAGTCCCTTCTGGCCTTAATGCTCATGAGTCTATAAGAAGTTAGAGGCGTTGACTAGAAAAGGGGCCTGGCTGGATGAGTCAACTTATTCCGGATCAGTTTCCAGCTGCTGAGTTCATTGTTGACTGGCCAGAAAAGAAAACTGTTTGCACTAAGCCGTTTCCATCTGATTTTTTATTTAAATTGTTTTTCAGCTGCTAACACACTGAGGCAGTCTGTCAAAATTAGTATCCAGCATGGGCATGATTTTGTCCTTTGTTTGGAAAAGCAAATTACTATAAAAAGTAGGCACATTTCTGCACATTATCAGGTCAACATAACTTATACCAGCCAGTACTGTCTTTGTACTGATGGCTGGAGGCCGAGGAAGGATGCACATGCATCTGCCTCTAGTAATGTGTTTCTAGTATTCAAATTATAACTATGAGCCTCTAAGGCTGTGTCTACACTGCCAAATTAGTCTGGACTAAGGAAGCTTAGCCTGGACTAATTTAGCCCTTGGCTACACTAGGCAAAGCTTAGTCCAAACTATTTAGTACCAAGGGTTAGTTCAGACTTACTTGCTTAGTTCTAAGCATGGGCAAGACCCAAACTAAGGCTTAGTTCGAACTTAAAAAGTTTGAACTAAACCATTAGTTTGAATATCTGTGCATTCATGTTCAAACTAGAACACGCAGATAGTTCAAACTAAAATGCCACGATTAGTTCAAACTAGCCTGAGTTTAGTTCAGACTAGCAAATCCAAACAAAAATTGCCTATGTAGACATAGTCTAACTTCTTCTTTGACTATTATATGTGTGCCTTCGACTTCTAAATTCTGAATGAGTTTCCTTATCAGAGCTAACTCAGGCTAGCTGACAACTGAAAAAATTATAAAATAAATAACCTTTGACTGAACTACAGACTCAAAGCAACTATTCAGCACACTTATTTATTATTTGTTTAGCAATATATAGTGTCACCTGTCTCTCAAGCCAGTAGGTGCTATACATCAGTAAAAGTACCCAATAGCAAATCAACAGACTAATAGCACTCCTGCTTGTTAACAAATCCCATTCCTTATTCTAAAGTTTAATGAAATGCCTGGCTAAGCAGAACTTGTTGTATGCCCTGATACTTGCCAAAGACAGGTTCTGATGGACTATCAGCCTGAGAATGCTGGGACTGGTACTGGCTTTTAGTGCTCAGGCAGATCCTTACTCACAGAGCAGGATATTGGGGAAGAGGTGATCTTTCAGACAGGTGGGTCACAAACCATGCTGGATTTTAACTAACACATCAGCCTGCTACTGAATACCTTCCGAGGGCTGATGATATGCCCTTAAATGTTTGCTACACTCAAGAGAAGAGTAGCTGCATATGTTTGAATCCTTTTCAATGGTTGTTTTAAGCAGGGCACATAGTAGTAATCTAGCCTTGAGGTTACAAATGCTTAGATCTCTGTGAGAACGTCTGTTGATTAGGAAGCACTACACAAGGATACCCATAAGATGAAAAGAACACCTACACCTTACAGATGCCATCTGAGAATCTAAAAGCAGTGAAAACTCCAGAATGATTAAGACTGCAAACCACATCAACAAAATCCAGAGACTTTGATGCCTAATCATGATAGACAATATAGCCTCATGTGGGGCACAGACAGATAATGTAGGGGGACACACAGATAATGAATTACATTTATCTTTAAAGTATATGATAGTTAAAGTTGTGTATCTGTCCTTCAGTGTCATAAGTAAAACAATTCTGTAACCCGTGTAATAGACATTATAACCAATGTCCAACAAGACTCCATATTGTCAGTTTGGAACTCCTGCTTAAACAATGTACTTCATTTTGGATACTTGATGAAATCTGGTTTAGGCATATGCTGTATATGTTATTTTAAATGTGTGAGCAAGGTGTGTGAATGAAGGGTGTGTGTGTGAAAAGGCCAGTCTCAACTGCTGGCCTGTCCTGATGAACCATAAGTACCAACTAACTGGCTGAACAATGCAGACATCTCATTAAAGCAAACAGAAGGAGGCACCCCAGAAAGAAAAGAACAAAATACAATCAAGTCTGCAAGTGACTGGTGACCAATGATCTCACAGGAACCCTGAGGCAACATGACACAGCAAATCCCATAGATTTACCTGAGGGCCAGCAAGTATAAAAGATGGATGAGAACATGAAAACTTTGAGGTCTCATTCCGCAACTGTCATCTTGGAGCACTGGATCATGACCAACAGAGGCCTGGCTCCCTCCTTGTGCCCAGCCTAGCTGGCCACTAGGCTGGCTCAAGCAACACAAGAAAGGACTGGTAATTACATCACACCAGCTTGCAGAACTTCTTGTGTGTGTGTGCTTTTTGCTATCCTTACTTATTTACAATAAATGTGGCATATTGCCTTGTCCCCCTGAATAAGATCCTGCTAGTCTCTGCTTTTTATTAGGGGGTACTCTCCTGGGTGCCCTTTTTGGTATAACACTCATCCTGCTTTATAGACAGAGTAGACATTGGGCAGGTATGAGAAAGTGGAAATAGCCTAGTGCTTCATCCTCTGGTCTGCTAACGTCAGGTTATGCTATATAAGCAGAGCAAGGTGGCCAGAGATAGGTAATAAAGATTTCTTTCCGCACAGAGGAACTCCCTGCTGGTGGGATGCTTGTGAATGTGGTTCCAGTATAAGTAGAGGACAACACTATATTGGTGTGGTGAAGGGCAAGGATGCAAGGAAGTGGAGGTATGGTTTCATAGTTAACCTTCTGTTATTTTACATCATAGCTGCATAATCAAGTATCAATGAGCCCCAGCTCGTTCTCATATCCAATGGAAAATCAATTACACAGTGTCTTGGCAAATAGTTTCTAGTATTTTGCAGTATGTGGGATGTATCTTAGTTTATAACACTCTCTCCTTTTGGCAAAGCCCTGCTGCTGCATGCCAAGACTGGCATGACTGAGTGTGGTTTTTGTATATTTAAAATCAGTAGCTAATATTCCTTTCACTTCACTGAGAGGTGGGTCACAGACCATGAAGTGCTGCAGTCCCACCTAATTTCATATAAATAATTTCCTTTCCCTTGGGTTCTCTGCATGGTGTTTTGAAGCAGCTAAAATGAAGAATATTTTTAAATGTTAGTTGTATTGAGTTGGACTAGAAGTTCCAAATTATGGTAGGAATCCAGCCCTCAGCTGACATACACTGCAATATTTACGTCTTTTCTTGTCCCCTACTTTCCCTCCCAGCTTCTTTACACAGCTCCAGCATCACAGGGTCCAATGAGTATTCTCTTAGTCTATGTCTACACTGCCAATTTAGTTTGAATGAAGGAGGCTTAGTTCGAACTAAATTTGTCAAGTCTATATTAGCCTTTCCTTAGTTCGAACTAAGAAATTCCTTAGTTCAGACTAAGGAATGCTTAATTTGAACTAGTAAGTACCGGCGCTTAGTCCAACTAAGCACTTAGTGTGAGTGTTAGTTCACACTAAGTGCAATGTAGACTTGACCTAACCCTTAGTTCGAACTAACGAAGTTTGAACTAAGGGCAGTTAGTTCAAACTAAAAGTGTACTAGTTCGAAGTAACGTTAGCTCTAAGTAGTCCATGTTGTTAGTTCGAACTAACTTTCCCTAATGTAGACACAGCCTAGTGTAAAGGGAATATCCAGATCGCCATACCATGACCTGGTGTCAGATGGAGGGATATGTCAGAACATGTGTCAGGGAAAAGGGAAATGGCCAGAGCATCACTGTGCTCCAGTGATCCCAGAGTGCCTAAAAAGTCCCTTGATGGGGGAGTGATTTTGCAGACATTCCCAGCTTAAAGCAGCTCTGAGGCCTATTTGCTTGAGTCAAGAAGGGTGGTGGCTGAGGCTGCCTACCAAAATGAGCCAAGTATTGATGAGCTGAAGAGGACTGTAAACAAGAGTTGATGAAGACCTAATATGAATTTTCAAATGTTGAGCATCTCCAAGTTTTAGGTTTTGCAGAGAAAGTTGATGTACTCATGGGAAATTCTTGGTTCCAGAAGGCCCCAAATCTAGGTCATGAGGATCTGAAAATCCCTTTCCACAAATCTGTCTCTGTTCAGTGAGCCTACTAGTCTATGTATTGCTTTCAGAATATGAATTACTGTTACCATTATAAATTACATTCTGGAACTTGAATGAACACTGCATGACTTCAAACATTAGCATCAAGAATTTCTGGATGATATTCTTCCTTGCTTAGGCAACAGACCTTAGTCCTATTTCAGATCCGACATATTTTGCCTTTGATACATGTGGGAAAAGTAATGCTTTGTTATTACTAGAAGCTGTTGAATGTTTATACATAGCTGTCTTATTGAAGGATATTCTCCCCCATTATTATGCATTGGTTTTTAAGAATTTACCATCCTTTAAAAAGCATAACTCGTCAGAATTCTTTGCTGCTGAAATACCATTGTTTTTTAAACATCCTTTAGTCATATTAGAGTATGACCTTTACTATGCTGGTTTGAAGTGAAGTTGTATAGATCTTTAATTACTTCAAGTCAGAAAGCAATGTTTCATACTGACCTTGGACAGACTTTCTATTTTAGTGCTAAGTTGTACTAAGGGAAAGTGGCTTCTTAATTACATAATAACAGCAATTATGTAATGCTTTTCACCTTCAAGGAGCTATACAATATACAGTAACTTAATACAGTATAGCAATTCAAAGATAAAATGAGAAGTGGAGTATGGCATTGAAAAAATCTGTACAGCACAAACAAAGTCACCATGACTGGTTAAAATTTCAGTTTCACTCGAGTCAGCACGTGCTTCCCTCCCCCCCACTTTATGAAGGAAAATTACGATGACACAGACACTGATCATATCAAGTCAAATCTTCAAACTGACCTCTAAAAATGTTATGGTCTCTCACCTTCCCCTGTTTTCCATTTATGCTTGAAACTGTGTACAGTGATCTGGTAATCTCTTAGGCTATGTCTACACTCAGACGGTTAGTTCGAATTACCTGAAATCAAACTAATTAAATTGAACTAATAATGATTAGTTTGAATTCAGGTAATTCGAACATGGCCCCACTAGGGAAAATAACTCAAACTAGCATTTCCGTAGACAGGACTTGCTAGTTCAAATTAAGAGAGGGGCACACTGGGAAGTGTGGCAACATGGCACCCAAAAAGGGCCATGCCACTACTCAGAGTCGGGCATCAGGGAAGGCATCCCCTGGCCATCTCTAGCCCCACTGAGCAACGTATGGAGAAGGCACCCCCCACCTGGCTCAGGGCATGCTTGCGTGGCTTGGTGAAGGGAACCCGTACTGGGTTCTGCCACACTGGCCGGGCACAGGGAAGGGAAGCCCCACACTCGGCTGGAGGCATGCTGGCTGGGGACTTGGAAGGGAACCCCACGCCTGGCCATTGAAGCTCTGGCTGGACTTGGGGAAGGGAATCCCAGCACCCAGCTGGAGGTGCACTGGCCAGGCAGTGGGGAAGGGAACCCCAGGCCCAGCTGTTGAAGTGCTGGCCAGGTGGCAGGGAATGTAGCCCCGTGCCCAGCTGTTGAAGTGCTGACTGGGCCCAGGGAAGGGAACCCCACGCCTGGCTGGAGGTGTGCTGGCCAGGCAGTGCACCCAGGCAGCACTCCTGCAGCTGGGCACAGGGGTTCCTCCACACCGCCCGGGCAATGTGCCTCCAGCTGCGTGCGGGGGTTTCCTTCCCCCAGCCTGGCCTGCATGCCTCCAGCTAGGGGCAGGGGATCCCTTCCCCGCTGCTAGCCAGCATGCCTTGAGCCAGGCATGGGGATCCCTTCCCCATGCCTGGCAGGGTCTGTAGAGCTGGGTGTGGGGGTCCACCCCACAGCCAGGGGACTGGGACCCTATTGGCCCAGGGGGCGCCTTTGGGGCAGTTTGTTCCAGGTGCTGGAGTGCAGGCGCTTCCTTCCATGGTGCCATGCACCCTGCGAGGAAGGTCAAACTAATTTAATTCAAACTAATCATTAGGTCCAATTAACATGGCTTCACTGGCTTAGTTCAAACTAAGAAGTTAGAACTAACCCTTAGTTCAAACTTAAGCCAGGTTTTATAAGTTTGAGCTAAGCTTTCCTTAGTTCAAACTCCTTAGTTCAAACTAATAAAATCTAGTGTGGCCATGCATTAATTTAGTTTTAATTAAACCTCATTAATTCAAACTAAACTGTAATTGTAGACATACCCTTACATATCTACTGAGTGTACAAGTGCACTGACAATCACACTACTGTGGGCAGGAGAGGAATTAAGAACCAAACACCCCTTATGCACACAAAGTTTAGCTGAAGTCTTTAGGGCCCAATCTTGCAGTCCCTTTACATATAAAGATAACATCAAACCTCTCAGTTGTGTATACAGTACTGTAACTCTCTTATACCAGGCTTAGTAGTAAAACTATTGGCATTTTGCCCATGCACCACATCTTTTTAATGTGTGATGGAAATTTCCAACTTCTTCCTATCCCTTCTGGAATATAAATGTATGTTTACCAACGTAACTGGGATCCTAGAGGTTACTTTCATGTGTGGCAGGAGGACTAAAGGACTGAGCCATAAAGACTTTACTTAAACTAGTATACAGTCCTGAGTGATATTCTTTTACCTTGTTTTCTGGTTAATTGCTTGGAAACTCGGTTGCTACATCACCTGACTTTGAGGACATTCTGAATTTATTTTACTTTATCTTCTGACTGTGGTATAGAAGATGTTTTCTTTCTCTCTTTTTTTTTTTTTAAAAAAAAGCTTGTTTTTGAGTTGATCATGCACCAGACTGAGATGATATACAGAAAAGCATCTACATGCAAAGTCTACAAGTCTTTCAGCATGAAAATTAGACCTGATGCAGATAGATTTTACTCCAAATATATTTCACTGAATCTTTTCAGATGCTGAATTACAGGAAGTAGGAGTATAGTAAAAATATTAAATATAAATGTCATAACTTGGGGGTCTATCTTTCCCTTATAACCAGAAGAATAAATGGAGTGTGAGAAAAGTCAGGGACAGAGGTTTACATGTAGGAAAGAAATACCTTAGAGAAGGACGTGCAGTTCTTTTTTCCACATCAAACTGTGTGGAGTGTTGCTCTTGAATAGGAGATCGCTTCTGTTTAGGTTTGCTTGGCAGAGGGATGTTAGGGCCAATGGGTGGTAAGTAGACCTGGGAGAGTACAGTGGCAACTCTCCAGCCCACATATTGGCTGGAGTTTAAGATCCTGGGAGATGATGGAGCATTTGCACTTGAACTCATAAAAGGATTTGCTGGACCATTTGCCTCAGCCTGTTGAATGAAAAGAAAAACAAAAATAAACCTGCCACAATAAACTGCTTGAAAGAAGGTAATGGCAAAAATGATCTGGGATATAATCCATCTACAGAAAGAATTGCAAATAAGGCACATAGTGTTTCTCTGTTTTCCATGGTTCACTTTGATTCAGCGCTTCTCCTTTGAGTCAGTATATCGGAGTGGGGGAAAGAGAAATAAAAGTGCAGTCTAGATCATTGGCTTACATTTAAAGAACAAAATGATGAAATCAGAACTTTACATTTTTTCATCTTTGAAAACATTAATAGACATCTCTCAGCTTTAATGAGCTAATATTTTATATCAGTGGAAATACGACCTATTTTTGTGATTAAAAATCCTTTTTATAGAGCTTTGTGAAGATATTATGAAAAACTTTCCAATCTTACCCACACATATCCTGTGAATTTTTATGGACACATTTTCAATGTGGCCTCAAATTTCATATGCAGTTGTATATGCTTGCTCCAGAGAGCATGAAAACAGACAATTTTGTGCACAAACAGGATAACAGAATTTTTGAGTATATGACATGCATGCATAAAATGTTCATTTGCAATGATTGTTAATTTAGTTTTATATATGCAACTAGAGGCACATGAAAAATATGTGCGTTCATTTTCAGAAACTGGTTTGAAATTTGTCCCTCCCATTTAAATGTGTGTGCCAACATACATCTGCAAAAACATAACTGTATTGTTTGAATGTCTGGAACTGTCCCTCAGTACAAAAGGATATTAGTGATACAAGAGCTAAATTATAAATTTTGGACAGACAAGGTGAGTGAGGTAATATTTTTTCTGGACCCATCTTGTCTCTTTTACCAAGAGAAGTTGGTCCAATAAAAGATATTAACTTTCCCACCTTATTCCTCTCATCATGGGATTGACATCCTTACAACAATACTGCTTGCAAATTTAACATGGGGGGGACAATTGTTTTGCTTCTTAGTTTTTTATATTTTAATAATAAAAACCCAAACCTACTAGGATCACATTACTTTGTTCCTGTAATCTTGTTTTGGTCATGTCCTTGACTCTTCTTAATTACTTTTCTTCTCTAAGTTTAAAACATCCCCAGAGATGCCCATAAGGCATATTTTTCTTCATCCGAATCTGCTTATAACAATTTAAGCTGTTAGCTTCAAAATGTCATACAGTGTTATAATCAGTCATTTTTTATGTTCCTCATATAATTGCTCTCTCTTGAAAGTAAATAGGATTTCTCATCCTGTCGATTCTGTTTTAAAATACCAATGACAAACTATTTAAAGAATGGTGGGATTCTCTGTTCAACCCTTTACCAGTCAGACTTCTTGTTGTATGCCTTTCAAGCTTCATAATGGTAAAGAAATTGAATAAAGCAAGCTTTTTTTGTATCAGTGTCAGTCATGCTACTGAACATTCCTGAAGTTTGATTTTTGGGTAACGATTATTCATGTTATTATGTAGGTATATTTGATCAATTAGGGAACATAGTAACTGGTCAACTTGTTTCTACATTTTACTTCAGTTCCTAAACCTTTTGATTTTGTTTATAGCAGGTTCTGCTAGTGTCACTGTACAGTTATGGCTGTGTCAGAATTTCTGTTATCAATCCTGTTTCATTTTTTCCCTCAACCATTTATAACTGCGTTGTAAAGATTCATTCTGTGCTGAAGTTCAGCATAAAATTTCTCATCAGATTTGCTTGTGTACAAATGTCATTAAAATTATTTTGGCCATTTTAATACAGAAAAGGGGAAAATCCTACAACACTTCAATATTGTGTGTATTTTGGAGGTGTTTTGTTTAACATTTCATGGAGCCCTTTTCTTCCCTCAGTAAAAGCACTGCAAAGAAGAACATGGAACAACTAAACAGGAGCTTACTTTCCCCACTGACTAGAGAATCTGTTCACTGTCAGTCCCACCTTTTGTTTCTTTTGGGTATATGAAAAAGAGCTTCCTATAGATTCAAGTCTGTGCAAACCAAGCCACTTTAGATTTCCCCCATGTTCACACAGGAACTAATATGCAACCACTTGTTTTAGGGTCGACCTCTTATGTTTGTCTCTCTGATAGTGACTCACCCTTTCTCTGTCGGTGACTTCTACATGATAAGATAAATTGTAATCTGCTGGTTTTCAGTTTTTAAAATGAAAACTAATATTTTTGTTCACCTTGGTAGTTTTTCCAAGTCCTTTTCCAAACTCTGTCCCCTTCTGAAAGGCTCCATCTAGTCACAACAACCCTCCTTTTGACATAGATCTAGATTTTTTTCAATACTATATTTTGTGACTACTGAAGGGGGTTGCTAGGATAATGATAGAAACTAGTTCAGAACCTTCAGCTCCAAACCAGGTCCTTTGTGCTGCTCCTGTGATGTGAAGGAATTAGAAGGCACCTGGAGCTTTACAGAGTGTCCACAGTGGTGCCGCTTTCTGTGCCATCCTCCCAGCAACCCCAAGCAAAGGAGAGCTGGGCTGGTTATTGGATTGGAAGGGGAAATGGGGCATGACTGGAATATAGCTGTTCTTCATCGATTCTCAGTTGGTGGGTGGATGTTTGTAGCCCTACAAGACCTGGTTAGTCTAGAGCAGTCCAGGGCCTTTCCTGATTTGTGCCAGGGATCCAATTGCCCCAGGTGGCAAGAGAAGTGACGAGCTGCATCCAGTAGCTATTAGGCACAGTTAAGGATGGAGGCCTCTGACTCTGTGAGATAGTCTTAGAATGGAAATCACTGACATTGTTTTCAGTAAACAGCAATTTCTAACCTTGAACTACAGCACAAAATGTAGATGGACAGAAATGAATCCATGAGGCTGCAATCTAGAAAGCTATTTATCTTTTGTTCTTTCTGTACCCATTACTATAATGTAATTCGGTAGCACAAAAAAGACAAATTTTTATTTAAAAAATAAAAGAGGATTACACAAAGTATTAATGGGTCATAAATGTCAAGAATGAAGTCAGTTGCCTATATGAGGAGTCAGAGAGTGGGGAAAAAGCCTTTCAATATTTCATTTTTTCTAGCAGATGGTAAAAAGTACTTAGACATGATGACTCTTCCTAGATGTGCCGGCATATGCTACAGAATTGCCCATACAGTAAAGCCTTGCTCATTGCAAATCTCCCAGGAACTATCACAATCAAAGCACATCAATTAACATTTGCTTATTATGCTAGTGTGGGCATGTGGCAATTTTCTATTTTCCCCTTATATATTAGTGTGAAATTTAGTCTGGATTATGGATGTACCAGATGATGGTCTCAGAGTTTAGGGCTCTGTTTGCTTCCTCTTCGTAAATGTCTGTATTTCTTGTATTTAGACTATTAGTACCAATGGACATATTTGAGGATTGTTAGCAAATGGATGCTCATAGGATTATACCAGTTTTGCTGGCATGAATCTGGGAGGTTATGAGAAGCAATCCTAAAGTTGGAGACATCTAATGTGCCCAAACCTGTAACCTAGTGTGCACCCAATTTTCAAACAGATTGCACTGCTAAATCAGCCACTTCCACTACTAATAACAGGCAACTCAGACACTAGTGAGTTGCATCTGCCAGAAGGGGATAACAGGAGTGTGGCTTTGAAACAGGAGCATATACGCAGGTGGGCTGGAGCCCTCCCACTTGGCCCTGAGACCCACCCACCTTAGTCCCCCTTGGTGCAAACTTTGCTGCCATGGCTGAAGGGCTGCCCAGCAGCTGGGAGCCATAAGCAGGGCAGAGGCACTGGCGCCGACACCTCTGCTTCACTCATTGGTGCAGGTCCCAGCAACTGCAAAGAGGTTATGTCACATTGGTCAAAACTGCAACAAGCGCAGCACCTTGCCAATTTATTTATCACATGAGCTTTTATGGGAGAAATCCCACATGTATCTGACAAAGTGGGATTTCTTCCATGAAAGCTCATGCAATAAATAAATTTGTTAGTCTTTAAAAGTGCCACAGGACTCCTTGTTTGTTTCACTGAACTAGATTAACATGGCTACCCCTTTGGAACTTGTCACCACTTTGCTAGTAACTGCTGAAGTACTTCAAACCATTGTTGTTAGATACTTCCTGAAGAAATAGTAAAATATGTCATATTGAGGACACCATTTGAGTGCATGTCACATAGAACAGTCACGGTGAGCTATGTCTTGAGAAGTAAGATGCTTGAGAGAATGGGTTTCCTGCACTGCAATTGACAGAGTATTTTCTAAACTGTCATGGGGCTTCTTGTACTATTCCTCTGAGACACTTGCTGTTGGCTTTGTACTCCTCCTTTGTCTCTAACCCCTCTGTGTTTACTTTCCAGAGTGAGTTCCACAACTGGAGTGAGGACTACTGCTCGGGGTGTATGATTATGCTGCTAACAAGCAAAGCTCTCCCCAGGCACTGCTGTCCTTTTGCATCTACTATACCTACATAATGTGAATAAGCTTTGCCTGACATAACTACAATCTCCACACTCCAGAGCATCTGTCTAGAAAGTGGTTCTAGCTCTGTGGATCTAATTGTTTGGAGAGCTTGAATAGCAGCATCACTGTTCCCTGTGTCACTATTTTGAGGCACTACTCCAGTGAATAAGCACCCACAACCATGACTTAAAAGAACAACTTCATTCTTTTAAAAATCTTGAATAGAACTACTTCATTCTTTTAAAAACTGATGGTTTATTCCTGGCCGTGGGAGATTTTTTTCCCCCACAGTTCTCTAGCTGTGAGGGATACAGTACTAGTCAAAATACTCTTTAGGCTGCTGTTTAAGATAGAAAGAAATTAGAAGCATTATCTGCAAGATAGAGGAGAAAAATGGAATAAGATAGAATACCAGAGATATCTGGGGAAAAAAATCTTCTGCCACATTAATCAAAGTAAAACTGAAATATTATATTATCACAGCTTAATATCTGCAAAATCTAATTACTTGGGATAATGTAATTTCAGCACCTCCTGTCTCTCCTAGCTTTTAAAATTATACAGGGCAGATATCAGCTTTTGGAATGTGTTTGTGATGGACAGACCACTGAAAAGTTGTTTTAATGCTGAGATGGCTGGTAAAGATGTATACTTTAGCATACTGAGGGGAAAGAATCCATTAAAGCTGCTGAACATCTCATGCTGCATAGAAGTTCAGGAACGCTCAAGAAGTGCACTAAGTTAAGAAGTTGTGTGTTCAGCTCTTTCACCTTCTGTGAACTTGCAAAATTGCTTTGGCCTCTCTAACTGACTTCATTATTTTGCCAGCTTGAACAGGGTACTGTTTTGAGAAAAGAAAACCCTCTTAACCATTGCACTAAATGGCAGCTACTGCCTGTGTAGGTTTTTGGGCCCAGATTGCCCCTCTTGAATTCTGTGCCCACTCCTCCACACTATACTGTGGGGCAGGAAGGAGGAGAGAATGAATGGGTTTGTTTACTCCAGAGAAGAGCAGCTTCAGGATAGTGGGGAGATTGATAACACTCTTTAGGTTTATAAAAGATGGTTATAAATAGGCAAATCAATTGTTAATTGTTCTCCTTATCCACAAAGGACACGATAAGAAGTAATGAGCTTATATTGCAACAAGCGAGGTTTACATTAGACAGGAAAAACTTTCTTAACTGTAAAGGTAATTAAGCACTGAAACAAATTACCTAGGGACATCCATGGAATCTCTTCATTGGAGGCTGATCTAGGTAATACTTAGACCTGTTTTACATGAGGATGTAGGTTGGTGGAATGAGGCATTTGTTAACTACATAACATCACCATTGGCAGGTCAATTGCAACAAACTCAATTGCAGGAAAATTGGACTTAAAGCCACTTCCACAGGCAGCGTAGTGCTGATGTTGAATTGTATGAGTCAAATGAGTGGCATTGTAGGCAGGGACCAACATAAATTTGGTGTCATTGGCCTCTAGGAAGTATCCCATAATGTTCCACTTTGATCGCTGTGGGCAGTCACACTCTGCTGTGCCTTGGCCACATAGATAAGAAACAGCCCCTCCCCTCCAGTTTTGGAACATTTTGAATGCCCATTTCCTGCTTGCTCAGCATGGAAAAAGCTTGCCAGCAGAACTAATCATAGTAATGGCACACGCCAAAGGTGCTCCAGTCTGGAGGTGACCTGAGGTCTTGGATCTCATCAGTCTGTGAGGGGAAGAGTTTGTCCTGGCTCAGCTACAAGCCAGCAAAAGAAATTTGGATGTCTATGAGAAGATATCAGGTGGCATACTGGCGAGTAGGGGAACAGGGATGCACAACGGTCCTGTGTTAAAATCAAATTGCTGAGGGAGGCATATCAGAAAACCAAGAAGGGTAACAATCATTCTGGCTCATCACCAAAGACATGCTGCTTTTATGGGAAGCTGCATACTATATTCAGAGGTGACCCACCACTATATCACCATGTGGCATAGATACCTCAGAGGAATCTGAGGCCAGAATGAATGAGGAAGAGTCTTTGGACATGAATAAGGATTAAGACAACAGGGGCAGGCAAGTAGTGTGTCCCTTCTTGTAAGCCAAGAGCTATTTGCTACGCAGGAGCAGCCCAGCCAGATGCAGGAAAGCATGACTGACCAAGATGTCAGGAAAGGCACATCTGTTGAGTATGTCCCGCAAATCTCATTGCTGTGGTTAAATTGTGTGTGTGCGTGCGTGCGTGCGTGCGTGCATGCGTGTGTGTGTGTGTGTGTGTGTGTGTGTGCTGGTGGCGATTGGCTTTCACATTGTGTGCTTAACCATAAGGTTCACCTGGGAAAAGATTATTTATGTGCACAAGGGCACGCCAAGAATCCTTGTTGGGTGTCCACAGGAAACTTTCACATAGGTACTGCAATACTTTGCAGAAGGTTTCTTAGGAGGACAGCCTTATTTCTTTCACCGCAATAGGACATTTCCTCTCACTACTGTGCTATTAATTGTGCAGGCATCATCATGGAATGCAGCATAATGGCCAGGCCTGTACCCACATGTTTGGAGCTCCATATACATGACCCTCAACTGACTGATATCACTCATGATCACCTAGGGCAGATGCCACATGTTGACAGCACCCCCTCAATATTTTGTTTATGTCTCTATGCACAAAGCAAGAATTTGTTAGGATGGTCTCAGAGATCCTCAAAATGGGTATCCATACTTTTTTCTGATAACCACTTTACCCCTACCAGCCCTCCACCCTTAGGAAAACCAATTCAAAAATGGCTTTTTAGGACTAGGGGAACCTCATGTTTCTTCTGCATGGGAGGCATGCACTTGTACTGCATGTGCAATGGAGATTTCCCTACAACAGATGTACCAGTGCCTTACTTATCGTGTCTGGAACAGCACTCCAACTTTTGCAATATTTAGAGACTGGTATGTGGTTCTATTGTTCCCTTGGGAATGAAAAGGGTAGTTCTTTTTACATTGTAACATTGCTTTTCATCCATGGAATCAGTTATCAATGGATACCTTGTGCTTTGCTTGCCTTTCAGTGGACAAAGTGGCTTTCAACATGGCCTCTATTACTTCTGATGAGTGCCTGTCGCAGATAAATGGGCACAAAAAAACCAATCTCGGGATAACATGTTCGAAGAGATAATTAACACCTTCATGGCTGCTGACATAGAGCTCAGAGCATGGAAGATTTCATTTTCAGGCAAACTGAACACAGAGATGGACAACAGGAAGACGGTCCAAGAGCGTGAGCATACAATGTAGGATGAGATGTTGGGTATAATGAGGGATCAGTCAGACATGTTGAGGCATCTGGTTGAGCTTCAGGAAGCTCAGTGACAGGAGAAGCTTCCTCTACAATCCCTGCAAAACTCTGAAATAATGCACTCTTTCCTACCCTACCACCCCCAAGCGATGGAGGGCAAGTTTGAGCAGGGTGCCGTACATGCTTCATTCATCACCAATTAAGGAGAGAAGAAAGAGGTGATGGTCTCTGTGCCCAGGTACCCCTAAATATACATTCCACCAACATTTGCACCTGCTCAGCCTATTATTGAAACGTTCCTTTTTACTGTCCAGGTTCCTGGTGTAGGGCTACATTAACTAGGGTAGCAAGGAGCAGGGTCCCCTAGGATCACTATTGGCATTGCAACATCACCAATAGTTATTTTTTGGCTTGAAAAGAAAGTGCCTAATTGCATCTTTTTACTAGAGCTGAGTTCCTAAAGACGTGCATGTTATGCACCTATTCTGATCAACCCACATTGATGCCAGTGAGGCATCCCTTGGGATTCACAAGGGCCTGCAACACCACTGAGAAGTATTCTTTTAGGTTTATGAACTCTGTTGCATGGTGATTGGAGCTAAGAGAGAGCTATGTGTGCCATCCATCGCCTCCCCACAGTTTGGGAATCCCATTGCGGGGAAGCCTAACCTTCTTAGCAGAAGTCTATTAATGGCCTGGCACATTTGCATCACAGCAGCTTCCACACTTGATTTACAGTCCCAGACCCAATCCCATAGCCTTGATCCCACGGAGAGCGCTTTGTGAATGTGTACCTGTAGCTTTTGCTGAGATGGTTTCTCTGAGCAATGAGGGGAGCTTGCTGCTGAATAATGCTCATTACTGCTGCTGTTGAAAGGCGCTCTCTCTGTATTCCCTCCCACAGCCCACTACCTCCTGCCTGCACCTGCTGCCAGATGCCAGCATGCATGTGAAGCGGAAGGGGTCCTGGCCAAGCCTCAAGCCCAGTTTGTCATGCTTCTTATCAATAGTGTGAGACTAGGTAACTGCAGCATTCAAAGAGTGCAAGTCTGAAAATTCCCCCAACCCCAGATACAACTGGGTAGGACAAGGTAAAGAACATGCCTTAATTTCTACTGAGCAAAGGCAAATGTTCAAGAATATCTAGGGAATAGGTGACAAATCCCTCTGTGTTCTCTAGACTATCAAAGATTTCAATACTTAATCTCCTAGGCCTATTTCCAGCTCAGTTAAATAAATCAGACTTTCTTATCTAATTTCCTAAACTAATAGGATTGGGCAGAGAATTTAATACATAATTTAACTTTTCTGAAGGCACCATTTTCAGCAAATTTATCTTCCTTACCTGTCTTAACTGTAACTTATCCCATTTCACTAATTATTTTTCTGTTTTATGAAGAATGGAGTCTGTATTCAAAGAACTAAAATGTACTTGGAAAAACTAATTGCCAAAAGCTTAAGGCCCAGAGATGTTACCCTTTTATTTCACTTCTATTCTGTGGAAAAAAATGTGGCTGTCTAGACCTGCTATTGATAGACTTTGTTTTCAGTTTAATTTTCTGCTCTGGGAGATTGCTGACAGATTAAGAAGTTACAGAATGAAAGCATTAGTTTTCATTTTATTAAATAAAATATCAGCATTGACATTTAGGAGAAATTTTTGCTCCTTATGTCCTGTCAAGTCCCTTGATTCCATTTATTCATTAATTCTAAAAAGTTACTTTCAAAGGTTCAGTGGACAGAGTTAATGATGCCTCTAGCAGGTAACCCTGCTCGGTACCTCTTCAAATGTTACACAGTTCAGTATTATCTATTGAACTTGGATTCTGGGATTTTAAAAAGTACAGTCTTGTGATAAAAGCATTAGATTGGGACTCTGTCTTGGGTTCAATTCCTGAGCCTGCCACAGACCATCCTATATGACCTCAGGCAACTCACTTTGTCTTGCTTGCTATATCTAGTCCACATCTGTAAAATGGGAATGCTACTCCCTTTCTCACCTTTGTTTCTCTTGTCTACTTGATGTGCAAGTTCTTTCAGGTGGGGCCTGTCTCTTATTAAGTGTCTATAGAGTACCTAACAAATGGGGTCCTGATCTCAGCTCAGGCCTCTAAGCAATACTGTAATTCAAATAATAAATAATGCTGCACTGTTGAAGTCAGTGGCAGTTTTAACACTGATTGCCACGGGAGCTGGATTGGTTCTTAGAAAACATAATGATCCTTTTTAGGCTTTTGTTTCTATTTGAACCAAAGCTCACACAGCAGTGTCTTATTCCTGTGTAGGCCTCAGACGTCATCAATATCACCAGGACTGTAAAAGATCACTAATAATAGTTCTCCTTCAAGCGCTGCTCACATCATTCAGTTACAGGTGTGTACGTGCTGCAGCGCACGGTAGCTCAGAAAGTCTTTAGCATTAGCCTGTCAGGGCAGGGTGCATGGCCAATGCCCCCTCCACGCCATGGCCACGGCTATATGGGTGACTGTGACCCTGACCCTCCCAGTTCCTTTTTCCGCATCAGCGTCAGTTCAGATCAGCATTATCTTGCGAAATGCAAGGGCCTGTTCTTTTGTGCAAAATTCAAAATGCCAGGATTCAAGCCATGCTTAGGATACTGTAAGGCTTTCCCGATGGACAATCCGCACGAGAAGTGCCTTGCTTGCTTGGGTGAGTTGCACATAACAGCAGACTGCCCCATCTGCCAATCCTTCAAGCAGAGGACTTGGCTGGAAAGGGAGCGTCGCCTCCACCTCATTTCGGGGACCGGAGCTGCTCCACTTGAAAGCAGCCGAGCCGTCAGCACTCCGCCAGACCCTCAATCGGCCTGGGCTAAAGCTTCCCGCCGATCCCTGGTACCAGGTCCAAGATCTCGGCCCTCCACAGTACCTTCTAGTGACCGACCTCACCGGTCTCCCGGTAGCCTCCCAGCCGCCCCGAGCAGGGTCCTGCCTCAGGCACTGTCTCACCAAGGGTGCTTAAATCTGGCTTCGGTGCAGAACACAAGGCAACTGGCTGCAACAGCACCGCCTCCCTCGGCGCCGCTGGACACGGCACCACCTACGATTCCGGCACTGCCTGCAAGTCCGGCACTGCTGGCAAGCCTGGTGCCACCAGCAAGCCCAGTACCACTGGACTTGGCACTGTCACCGATAACCGCACTTCCGGTACCATCACTTCCAATACTGTCGGATTCGGCACTGCCAACACCTGCACCGATGCCAGTACCGTCTCAGGCCTCCTCGCCTCTCTCCAACCAGGCACCGTCGAACCCATTACCAGGCCCAAGTTCTATGGCTCCTCACCGCTTCTCTGAGGAATTCTCAGTACCAGACTGCCGACTATCGGGGGGGAGGTCATCCAGGTTGTCCTCGGAGGATCCCTTTCTTCCCCCCCAGGAGGAGCGCCCAAGAAAGGGAGCCCACAAAAGCTCCATGTCACCGAGCATGCGGCACAGGCACCCATCGGGGGAAACACCTGGCCCCCTCATAATGCCTATGCTGCCATCGAGCTCCCTGCAGAACGAATGGACTCTCGACTGGCTGAACACAACGGCACACAACACCTCCTCCTGGTACGCACGTTTGCCTGCACTGGAGTCCTCGGATTTCTCTGACGACGAATCGGACCCTGATTCTACACAACAAAGCAGATCACGGGCCCCATCATCTTTGTTGCCTGATGAGAGATTAATCAACATGTCCACCGACCGCGAAGGGGATCCTTATGTCGAACAGGACCTTCTCCGCCACATGGCGGTGAACCTGAAGCTCAAGCTAGGGATAATCCAGGTGGAGGATGACTCCTTCTTTGACGCATGTCATCGAGCCCCACTGGCTAAGGTCAGAATCCCCATGCATGCTGGGGTGTTCCGCGTTGTCCAGGAACGCTGGCAAATGCCTTCCTTGATCCCGCCAGTGTCCAAAATAGCGGACAAGAAATATTGCATCTCCCCGGAAGGGTTTCCCTTCCTGTTTCACCACCCGGACCTGGAGTCCTTGGTGGTCCATGCAGTCAACCAAAGGGAGAGGCAAGGCCAACCTAACATCACCCCCAAGAACAAGGAGGCAAGGAGTCTCGACCTGCTCGGCAGGAAAGTTTACTCCTCGGCCGCCCTCCAGCTGCGCATCTCAAACCATTCTGCTTTGATGACGCGCTATATCTTCAACCTGTGGGAAGCTCTATGAAATATTTGATTGGTCATCCCCGAAGATCACCTGAGAGACTTCAAAGTGATGCTGGATGAGGGAGAGAGAGCATCCAGGGATGAGCTTGCGGTAACCTGGGATGCAGTGGATACAGCAGCACACACAATGGCATCGGCAGTGGTGATGCACCCTTTGGCCTGGATCCAGAACTCCGGCCTCTCCACGCAGATGCAACAAACTATTCAGGACCTTCCCTTCAAAGGACCCGACCTCTTTGCATCTTCCACAGATGCAAAGATGCATGGTATGAAGGACTTGAGGGCCACTTTGAGGTCCCTTGGGATCTACACCCCGCAACCTGTTAGATGTTCCTCGAAGTCACACCAGCTACAACAGCAGCTACAGCAACTGAAACAACAGCTGCAACCGCAGACCCAGGTTCTGAGATCTCTCCAGTTTCCCCAACGCCACCTTGTGTACCTGGACAAGGATAAAGGATGGGCAGGTAAAGGGGGTAAGCTGGGAGCCTCCCAGTCAGGGCTGCGCAGACAAGGATCAGACTGTTTGTTGGGCCACAAACAGCGTTTTTGATGGTCCCTCCGAGGGCAGAGCTCCATAGCCACTGTTCTCCCCCCATTGCCTCCATCACGTCACCCCATGGTGGACCCGGGTCACTTCAGACCAGTGGGTCCTCGACACAGTAGCAAGAGGATACCGCATCCAGTTCCTCTCAACCCCCCAGGACAGGAAACCATCCCCTCCCATAATCCTAGAGAAGCCCGATCTACTAGGCAAGCTCGAGGCTGAATGCCAAAAGTTACTCTCCCTCAGAGCCATCGAAAAGGTTCCCAAGGGGGAACATGGCAAAGGGTTCTATTCCCACTATTTCCTGGTCCCCAAACCCAACAGGGACCTACGGCCCATCCTAGACCTCAGAGCTCTCAACAAAAACATAAAGAAAATAAAACTCCACATGATCTCCCTACCACAGATCATTCCCTCCCTGTCCCCAGGAGTGTGGTTCGCAGCCCTCGACCTAAAGAACGCTTACTTCCACATAGCCATCCGGCCCCACCACAGGCGGTTCCTCAGGTTTGTAGTGGTATGACACCATTACCAGTTTACCGCCCTCCCCTTCGGGTTATTGCTAGCCCACAGGGTGTTCACAAAGTGTGTCGCACCAGTTGCAGCGGTCCTACGCGGGAGGGGTGTAAGAATCTACCCCTACCTGGACGACTGGCTCACAGTGGGCAAGTCAAGTTGACAGGTACAAGACCATGTTGACATTGTAATGAACCTGTGCGAGTTCCTGGGCTTCTGCATAAACTTGAAAAAATCCAAGCTTTGCCCCACCCAGGACATAGAGTTCATTGGGGCATGCCTGGACGCTCGGCAAGGCACCGCATCCTTGCCCCTGTCAAGATTTTGGTTCATCTGCACCATCATCACAGAGCTCCAGGCGCCCAGGCTGACCACAGTGTGCAGAGGCATGCAGCTCCTGGAGCACAAGGCAGCGGCCACATCGGTAATCCGAACAGCCCACTTGCAGATGTGGCCGTTCCAGCTCTGGTTTGCCACAAGCTTCCAACCAGAATGGAACTGTCTCGACAAGGTAATCTCGGTACACCAGCATGCCATGGAGTCCCTCCAAATCTGGTGGGACCCCGACTTCACAATGGGGGGGAATCCCATTCAGGGAGTCCAAACCTGCAGTAACCCTGATAACGGATGCCTCCAACCTGGGGTGGGGCACCCACCTGTCCAGGGGCCTCTCCACACAAGGCGCCTGGAGCCCCGAGGACAGTCCCCTCCACGTAAATGTGAAGGAGCTCAGGGCCATCAGACTGGCCTGCATGACCTTCCTGGACCAGATCCAGAGCAGAGTGGTCCAAATCCTCTCAGACAACACAGCAGCCGTGTTCTACATGAACCGCCAAGGGGGAGTCTGCTCCTCGACCCTATGCGAGCAAGCGACCAAGCTGTGGCAACTAGCAATAGACCATCACTTCACGCCAACTGCTGTCCATCTCCCTGAGGTGGACAATGGCATAGCGGACTCACTCAGCAGAAAGCCACTGGCGAATCACGAGAGGTCCCTCCACAACAAGGTTTTCTCCCTGCTGACAATCAGGTGGGGAACCCCTCAGATCAACCTCTTTGCCACGGTGCAGAACCACATATGCCCTCGGTTCTGCTCCCTCTGAGGTCAGGAGAAGGGGGTCTCTCAGCAATGCCTTTCTCCTCAACTGGTCAGGAGTCCTAATGTACGCCTTCCCGCCAATTCCCCTGATTCAAAGGGTGCTTCTGAAGGCCCTCACAGATGAGGTACTCATCATCCTGATAGCCCCAGACTGGCACAGGGAACACTGGTTCCCTCTCCTACAAGACATGTCAGTGAGGACCCCGCTCCGCCTCCCACAGTGGGCAGACCTTCTGACATAGGACTCAGGACGCCTTCGGCATCCCAACCTGGAACTCCTGCACCTGACAGCCTGGATGCTCTCTGGCTCAGCGAGCAAGAGAAAGACACTGCTCGGATAGGGTTAAAAAGATCCTGGTTGGTAGCAGAAAACCCTCCACCAGGTCCACCTATATCGCAAAATGAAATCACTTCTCTACTTGGTGCTGTAATAAAAACATAGACCCTATCTCCGCACCAGTACAGGAAATCTTAGATTACCTTCTTGACCTAAGGGAGAAAGGCCTATTCCTGTCCTCATTGAAAGTGTATTTGGCAGCAATCTTGGCCTTTCACCAAACAACAGATGGGGTCCCACTCTTCTCACACCCCATCTGCCATAGATTCCTGAAAGGAGTGGAAAAACTTTTTCCCCATGTCTGTAACCCCACTCTGCAGTGGGACCTGAATGTGGTGCTACGGGCTCTGACAGAACCGCCGAATGAGCCCTTAGACTCAGCCACCCTGCTAGTGCTGTCCTGGAAGGTGGCTTTCCTGGTGGCTGTTACATTGGCCAGAAGGGTCTCAGAGTTACGAGCCCTATCCTCTGAACCCCCATATATGATTTTCTTTCCTGACAAGGTGGTCCTGCGTCACCACCCCTCATTCCTGCCCAAGGTCGCCACCCCCTTCCACATGAATCAAGAAATCTGCCTGCCAGTCTTCTATCCAGACCTGCACGTGACAGAAAACCAGGGACAGTGGCACACCCTGGATATGAGGAGAGCACTCCTAACCTACATTGAGCGCACCCGATCCTTCCACAAGACTCCCCAACTCTTCACGGCGGTCGCGGAACGCATGAGAGGTTCCCCGGTATCCTCCCAATGCATCTCCAAGTGGATTGTGAACTGCATTAAAGACTGCTACGGAAGGTCAAATGCACCTCTCCCAGAGACTGTGAGAGCCCACTCTACCAGAACTCAGGTGTCTTCCACGGCCTTCCTCGCTAAGGTCCTGATCCAAGAGATCTGAAGGGCCGCTACATGGTCGTTGATATATACCTTCATGACAAACTATGCCATTGCCCAACAGGCGAGAGATGATACTGCTGTGGGTAGAGCTGTACTCAGTGTGGGGAGACTGTAACTCCTCCCACCATCCTTGGGTATGGCTAGCAGTCACCTGTAACTGAATGATGTGAGCAACACTCAAAGGAGAATGGTTGGTTACTCACCAGTAATTGTCCTTCTTCAAGATGGGCTGCTCACATACATTCATGTCCCTCCCACCGTCCCTGCTAATGGAGTTGGCAAAGATATATGGGACTGGGAGGGTCAGGGTCACGGTCACCTATATAGCTGTGGCTGTAGTGTGGAGGGGGCGTTGGCCATGTGCCCTGACCTGACAGGCTAATGCTAAAGACTTTATGAGCTACCGTGCACTGTGGCACATACACACCTGTAACTGAATGTATGTGAGCAGCCCATCTCGAAGAAGGACGCTTACGGTGAGTAACCAACTGTTAACCACTGATCAGGAAATCAGGAGGAGAAACTCATTAACTAATTTTGGTGTGTTTGAATAACATGAAGGCTTTATATTAAACTCAGTTGAAATATTATGTGATTCTGAGGCTGAAGTATATTCTTTGCTGTATCTTAACTTAAAATAAGTCAATTTTTACTTAAACAGTAGCCCTTTAAAACCAATATTGAATTAAAGTACCTTCACATTTTAACAAATATCAAACTAGACTGTGTAGACCACTAACATTAACCAATTTGCCTTATGGTTCAGAGACTGTTTCTTTAATTAAAGGCACCCTTACTTTTTTCACTCTCAACATAGATGTTCAGATTATCTTACATTGGTGAGCCTCCTGGAGTGATGGTCTCTTTCAGTTACTGGATTTTAAACATACCTCAGCTACTCGTACAGCTTCCAGGACTCGACTGTCCTTTTCATTTTCCTTTTGTTTCTGCAAAGCCTTCCACACAGCATTCCTTAAGCCTTCTCGACTCACATCCCCACTAAGTTCATTGCACATCACAACCAGATTGTAAACAGCACCATAGCGAATAACCCAGAAGGGTTCTTCACCTGCAAATAAATGTATTTTAGTGTGTGGCATATGTAACAATTTTGGTATCAGATTAATATATTTTAGGAAGAGACAAAGAAACAGAAACCCTTTATTAAATGCAGAGTTAATAAAACACAACAAAGTATGCGTTAAGTTTTTGGTGGGAAGTATTGCAGAGATGTTGGCTTAGTGAATTCAGTGCTACTGGAGATATTTAATTTTGGAATGGAATAATCAAATCTCTTAGCTCATGGATTTTGTTGGCACATGCTACTATGAGTGAGTCTGATCAAAAAAACGGATGTATAGTCTGGGAGAGGATGGGAAACAGAGTATGAGGTATTAGAAGAGTATAAAGCTAAGCTGCCTAAGCCTGTTAATGAAAATAAGTCTCCATTATGGTATTCCAGACTTGCAAAATTATTTGATCTCAGTACTCTATTGTTCGACTCTTTTGAAAAATATACAGCGGTTCTCTTTTCTGTTCAAGACAGAATGTGGATAAGCACAAGATCATTTAAAGTTTCAAAAGAACCAAACAGCTCAATTATAGTGGTTGCCCTTAAAACCTTTCTAGTGTTGTCTTAGATATTATTACCTCAGTATTTGTAACATTCCCTACTCTCTCTTATAACTAGTCTAGGGGACATTTCAAATAATAAAGTTCTTTTGGTATCTAACAGCCTGGTTCTGCAGTATGCCAGCTGCCTCCTGAAAGGTGCTTGGCAACATGTTTAATTCCCTCTGAACCCCAGAAGACCTCAGAAGGCTTAGGAGCTGGAAGGAGGTATTCATCACCTTGCTGAATCAAGAGCTTAGACGGTTTTTTTGCAGTGGTCACTGTATTCATTGTGACCTTTAGGAAGAGGACCAGAGTATTTTTAAAGGATCCATGCACAAAATACTCAGAATTATAAATATTAAATATGATATTTACTTGCTATAGCTAGAATTCAGATGAATTTAGCTGAACTTTGGAACAGCACAGCTTGAAGCTATTGGAAATAAAAGTATCACTCTTAACTATTTGGACACTAGACCACAAAATATTCAGGTCTACCAGCACAAAAAAATTTAAGTTATAAAAATGAATGTTATAAAAAATTCAATTAGCATTATTAAATCACTGAGTAGTTCCTGCTTTTTAAGGTAATTGTTGGTTCTGAGCACTATTTCCCTTCATGTGTTCTTGTAGTGTGTGTTCACACAGCATTCTTATTTCGAAACAACGAGGTTGTTTCGAAATAAGAATTGCCATGGCCACACGACACATGGCCATTTCGAAACAAGCAAACCTCTTGTTTCAAAATGGCAGCTGTTCTTTCGGGAACGGCTTAAACCTGGTTTCCTGTTGAAACAGCATTGTTTCGAAACAGCTAGTTTTGAAACAACGCCAACGGGACATGCTGTTTTGAAACAAAGGCTGTTTCGAAACAGCATTTGACCCTTCCTCCCAGGGTGCTAAGCACCCTGGGAGGAAGGGCTGCCCCTCAGCACCCTGGCCAGGGAACCCTCAGCACCCTGGCCAGGGTACTGAGGGGTGTCCCCTGGCCAGCAGAGGGGGACTGCAGACA